>CM052193.1:11420519-11513493 GCA_028455805.1 Lasioglossum figueresi | reverse complement strand
GTCAACGGTCAAAGTCGTTGTCGGTTAAATTCGTCAACGGTCAAAGTCGTTGTGGGTTAAAGACGTTGTCGGTTAAAGACGTTGTCGGTTAAAGACGTTATCGGCCAAAGTTATTGTCGGTTAAATCTGGAGTCGATGAAAACTGTGTCGATGAAACCTGTGTCGGTGATTTTCATGGGACGATAATATACATTCATTGTTAAAAGGTCTTTCAATTGTTGCCATTCGACGGTGCCAAGCTTAATTATTAAGGAGAATTTTTCTAAATGTACAATGTTAAGCATTAATGACGTAATTTGACGGTAGCATTAAAACATTGGAAAGTTTCACTGTGAAGTTATTTAACTAACAATAATTAAAATAAGTTACCGAAACTACTTAGTCGTGTAAATGCTTCTTTCTTTGTTTAACAACTGTGTCCATATAATTGAACATTCTTGAGGAAACTACAGTGGCAGTATTAGCTGACTCATCTTGTACGTGCTATGACTAACTGTAGCATAATCGATACACAGACAGTTCATCCAGCTTGAACAATACATTTCTATGCTGCTAATAGAGACCACCATCGATAACGTTATTGATTTCTTTCATACTTTTGCCATTGTTAAAGGTATATTATTATCATTTATATCATTCCGATTTAAAAGTCTATAATCAATAATTTAGTTTCAATTTTTTCTTGTGTAACTAATTTTTTGATCATCTGAATAAGAAATAGGTTAGGACATCACAGATTTATAAAAGAATGAAATTAATGTTATAATACCAAAAATAAATTTATGTGATACTTTATTTTTAGTTAGTACTCGATTATTTGTTCAGACAAGTAAATAAAAAGTAGAAGAGTTCTTATAACAAGTACATGAGATGTCACTTCTCCTCGAACGAATCATGGAACATCCTATATGTATAATTCTTGCTCTTATACCTCAGTTATCGTCCTATTCTAGCCCTTTGCACTCGGTACTATTTTAACACGAAAAATAAACATTTCTTCTGACCTAGAATCAGAGCTGGGGAGAATAGTATTTTAAATAGTAAATAATAAATTAACCTATTTATTTTAAAGATTGTGTACAACTTCGAAAATAAAATAATTCATTTGATGCAGCAATTTTTGAAAATAGTAAACTCTACAGAGTTTTAATTTGAAAACTTTTCGGCCGAATATCTCGAGAAGTATGAAAGATATTAAAAAAGTGTAAAACATATAATAAAAAATATAGGTTTCCATTTGAAAAAACAAAGTTGACCTTAAAATGACCTTGAAAACTCCACCCAAATAAAAAAACTGATACTGCCTCCATTTCTTTATATCTTTCATACTTTTCGAGGTATTCGGCTGAAATGTTTTCAAATGAACACCCTGTATAAGAACCACCCAACAGTAATTGGGAGACATAAAAAAAAGTTGAAATTTGTTGGACAGTGTAATCCAGTGATCGATGCAGTAATATACTTCACACGATATGTTTCATGCAGTTTCAGTTTCAAACGACGCCAAAGTTCTTCGCGTGCATATTAACTAGTGCAGTATGTTTTGAATGGAACACACACATGCATGCATGCATACATCATATTTCTGCACGCGTTAGCATAATGTTATGACTGAAAGATGAAGTGACAGGTGCTTTCGTTTGAGCTACACTTCATGTTCGGTGATAATGAAGAAGCAGTGTGCGATAACAATAATGTAACAACTGGAGCAGATGCGTTAACGCTAACATACATCCTATTCTCGAAGAAAGAAATACGAGAAAAACATTATTTTCGTAAAACCATGAGAAACTCTAGCTTGAACAAATTTGCAGAATGTGTTAACTATTTTTTTAAGTAGTCTTTCAGGCTTTTTCCTGCATTGATCGTTTTAAACTTGTAAGGGTAATTATTTACAAAGAGGCACTCGATTTTGATGAAATTTAAATATGCTATCGATTCAGACATCCCAAGCAACTTTTTCCTATACATATAATAGGGGATTAGATACATATAATAGTTGTTAAAAATTTGTAGCTGCGTAACATATTTAAATTTCATCAAAATCGGAAGGGAGTGTCTCTTTGTAAATATGTAATTACTAGACTGTGGATTTAAAACAGTAAAAACATTAAGATAATTTAAGAACGTCCATATGTTATTCTCGATTTATTAAAATTGTTGAAAATAGAGAGAAAGTTTTATTTGGTTTCTGTGTCTTGCAATTGATGAAGACAATTTTTATTTTCCATAAAGAACCGCAGTCTAGTAATTACCTTTGTAATGTATCGTATTAAATGTGTTATATTTGTATTGTAATGTATCGTATTAAATGTGTTATATTTGTATTGTAATGTATTATATATCGTTAAAAGCTTACATATTTTTAATGTCGCTACATTCGTTTGTGCAGAAAATATTATATTCATTTATGTAATTTTTTTTAATCCCTCGCCATTATATTATATGTATGTATAATCGAGTCAGACGCACAATTAGAATTTCAAACAAAATCGATTACGTATAATTGCTTTTTGTTTCGGATGAAATAAGGTTCTGTTCTTTTGTCATCAATTCTATAAATGACCCGTTATTTTTGAAAGTGGTATAAGTCCATTTTTCCATACATCGAGATATTTAAGGGTTTGCGTTTGAAGTAATTTAAAAATATTGGGAAACGTTAATCAATTCGGGTGATGTTTTTAACACTATAAACCTGTTAAATTTTATTATACAATGATAATTATTAAAATTGTCAATGAAAATAAACGATGTTTTAGCTCCAAATGAACTTATACCACTTTCAATAATAACATATAAGAAATAAAATGAAGAGGAAATTTAAGTCCATATTTTATAGACATTGGCTTTACTGAAATGGATTTTTTAATGTAAAAAATAATAATTAGAATGAAGACATGTAAATACACGAATAATCAAGTTTATTAAGAATTAATTTCAGTTATATTGAAAAAGAAGATACGAGCCGTTTCTTTTAAAGTGGTATAAGTCACAAAAATTGGACAGAAATGAGTTAATGGTAATTTTAGTGAGATATAGACATCCACTTTATATATTTATAATGATACATTCAATGGAGAACGATTTCTTGATAAAGTAATCGAAAGAATTTTAGCTATAAAATGTTAACGAAAAAATATTCTTTTTAAACGTGATCAATAAATATGTTAAAAGTTAGTCAACTGGCCCCGTTAAATATTAATTATAAATTTCCTTCTCGTAGCCTACGTTTGACCGTATTCACGGAAATTGGATGTTGCCGTACGCGATTAAATTCACTCGCTATTTCAGGTGCTGTTTTCCTGCGATTTCGTTTGCTTAGCGATCGAATATATCGATCCTCTGCTGGTGTAATAATTCTCGACGGGCCTGGGCGTGTACGATCGTCTAATTCGCCTGTATCTCGAAATCTTTACCCCTAATCGACTGCCGACGCGCATAAATGCATTTATTATTGTAACGTTTCTTCGAAAAACCCTCATTAGTTGTGTAGAAAGGTTATTCAAGACTACTATGTAATAATAGAAACTTTCTTGTGAAGCGAGCGAAACGTTTTAAATGATTATATTTGAAAAATTTCTCTCTTGGCCAAACTTCCGTGAGCGGTAGCGTATTTAGAAGCAAAGAAGATCTACATTACGAATCGCAAACATTGGTTAACTCTTTCATCACACATTTTATACCGTAAATAATGTGGTATATAAAATTGCCATAGATCAAGCTGTTTATATTTGAAGCATGTTGGGACACTAAGGACTTCAGACATCGAAGTTTTGGATGATCGAGGTCCTTCTGTACTTTGTGGAATTTTTATGATGGCTGTTTTCCACGCTAAGCCCGTTAAAAATCTCGTCACGGCACTGCGATGTCCCCGTTGCCAGAGTGTGAAACACATTCAAAGCGAAGAGTAATCAATTATTCGCGCGTCGTCGACAGACGGAGAAGGTTCCGATGGTATCGCGTGTGCATCGCAGCTTGAGACTCGAAACTGGTTTAACGAAGAAACACACCGGGCCAGCCAGAAGTATTTCAATTCCTCGAACTCATGGCTCTTCGCAGCCACTCAAGTTTAATCAATGAAAGGCAGTTTAAATTGAGGGTTGTAACGTTTGATAGTATCGCGTGATTGCAAGTTGCGGACACGCGACGTACTTTTACCGTTCAATCACGTATAATTTTGCAATTGCCCGGGAAGAATCGGGCGATCGTTTTGGGAACATATTCTGCGTGACGCGCCGCGACGCACAGATGCGTTTAATCAACTATTCTTCGTTGCCGAGCGCAAGTTAAATGCACGCACGAAGTGAAATCGGCAGCGACAGCGAGCGATTTTAATAATACATGGTCTCCGGGCAAAGGAAAGTGAAAACGTAATTGCGACGCCATGCGCCACCATAAAACGGTAAAAGCGCGTTGAACTTATTGTGTAACAACCGGACAAGGAAACAGTTATATTTCGTAGGTTTAAGATATTAGGAGTAGAACTTCCGGCGATATTCTCTTCGTTAAAGCAATTGCGAAACCGTTTTAAATCGAATTGTTCTTCCGTCGTTTTGGGATTTGAAGTACACGTTTTAACAGCTATAAATAGGCTGCAGATCTTTGTGCGAAATAATCATTAATCATTGTTTACATCAATCGCAAAGAATCGGTACCAAGCAGAAATTTCTTTCTTTCTTCCTTTAACAATTTGCACAAGTTGAAGACAATACGTTCACACTCTTGAATTCTTTAAATCTTTGCAAGACAACTGTACCTGTTACTGCGGTATTATGTTTCAATTGTACTTTATTTTATAAGCATTTTATGGAAGAATGATGTGTTCGGAATACAAATAAAAATTGTTGGCCCTCAAGACCTAATACAACATAAGAAAATATTAAAAAATAAATTCAATAACATAGTATACGTATCATCGCGTACGAAAAAGAGCCATGTATCAATTAAAACAAACAAACTACGTATCTAGACATTAATTTAAATGAATCCTGACTACAGTAACAAATAATTTTGTTCTATTTATTACATCTTAAATGAATATTTCAATGAAACCTTTCATTAATTTTAACACTGCAGTATAATATCACGTAAATAACCAAATACATTCTTTTAACAAGTATTTCAGTAATATTTATTATCTTTAGTTTGAAGCTGTTTTAAAATTGTAAAAGCTGTTAGAATTGTATTCTAATCTCATTGGGAAAATATACCGCAGTAATAGGTACATTTACCCTACTCTTTCGAATTGTACGTGCCCATTTTTGCCATAAATGCATAATATCCGCACCGTACTCATAAAACACTTATATTTATTTGTATACAGTTTATTCAAACAATATTTCAACACTAAATTTTGCGAGTCTCGAGAAATTGTCAATATTTGAAGCGTGATAATTTCGATAAAAAGGATAATGGAATTTGTTCTTATTTTAACCCTCAGCGCGGTGACTCCGAGGCGCCACTAAAAACTGCTGTACCATTATTTAAAATATTGTTTATATTATTAAATATGTTGGTATCTAATCAATATTACTAAACAGTTAAGCATTGTGTGAGGTATTATATCGATTTCATATCCATCTAAAGAAATAAGTCTTCAGTTTTTCAGAGTAACTCTATCGTGCAAAAATATCTTACACAAGAACGAACAACGGATAGCAAAATAGAGGGTCAAGATTGAAAATGAGTCCAGGCATATTATTCGATTATTTTGCTTTAGTAAAATTTCCCGAGAATGTAAATATTTTTTGCATCCACTGCATTATAGCTGCTGTGTGTTCAAATTAATTGAGAAAATTTTTATCCAGCCTAAAAATTCGCAGTCTAATTATCACAACCTGTTTGCATACCGTTAAAACTTAATGGACTTTAACGTACATACAACTCCGCTCGAAAGTATGCGGACAACACGTTTCATTATTTATGCGGTCTAGTTTATACAGTTAATAATAAATTCATTAGATATCTCACCAAAAATTATTATTATTATTGTCTTGAGAAGACAGCAAACCACGCTAATGGATCGTCGAGAGATTTTAATAATTAAATTGTACAATTTGGTACACTATTAAAATCAATTATACTTGCAACAAAGTGTCCACATATTTTTGAACGGGATTGTACGTGCTTCTCAAGACGTCGTTGCTCCGCTAACTGTATCGCACTCGAAACAATTAACGCTTATGCCTCAACTAATGTGACGAAAATTTATGCTAATAAGTTGCAAATCTTTATGTAGCACAGTTTGTACATTATGTACTTATATACACGCAAAAGAAAATTTCGAAGCACTCAGTTCCCCATATGCGAAAGCGTTAACACTAAATATCACCACCGGTCAGAATGGCCGGTTCCAGATATTTTATTTTACTAATTATTGCAATAATAAAAATGATTTTATAAGGAACGGTTGTACGAATGTCTTTAATAGAGCACGTATTACAATAGGAACCCCGCTAGACGGGATTCCACTCCTGATTTATCAATAAGGCAAAGACGAGGTTTCTAAGTAGTCAAAATCGCTAGATGAAAGATCAATCTAAGGGGCTATTTGCCTCGAAAGTCCTACTTTTACGTTTACAACGCGTAATTCTTATTATTCGGCAGCATATCGACAGCCACGATAGGCGGCAGCACCGTCGCCTGTCTATTTGTTCTCGCGGCTCCGCGACATGCTGCCGAATAATGAAAATTACGCGTCGTAAACTTGAAAGTAGGACTTTTGAGGTAAATAGCCCCCTGGATTGATCTTTCATCTAGCGATTTCGACTATTGAGAAACCCCCGTCTTTGCATCGTTGAGAAATCAGGAGTGGAATCCCGGACCCTTGTACTGTGTCGACTGTGCGCAGTCACGCAAATGTCGTCTGTCTAGGAGACGCGTTACTTCTAACGTCCAGCAGGTTTAGCGTTAATACGAAACAACAAATGCTAATAAATATTTCATTAAAAATTGAAATTAATTATTTGCACTCGATGATTCCTGCGGCTGATTGTAATTCTCCTCGGGGGACACCATGTTGGATTCGTCTATGAAGGCAAGCACATGTGTTTGACGATGTTACTCCGTCACACCACTTCCCGGCACCATTTTATAGATAACGTCAACTTGAAATTGTTCATAGCGATAGTGCTTTCGCTTCTAGAAATCTAGTCGTGTGCAAAAACCATTGACATAGGCGATTTCAATACAAGCATACAAGCGTTAGAGCACACAATCGAGTATAAATTGAGTAAAACAGTTGACCGCACTTGGTAAGGTTCGATGAGGATATGTCATATCTTCGGTTCCGATGAAAACGTGGACTTTTACACGAAGAATTTTTAACGCTTGCTCCGCGCATTCTACCAACGAGTTACTTCGACAGTAAAGACAGCTCAGCTCGAGATACTGGAAGGTTGAATCACCGCATCCGAGTCACGTGATTGACAATGAGGAGTTGGAATAAATCAAGTTTTATAATTTCGCATGCTGTCCATTACCATTTCTCTACATCCTATTTCCTAGCCACTCCAACTCGCATTTACATGTCTATGAATGTACAAGTTGCATGCAAGTCACAATAAATTTAATCAATCCGAATCTGTAACTTTGAGACTCGTCGTTATCGGACTGCGGATTTTATGCGTTTATAACGAAAATTGTTACGTACAATTTAAAGCAGTGGACATGTTTAAAAAATTTAAGAACATCAACGTATTAGTTTCAGTTCGGTAAAATAATTACAAGAAGAAATACATTTTATGTAAACCCTGTGTCTTGGAATCGACGTAGACATTTTTTAGTTATATAATATTATAACTATTAGATATTATTTATTTATTTATTTATATAAATATTATTTTTTATTTATATACTATTATAACTTCATGCAAACTAACTATTTTCTATCTGAATTGCAATAAGTTCAAACTACATAGAAATTTATTTTCTTTCTCGATAGATTTATAATGATGATCCATCAATAAATTCATCTAATGTAAAATACTGAATGCAAGTACAGTTCGAGTATTTTCTATAATATTTTCTTCATAAAACGTCAGGTCTTGCTGCAAGTAATGCGAACTTCCTTTCAAGCGTTTAGAAAATGAAATACAAACATGTAGTCGCAATCGCTAGTCTTTTATATGTTTATTATTTTATAGGTTGAAGGAAATGAGAGAAAGTATGCAGTAGATTATGTTGCGACATGTGTACGCATATGTATGTTTAACAGATTAACGGTCGTCATTGCTTTCCACCTCATTCTTAAATGATATGAGACGAACTTCGCATTGCTTATACGATGACCTAATACTTTATGACTGTGAAAAATGAATGAGTGAATCATTTTCCTTTTCATTTAGTTCACGACGTCTGCAATTAGTCCATCCGGCATCGTGCGGTGAGCATTGCTAATTGCTTACTTATTAATACCTGTTAATGTACAGTACAAGTAAAAGGTATTTAAACAAATATATTGAAAGATATGCTCGAAAAATTGCCGATATTCAAATTGTGATAATCATGTAAAAACAAATAGTACAATCATAAGTCTGGACTTATTTTGAAGCTCGACGACTCTACTTTTGTAAAACAGTGTTCATTTTTCTATGAGACATTTTTACACGATGTATCGGGTGGGAAAGTGAAGACCTATTTTCCTAAATAATGCGGTAAATTCAATCGTCTCCAAAAACTTTCAAAAATTATTTTCGCTAATGAATCTTCCACTGATTTGAAGATTGAAGCCTCCTCTTTGCAACGAATCCTCGAAAATTTATGTACGATCTTTTCTCAATGCTTTATGCAATAACTTCGGTGGCGTAAAACCCTGAAGTTGTAACTTATACTATTGTATAATGTATAATGTGTGGCACACCTCTCATTCAATGCTCAATAAAACGACTCTAAAAAATCGTGTATCAATATTTAAGGCGTCGTTGTAAAGAGGAAGCTTCAATCTCTAAATCTATGGCAGTTTCAGTCACGAACAAAATTTCAAAGTATTCACGGACGTTTGAATGTGTTGCAATTTCGAGAAGAAACACGTCTTCAGTTTCTTACGTTCTTATGAAAAATGATTTCAAACAAATCCCAAATAATGAAATAAAAGAAGAAATGATGTCAAATAAATCCTAATTAATGAAATAAAAGAAGAAATGATTTCAAATAAATCCCAAATAATGAAATAAAAGGAAATAATAAACTTGCGAAAAATTATTTGTCCGTTTAAGTAAAATACCACGTGCTTATTTCAAACATCATGTAGCAAAATAAGAGACTATATTATCTTAACGATGATTTTTCAAAGAATTCATTTCCATCGTGCCCGAGAGACTGGTGTCGAGCGATTTATATTTCGCGGGAAATTTCCATCTGCAGACTTCGACACGTTTGAATCATCGCCAGCGGATCACGTGACCCACTCCGGAGTCTCGAAATACTGAAAAACTGCATGTTTTGTAGCAATGAATGAATCATCGGTCGGTAAACTGATACAGAGAGACACGCGAATTTCCGGTTTTCACACTAACCGATATTCACGTCACGTGAACATGGTTATTTGGTTCGAATCCAGAGTTGTGCTAATTCAATTAGATTATTAATTGAATTACGTAATTAAGTTATGTAATTGATTTACATTGTATTGCAATTATATAGTAACTCAACTACGTTGTAACTGATTACATAATTTAAACCTTTCAATTAATTCAATTGCTAATTATTTTAATCAGACGCGTAATTGAAATACTTGAACTTGACTTTGAAGAAGTTCTATTCTTAATTCGTAATTAATGTAATTTATTTACAAAGTATTTTATAATTCTACTCCAATCACAATTACGGATTACATTGTAATTTAATTGAACGAAGATCCGAATTATAAATTACAATATAACTGAATTACAATGTAACACAATTACCTCGTAATTATAATTCCTGGAGTAATTCAATTGTCATTATGCACAACTCTGCAAGAAATGAATAAACTAAGAATGAAATTTGAAAGTAGTATACTTGTAGCTTGCGAATAAACTACGGATTATCATACATTTATAGCAAAATTGAGTATATGAAAAATTCGAAATTGTTGAGCAATTTTAAAAATTGAAGATGTCAATATATAACTTCTCGTCTACTAAGATCATCATGGAAAGAAGTAGCATTCAATTTAATTTTCATTTCTTGCAGTCGATGCAGACAATTTTTAATTTGCACAAAAATCCACAGTCTACTTTGCGAATAAAAAAAAACATCTTCAACTTTATCAATGTGAAATATTATAATAAATAAAATGAACTTGTGCGGTAACCATGTACGAAATAAAGTACATTCATTAGCAATAAAAACTTGACTATTTACAACATCGATTAACAAATTAGTAATTTTTATTCGTAAGATGGTTATATAAATTTTCTAACGTAAAGTAAAATAAATGTATATTTTATAGTTCATTTTTTTCGTTTATTTACGTGTCAATAAGTAAATGGAGTAAATTGAAATAAGCCATGGGAACGTTCGAATCTAGGAATGGAGGACCGCGGATCTACATTCTCATGTTGCTCGTTGAACAAAGGAGAGCTGTACGCCGTTCCAGCCTCTCGGTCAAGAACGGAACGTGAGTCATGCTCAAGTTACACCAGCAGATCCATCAAAGTTTCTAAAATTAACTGATAGCTGCGCTCTGAAAATGATAAGTATTCCTCGTTATCCTCTAAAAGCCCGGAAGTTCCTTTAACCGTCAACTTCATAAGCAAGGACTTTTGTTCTAAAATTGGAACCGGTACCAGACAGCATTATCTCCCTTACGTCGCCAGTGGGCCAGGAGACCGCTTTTTGTGGCCAAAAGTCAATTTTTCAAGTTTAACCCTTTACACTCCGAATTATCTTTCAATTTTGTTGCCAACAGTTCCCTACTATTTTACCACGTTTTTATTAGCTCGCCTTCTTGTTTGTTTGTCTGTCTGTCTGTCTGTTAAGTGTTTCATTTGAAATTTACTTCAAAGGACAGTTCCTTGACTGCTGCTTGTTCTAAACAATTTTGTTTACCAATTATATTATGCAGAGTGGTCCACGCAACTTGTTCACCCTCAACAACTTCTAAAGTATGCATTGTATAATATAAAGAAACTTTTTCTAGAATAGTTGTACGGTTTGAAGGGATACATTATGTAATTCAAATACTTTTTTGTAAGTAGAGGCGTTTCGGAGATTTGAAAGTCAATTTCGTTTTTTTAAATGGAACGCTAGATTTTTTATAACAAAACATCAAAGAGCGTTAAATTTTGAGTAAAAAGTACTGACCTTTATCAGCCGTGAGCCTAATAGTTAACGAATAATTTCACTTTGTTTCTTGAAAAGGGTCTGTGCATGATATCGAGTAACAGTTTCAATACCAGCAAAGATTTCCGTAAGACCGCGGAGTTTACGTGACAATGTTTATCAACATCGAATCGTAATCGCCTATTCTGTTTGTGATTCGCTATTGACGTTATCATCAACGTTTACACGTAACTATGAGCATGATAACAAAAATGAAGGCTGCTCTTTACTTTTACGGGACCAAAAATGTTTGCCCTTCTCCTATAAATTATTATCTGTGTTTGGTTTATAAACCAGTAGATTTGGACGAGGAGAGCTGAAGAAGAAGGAAATAGTGCTAGTGGAAATCTTTGCCGGTATCGAATCTCCTACTTGATATCATGCGCAGACCCTTTTCAAGAAACAAAGTGAAATTATTCGTTAACTAATAGGTTTACAGCTAATAAATGTCAGTACTTCTTTTATTCAAAATTTAACGCTCTTCGATGTTTTGGCATACAAAAATATAGCATTTCATTAAAAAAAAACGAAGTTGACCTTCAAACCATCGAAACGCCTCCACTTACAAAAGAAGTATATTAATTACGTAATGTATCTCTTGAAACCATACAACTTTTACAGGAAAAGCTTTTTCATACAATGCATACTTTCGAAGTTATTGAGGGTGAACAAGTTGCGTGGACCACCCGGTATAATATAATTGGTAAACAAAATTCTGTGAAACAAGCCGCAGTCAAGGAACTGTCCATTGAAGTAAATTTAAAATAGTAGGGTGTTGTCGGCATGAAAATTGAAAAATAATTCGGAGTGCAAAGGGTTGACATATATTTTTTACTTCTTAATATTCTAACTGGTATCGATACGAATTCAACGACCCACGATTAGATAACATTAATCCTTGGAATAACGTTAGAATAACGTTTCGCCCACAAAAAGAGGGCTCCTGGCGCACTGCGCGTCGCCTGCGAGCTCTACTTTCACAGAGTGAAATTCTCGCTATTGTTCCGCCAATGTTATCATAGCGACTACGTGTTACTACACGTGATTGTTCAGAAATATCTACAGATTCAAGAAATATCCGGTACACGTGAATCGCAGAAAAACAAGATTACAACAATGCGATATTAATTCTATGAATCACTATGCCGATACGTCGCCAAGGCAATAATCAGTGTGACAATGGAATTCTATGTGCAGCTGGAGCAATAAGTGAAAATATGGGCAACGCAGACAGTCAATAATAAAGTTGGTCCAATTACTCCAATCAACCGAGCGGCACACTTGGCAGCTGGACGCTCGAGAGACAAACACTTGCCAAAACGTCGACGCGAAGGTTATCTGCGTCTCATATTGAGTAACGCGTTTGTTTATCGCTAAACCGACCATCAAAAGTGACCAATGCGTGCAGTATTATAAAAATAACAAGGTTAAATTTATTTATATTTCGCGCGATTTTTTCGATTTAAAATGTAACACTGGAGTCAAAAAATATATTCAATAAATTCCCATGAAAACGTTATTTTCTGTGCAACCAATTCATTAAACAAAGTTGAACACATGTATGATTATTTAGTATTAATTATTATTGGAAATGGGTGGTTAAAATAAACCGATACTCTTTATATAATTGATAACTCTAGTTTATTGCGTAGAGCTCGGAAGGACGTCGTTCAGCGTCGAAGGCTAATTCAGAAGTGAATAGAAAAGTCAAAAAGGGCAACGTGGATAAGTCCGTTGTCCACTTAAGATAAAGGACCAGGTCTGCGTTCTGTCTTCTATCCGGGCATTTAGGTATACGAAACCCTCACAGACCCATGGGTCCGCAGACATCTGGTTTATTGTTTTAAGATAGAGAAGCCAGTGATTCTCACAGACAACCCAATTCATTTTTGCCTTTTGGCTGACGCAATGTTACAAAATCCAACAATTATTAATTAAGCTTAATTCGTGAACAAGACAACAGGGTTGCAAGTGTAGTAAGATTGTTAAATAATGAATAGCCTTAAACAATTTATTATTTCGATTTGGCTGGTACGCATAAAAAATGTATTTCTACTTTGTGTTTAAGTCAAATGAATAATCAAACAAGTTTTTATAGAATATATTAGAATATATTACCTTAACGATAATTTTTCAAAGAATTTATTTCCATAATGCCCGAGACTGGTGTCGAGTAATTTATATCGTCATCCTAGGTCATAATCATTAGCGAATGTTTTACCACTCAAAGAGTTTTGTAAACTTCGGAACAAATGGTAATCTGACGGTGCAATGTCCGGCCTATACGGTGGATGTGACATCACTGCCCAAACAAGCTCCAATAATTTATTACGTGTTATCAAAGATGTGTGTGGCAAAACACAATGGTAAAACATTCACTGACGACGATGACCTGAAATCGCACTTGGATCAGTTTATTGCCGATAAGGACCAGAAGTTTTATGAGCGCAGAATTATGAAGCTATCAGAAAGATGGCAGAAGATCATCGAACACAATGGAAAATATTTTATTGATTAATAAAGTTCATTGCTTGAATAACAAAAATTCGGTTTTATTTCACCTTGACACACCGAAATTACTTTCCTGCCAACCCAATATAATATAATACTGGAGTCAAAAAATATATTCAATAAATTCCCATGAAAACGCCATTACAATTTCAATAATTGTCAAATAGGATTAGTGTCATAATTAGACAGCGGATTTTATGCATTTATGAGAAAAATCAGTAAATGTAATTTAAAACGGTAAACACTAGAAGAATTTAATACCACTGTTGTATTACTTTCAACCTATCGAACATATTAAGTAAGAAAATCAATTTCTAATTCACGCCAGTTTGTTGAAATGCAAGTAGAAAATGTTAATTTTGCGTAAAGATCCGCTGTCGAGTTATAACGTACTACATTGGCTACCATATTTTTGTCAAAAATATCAATTCTCCACTTTCGTTATTATTTTGACCAACCCTGAGCAGACTGATTATTTTCGACACCGTTATTTGGAATCTGTTATTATATCGTTATTTATTTAAATAATACGTAACGGTGGATGTCGGTATGAAACAGACTCGAACTTGATAATCAGGTCACACGATGTAATTTTGAAGAACTATTTCATAATTATCTCAAATAATCATTTAAAATAATTTCACACCGTTATTTTCAATATTGTCATTTGAATGTACATTAGGGTAGTTCTTATTTTGGACATTTGAATTTTTCGTTGTCGCTCCCCCCAGGATTGTTTCAATTTTTTAAAAAAGTGCATTAAAATAACAAACTAAATGCTCATAAAATAGTTTTTCTCGATCATCTTCTAAATCAGGAGGTTTTAATCCGGCCCGTGAAGGGTTAATTTACATGAAAAAAATTATTAAAATAAGTCAAATCACGTAAAATAAAAACAATTATGTAAAAATATCTCGTAGGAATACCATATTCGGATGTGGGTTGAATTTTCGAAGGAAGGAAATACTCTATCTGGACACAGAATATATTTTGGGAATTAGTTTCGTACATTGGTGGTGTTTCGTACATTTTCTATAAATACAATTCAAAATTATGATCTTTCGATCGACTCGTGCGCCGATATCATAATTTTGAATTGAATTTACAATTTTTCCGACCGAAATCAAGTAAACATTTTCTATAAACCTTTGAAGAAGGTTAGCAACGTGTAATTAGAATGTTTTAAATATAAAGGAGTTCCACCATCAGGTTTGTCTCAACCGTACTCTCCTTCTGGGGAAAAAGACGACGACTCGGATTCACCTGGTTTCTCCTGCCGGCCTTCATGGCCGTCCTCTCCGAGACGTACAAAGGCATCAGATTATCCTACCTTCAGGCGGCCAGGAAGCTACCCTGTTCTTTCCTCTCAGCGGGGCGGCCGGCCTTCATGGCCGACCTCTCCCATTTATCCAGAGAGGCGTCCAGGTGCAACCCCTGTCCTCTCCTGGGCTGCTGGGCGTCCGATAGCATTTCTACGTACCCTCCCTTAAGGGAATAATAACTCGATGAGTTGTGTGGTACACTACACACCGTTAGACGCATGTACACTCCGCGACAGAAAGATGGCACCCCACGAAAATTCAATGTTTTCATCATTTGGACATAATAAATCTAGTCTTTCTCGGTACTTATACATTTTTATTACAAAATAAATTACATCGCAAACAATGAAATTAAAGAAAATGTCCGTCTGTTTATGGAAACAAGAAAATAACAAAAATCGATACGACAAAATCATGGCACATACACAAAGAAAAACGTAATTTACGTACATAAAATATATAACGTTGTGTTTAATACTTTGCGTGGCCTCCCTTATTTTCCAGAATAGCCAACATACGTTTCGGAAGTGAATTATAGAGTTTTTTAATATATTTTGGCCGTATTTTTGTCCATTTTTGTTCTATGCACGTTTTTAACTCTGCCAGGCTTTGGAATTGTCTTCCGCCTTCGTAAACATGTCTTGCTAGTTGTGCCCAACAATTTTCAATTATGTTGAGATCTGGCGATCTCGCTGGCCACTTTAACCCCTTGACATGCGAATAAAATGCGCGTTGACGCGTCCGTAGAATACCATTTAATTTGGCTTAATACTGAACGCTCTTGTACAAGCTCGGAACAGGGCGTTTTATTTTCGGATTTACATTGTTATATAACATTCAATAAGGTTGATACATAGTGTTAGTGTACAATAATTTATTAAGTAATACTATAAAATAATAATTTAGTACTTTTCTAACGTGCGATGCGTCTCAAAGCATTTAGGAATATGTAGCGGAACGAGACATGGTTTACATTTTTCGTCGAAGAGATTTCTTGACGTCTCGGAGACGTCGAAGTCTGCCATGGCACATGAAATACATGACGTCTCAGAGAGGTCATTGTATGTCAAGGGGTTAAGACACTAATTTTGTTTCGCACAAAGTACTGCTTAACGGATTTTGCAGAACGCACGCTTGCATTATCCTGCTGAAATGTAAAATTTTCCCCGGAAATTCTCTGTCCGAATTTAGTTAATCGTTCGTCTATCGAATCTATATAAATTTTGCTGTTCATAGTTTTCTTAATAAATTTTACTTCGGTCACTCCTCGATAACCAATTCCGGCCCAAAGCATTACTCCTCCGCCATCGATGTGTCTGCGGCTTAATATTCTTTCTTCCTCCATCCGGCCCATCTAGATCGAACCTTTTCTCATCGCTAAAAGTAACACGACGTCATTTTTTTCTCCAATGTACGTGCTCTTGTGCAAATTCCAGACGCTCCGATTTATGCTGAACGGTTAAGGGTGGTTTTCTTTTCAATTTCATTCGAACTAAGTGCGGACATTCTTTCATCATCCTTTGCACATTACGTACATTTGTATGTACGCCAGCTGCTTTAGCGATTTGTCGTGCTGTTCCCGAAGAATTCGAAGTCTCTTTTAAAATTGCACGTTGACCGCGATCGCTTACTGCTTTCGTTCGACGGGAACCAGAGCCGGATTAAGCTCAGTAGCAGAAGTAGCAAATGCTACGGGCCCCGCGCTTGCAGCAGAATAAGCCCTGGCAACTGTTAACAGATATTTCTGCTAAAAAAAGGTCCTTCATTGTGTTTTGTTTTATTATCATGCAAAACCTAGGCCCCCCAGGTAACATTTGCTACGGGCCCCGCGCTAGCTTAATCCAGCCCTGACGGGAACTCTTTTCTTTACCGTATGTTTTAGGATTTTTTAATAAATTATACACCACTTTTCTGCTTCGATGTATAATACGTGCAATCTTTGAAACTGAGTAATTCTCTTTACGCAATGTCAAAATCGTTTTTATTTCAGCATCGGATAAAGATTTTCCACTACCCATAGTGTAATTTCAATAGAAGATGATAAGACACGCACGATATTTAATGCACGGTAAAATAGTACACGATACAAACAGTCTGACGGTCTAGTGTTAACTGCTGAGAAAGAATTTTAAGACTGTGCCATCATTTTGTCGCGTCGGAGACCCCGGTTGTTTAGATTTAGATTAAAATCTGTAACCTCCGCTTGGCTCCGTCGATGTAAGTAACCTTAAAGCTCCATCGAAGTACGTACACGGAGAGAAACGTATCAAATTTCATCACAGTTTTCAGAAATAGCGATATTTACGGGTGTGCCATCTTTTTGTCGCGGACTGTACGTGCACAAGAATTGCAAGGGTCCGGGATATGGAAAATAGCGTCTCGCTAATGCATATTGGGGACCTCTCCACAGTCGCAATCGCTAGATAAAAGATGCATCTAGCGCGCTCGCTATCCTAGAAAGCCTAATTTTGCGTTTTTCAGGCGATATTCGCATTATTCGACAGAATTTAGCGGAGCCGCGAGAAAAAATGCTGGCGCGACAGTGCTGCATTTTCATTTGTTCCAGCATTTCTGGTGTACCACACAACTCATCGAGTCTATTCCCTTAAGGACTGCGTCTCCTAGACAGACGACACTCGCGTGTGACTGCACACAGTCACCACAGTACACTCACACACCGCTAGACCACGTATACGTACGCAAAGATTGCAAGGGTCCGGGGATTCCACTCCTGATATCTTAATAATGCAAAGACGGGGTTTCTTATTAGTCAAAATCGGTAGATAAAAGATCAATCTAGGGGGCTATTTGCCTCAAAAGTCTTACTTTTACGTTTACGACGCGTAATTCTCATTATTCGGTAGCATATCGACAGCCACGATAGGCGGCAGCACCGTCGCTTCTCCATTGCTACTCGCGGCTCCGCGACATGCTGCAGAATAATGAGAATTACGCGTCGTAAACGTAAAAGTAAGACTTTTGAGGCAAATAGCCCCCTAGATTGATCTTTTATCTACCGATTTTGACTAATAAGAAACCCCGTTTTTGCATTATTGAGAAATCAGAAGTGGAATCCCGGACCCTTGCAATCCTCGCGTACGTATACGTGGTCTAGCGGTGTGTGAGTGTACTGTGGTGATTGTGTGCAGTCACGCGCGAGTGTCGTCTTTCTAGGAGACGCAGTCCTTAAGAACAAAACTTTGTTCGTTGATACCCATCGCCGTAATAATATGTTATATCATTTTATAATTATTTTAAATGATTATTTGAGATAAGTATGAAACAGTTCTTTTCAAAATTACATCGTGCGACCTGATTATTAAGTTTGAGTCTGTTTTATATCGACATCATCCGTTGCGTAAATAATAAATCGGATTTTGCAATGTTCGTGCGACTATCAATCGTTTATTTTTCCACAAAGAAAAAAAAGTCATCTACTTCTCTGTTTTGTGAGAATCAAAGAAATTGAGACCGTGACATGGAATCTCGATTTGCTGTTGGTTTCAAAGCATTTAATACGGTTTCTTTGATAAAAGTACGTTTGCCTACATTTCAGTTTTTCGGAATCCATCGTAATTTGTATTTTGGGTGGCTAACAGTGGTACGTATATAACGACGATAAGGACGATAACTTTTTAAATATTGTACTATACGATTTGAACTTTTTTGGGAAGCTGGAAAGGAATTTTATAAACTTTTTTATTTGGGACTTTAATGAAAATTAGAAAAAAAGGTTTTGTCGATCTACGTTAACTATACGCATGCTGAGAATTCCATCGAAATCGATTACCATGCACACGAGTTACAAGCGGTTAAAGTTGCTGAAAATCGTCGTTTTACAAGACTTTTGATCAGTTTCTGCTTAAAATCCACAGAATCGTATACCTTTCGATTCGTGTCGTTTTTCTTCTGCGTCAACCGATTTCGATGAAATCTACAGTACGTATATAACTAACATATATTTTAAATTTCCATCGAGAACCTAAATAAAACAGTTTTAAAAAATGCCTTATTTATTGCCTTATTAATTCTATGCATATCATTTCGTAAATGAATGTACAATTATAAAAAGGTTATTCCGTTTTAAATAGGTGTACGAATACATTTTCCATCCGATGTAAGTTTAAAATACAAATTTACTAAAACCAGTCTGCCCTTACTCCACTTCACCCGAATGTTATTTCAACGGAAGCGATTATACAATAGAATCATGTCTTTCCGAAGTAACCAGGTCCGATTTCTCCCACTTGATTGAACGATTGCCAACATTTACACGTCAAACTTAACCATAAGAAGGAAAGTTGAACTGTGACTGTTAACTCGCAGTCGTTGAACGTAGAAACTTGTTGATTCCCGTCGCCGCGGCGATCGAAAACTGCGATGAAGGAGCACAACGGCGCTTACCTTGAACGGTTCTCAAGACGAGTCCCTGAAACGAGGCACGAAGATTCCACCGATTTCCCCGTTCTTGATGCAGTTTGTAACGATCTAGTGAATAATGCTTAAGCTTTGAATCTCTTTATCGTCCGGTGGGGTCAGAGACCCACCTGGTTGATGGCCGTTGCCACTGTCATCTCTCCCCGCGTCTCTTCTCTGCTCACCTTTGAGAAGGTGTGCACACAGACACGCGCACTGACACGGGCACAGCCACAGAAGGCCGCTCACGCACAACGTGGCACCGTACACACTCACGGAATTCACAGTTCACGATCGAGCCTCTCCTTTCTCTTCGCATTCTTTGACATCTCCGCAGAGTTTTATCTGGCGATGCCAACAACGTTGCCGAACGTAACGTAGAACTACGATGAACGCGTTGAGACACTGATTTTTGGTGGAATCCCAGTGGAGTTGGGCGATGAGATAATCAGGGACACGCCGCTAACGCAAAAGCTGACTTTAACCGCTCCGGACGTGCATTCACACGAATGCTCTTTTTCTAACCGCACCAGAGACTGGCAGTGTACTAAAGCACTAACTACTAGCGCGCGGTGCATCCCTTCCCTTGATATTATTTTCTTCTCTATCCCCACCATCGCAATCTGCAGCAGCACTCGCACGCTGCATACTGGGTGGCAGAAGTGAAACCGATCCTGAACAGTTTCTTACGCCGTTCAACTCTTGTAGGAATCTCGAATTTTCTTCACGAAATATTTATTCCAACGTAGATGTCCCCTTTATAAGATATTTAGTTTTCTTTTTAAATAAATTTGTTCGATATGAAACATCAAGAAATCAGAGTTGCGCTAATTCAAATACATTGCAATTGAATTACATTGTATTTCAATTATACCGGGTGCAGCACTAACTATGTCCACTTTGAATATGGCCGTTATTTGTAATAATATGAAAAAATGTTATATACAAAACTTACACGATAACTCTTAACTTATAGAGGTGGCCATATTGTGACACAAGTATTTTTTGCGTGGGTGGAGGCAAAGAGAAGATTTCAAGGTCACCTTGATTTTTTTAATGGAAAGACTATCGAATTCTGAGTAAAAATGTATTTACCTCCGTATGTCCTAAATCTAATAGTTAACGAGATATTATCGAAATCATTTTCTTTCTTCTTTCGATAATATCTCGTTAACTACTAGGTTTAGGGCATATGAAGGTCAACACTTTTATACTCGGATTTTGATATTCTATCGATCTGTGGCACAAAAAAGGACATTCTATTTAAAAAAATCAAGGTAACGTTGAAGTCTCCTATACGACTCCACCCGCGGAGAAAATGTTTGTGTCACAATATGTCCCCCCCTATACCGTGTAAGTTTCGTATACAACATTTTTTCATATTATTACAAATAACGGCAATATTTAAAGTGGTCATGGTTAGCGTCCCACCCTGTATAGTCATTCAAACCTGTCAATTAATTCAATTACTAATTATTTCAATCAGATGTGTAATGAAAATACGATATAATTAAAATACAGCTCTCTAAATTATAGCCCAGAACATTGAAGAAGTGCGTAATTCGCACTTCAAAGAAGTGTAATTCGTTATTAATGTAATTTAATTATAAAGTATTCTATAATTTGTACGCCAATCGCAATTACGAATTACATTGTAATTTAATTGAATGAAGATCTGAATTATAAATTACAATATGACTGAATTACGATGTAATTCAATTACTCTGTAATTATAATTCCTGGAGTAATTCAATTGTAATTCTGCACAACTCTGCAAGAAATGAATAAACTAAGAATGAAATTTAAAAGTAGTATACTTGTAGCTTACGAATAGACTGCGGATCTTCACACATTTATAGCAAAATTGAGTATATGAAAAATTCGAAATTGTTGAATAATTTAAAAAATTGACGATGTCAATATATTATTTCTCCTCTATTAAGATCATTATGGGAAGAAGTGACATTCAATTTAATTTTCATTTCTTGCAGTCGATGCAGACAATTTTTATTTCGCATAAAGATCCGCAGTCTACTTATGAATTAAAAAAAATGCAAGGGTAAACTGTAAGGGTGTACGAGAACTTGCCGATGTCTCTTTCACTACTGAGTCGCCACCATATTGGATAGGATAGCACAAGGACTAGCCGATGTCTCTTTTACTAGCGGGTCGCCTCGTGTGTGGAATACGGAAAAGTGGACTGCCGATGTCTCTTTCACCACCGGGTCGCCATTGTAAGGGTGCACGAGGATTTGCTGATGTCTCTTTCACCACCGGGTTGCCACTGTAAGGGTGCACGAGGATTTCCTTATGTCTCTTTCACCACCGGGTCGCCATTGTAAGGGTGCACAAGGATTTGCTTATGTCTCTTCCACCACCGGTGTGCTACGGTAAGGGTGCACGAAGATTTGCTTATGTCTCTTTCACCACCGGGTTGCCATTGTAAGGGTGCACGAGGATTTGCTTATGTCTCTTTCACCACCGGGTTGCCATTGTAAGGGTGCACGAGGATTTGCTTATGTCTCTTTCACCACCGGGTCGCCTCGAGGGAAGACAAGAGTGGACTTGCAGGATTTGCTGATGTCTCTTTCACCACCGGGTCGCCACTGTAAGGGTGCACGAGGATTTGCTTATGTCTCTCACCACCGGGTTGCCACTGTAAGAGTGCACAAGGATTTGCTTATGGCTTTTCCACCACCGGGTTGCCACTGTAAGGGTGCACGAGGATTTGCTTATGTCTTTTTCACCACCGGGTTGCCACGGTAAGGGTGCACGAGAACTTGTCGATGTCTTTTTCACCACCGGGTCGCCTCCAGGGAAGACAAGAGTGAACTTGCAGGATTTGCTGATGTCTCTTTCACCACCGGGTTGCCACGGTAAGGGTGCACGAGGACTTGCCGATGTATCTTTCACCATCGAGTCGCCACTATACGGGATAGGGTGTGGTTCCGCTGACTCATAGCTTACTTAAATGAAATGGATACACCCTTTGCAGCTCAGAGTGTGTCGTCGTAAGATACTAACGACTGGGAATTCGAAAGGGAATGCGAATATGTATACTCGAATAATTAGCCTTGAATAGGTTAACACAAAACAATGGTATAATCTTGATTGAATGGGAAATACAATTGTTCCGTGTGAGATGTCGAGGTGTCGCGGATTCTTACTCTCAGTTTTGACGCATCGAGGAATGCGGAGGCGATCCTTTTCAAATTAGTAATTTTTTATTCATAAGGTAGTTATACGAATTTTACAATGTGAAGTAAAATTTATTTTAATTTTATAGTTCATTTGTTTCCGTTTGTTTATGTCTTAATAAGTAAATGGAGTAAATTGAAATAAGACATGACAAATCTTGTGCTTTTAATTGTCATTCAAATGAAATTCGCGGATTTGAATAATAGTTATGAATGATATATGATACTACAGTAAAGCCGACATTACTGTCCTTTGTTTATATTACGTTCAATGTCCAGTGCCTTATCACTCCAATGGCGACCGACGCCGCGCCGCTGCGAAGGCGCGATTGATCTCGCTGTGATTGATCTCGGCTCGGGTATATCGGTGTAACACATCGACTCGTATGAATCGAAATGTTCAACTTTCTTAATTTTCATTATTTTTTTTTATGAAATTTTACTATCGTATTTCTGGCATTTTTCTGATTAATATAAGACCAAACACGATATAATTCCAATTGTATTTAGTGGTTAAATCGGCGATTCAAGGAAGGACAGCGTATTGGAAAGAAAGAGACGCTCATTCTGTCCTTCTCTATGTTCGGACTTTCCTTCGAATTTCATTCTATCCTTCTCTATGTTCGGCTTCTCCTTTGAACTTCATTCTGTCCTTCTCTATGTTCTGCTTCTTCTTTGAATTTCATTGTCCTTCTCTATGTTCGGACTCTCCTTTGAAGTAACAAAAATACGATCAAACATACCAACCTTACTGTCCACCATAATACGGCTGTTGGACAGTAACGTTGGCTTTACTGTATAATCTAAAAGCCAATTGTAAGGATAAAAAATACAAACGTGATACGAAACTCATCATTTTATCCATCTAATCAAAAAAGAGTCATTATAGTAAAACATTCTGCGGGGGACAAGAAATTCAGCGACATGCTATTTAACAATTTTTCATTTAGCTCATGATGTAATCTATTAATCTACCCTTCGGGTGGGTCGCCCTTGCGTGCGGCGCACGATGCGCGCACCAATGACATCACAACTTTTGAACGACTGGACTTTCGCATGGACAGAATTTCATGCCATATCGCATAGTTCATTGAACTGACTTTTCTGTTCGTTTCAGCGTCTGTAAGCGGATTTATCATCTTGATGGAGAAATGACAACCGTCTTCGCCTTGCCAAAATATGATGGGATGTTGCAACGCATCGTATGATCGGTGCGTTTCGTACACGCGCTGCAGCTGATCGTTCCGCCGACGTAGAACGATATCACGGGATTCAAAAAAAATTCACCAACGACGACAATGGCAACATCGTCAATTGTTGGCGCATTGAAACGTCTTGCGTGTTCTCCCGCAGGCGTCTTATCGGCTCTGATTACAATTTTGTGATTACGAGATGGCATGCGGTCCAGTGCGGTTTTAAACAATGCAATCAATTCATTGTGTCGATGAAAAAAAGGTTGCGGTTGTTCCACGATTGGTCTTTTCACCGAACTGTTGCGTGCGCAACGCTGATCTACTTCTTGTGGTGAATTGCCCACGAAATAAATCTGCAGAAATTTATAGTCTGCATCCAGCGATGGCAGTAGCGAATCTGCTCGGTGATATATTTGACCTTGAATCTTAAAAGAGGAAACGAAATTGTCCCGAACCACATTTGTTGCGCCAAATGAAGTCATTTTGAAGTAACTATTTCTGGATTTGTGTCAGGAAATGTGTGGAATCTGTTCCTGTTCCAGAAACTAATGAGCGCAATGGCTCTGGTGGCGGGACCAATGGCGCCAATTTGACTTTGCCACTTGCGCAAACATCCACACAATCCAGGTGTTTCATTTTTCTATCCAAATGCCTTGCAATGTGGGCACACAACGCTCATGGTTCCAATAGCAACGGATTTTTCTGCACTGTAATCAATTGTCACGTTGTAACGGAATGCAGCTCGATGAGTATTCAACGCAACATTTGTTTGTCTTCTTGCACGATTATTCGAATTCATTGTCGCGCGATTGGTTTCAACTGATCGACGATGTCTCATTCGATGCATATCATCTTCGTTTCGAATTTTCACGTTTCCGGGCAAGTATTCCAATTTTTTTTTTACTCTAAAAACCTGATTCGGACTACAACGAACATTTAAAAAAAATAATTAGCCAAATCGGTCCAGCCGTTCTCACGTGATGCCGTTACCAACGAACAGCATTTCATTTTTATTATATAGAAGAAGATTATATACATAAAACATGATTGTGCGTGGGATCCACAGTTTGGCATTGACTAAATGTGTCCATTTTGCTGAAGGGTCTTTTATCGCTAATAATTATCTTGCGAGCTTCTAATCAATTCGGAGGTTATATACTTTTCCGCAAACATTAACAAAATAAAATATAGACTGACCTATCTACGTGTAGACCCACCGTGTATGTAGATTATTTATTCTTTAATTTAATTGTCTTTTGTTAACGTTTTAAGGTCATGAATAATCCTTAAGTATTCCACAATAAGTATATTATGAAATTGCCTACACATGTATTCTTAATATTATTGATGGAAAGTAAGGAAATTAAGTTGAATTCAAGTGTAAAGTATAAATATATTAAATATTTGGAAAATGTAAATACATATTATTTTAACCCTTAACATTCGAAATCTCACTAAATATTGCAATATCGGTAGTGTAAAATAATTGTTTCGTTATTCGATTATTTTATATCAAATAAATTATTAAGCATTTGAGTATTGCACGAGTAAATTGCGTCAGTTTAATATGCATGGAATAAAAAAAATGATATAGAATGGAAATATTCTAGGTCAGAAGAAATGTTTAGTTTCGTGTTAAAATTGTTCCGAGTGGAAAGGGTTAAGTGATAGTTGACTAATTTTATTAATATGAATTTAAATAATCATTATTACGTCATTATTACGAGAGCATACATTGTATATGCTTGTAATATATACCTACATGTATTGTCTACGCGCAATTTGGTACGTAACAATATACCGGATGATTCGCGAGAAACAGAACACCTACAGTTACTCGAATCAATATTCGGACGATCTAAAAAAGACGGAAACTTTTTTAATATTGTACTAGACGATTAGAACTTTTTTGGGAAGCTAGAGCAATTAGTTTACTACAGGATGTGAAAAGAAATTTTTTCAAAAATTGCAATTGATCGGAATCGTAGAAAATATACTAAATATTGTATTTTACAACTTTTTTATGTGGGCCTAGATTGAAAATTTAAAAAGTACGTTTTGTAGGTCTGTGTCAATGAAATATATTCTGAAAATTTCGTCAAAATCGATCGACGTCGCAATGAGTTACAAACCTTTAAAGATGGTAAAAATTACAGATTTTCGACCTATATCTAAGAATTCTTACATATTTCAATGCCTATCGTTTTTCCCCGGATCAACCGATTTCGATGAAACTTTCACAGTGCATATAATTCACACATACGTGTAAAACGTACTTTTTAAATTTTCAAAATAGGCCCACATAAAAGAGTTGCAAAATGCAACTTTTAGTATTTTGTCTACAATTCCGATCAATTGCTATTTTTGAAAAAAAATATTTCATATCTTGTAGTAAACTAATTGCACTAGCATCCCGAAAAAGTTCAAATCGTATAGTACAATATTAAAAAGGTTATCGTCTTTTTTAGAGCGTCCTAATATTAATTCGAGTAACTTTATAAAAGCCGAGCGCCTTGATCGAGTGTATCGTCGAATGTTAGAGACTTGAACTCGACTGATCATCTGGGCCACGTATGCGTCATGCAATTGCTAGCCTCTCCGGCGAGTCGATAATTTTTATCAGCCGTAGCACAATTGGATACGATCATGTGCGTAGCAGATAGGGGCGGTTTGTGTATCAAGTGCTCTTCGTTCACTATTCACGTCCCATCCGGCGTTAAGTAACCGCCTTTTGAAGTCAACGACACTCGTCACTGTTCATTCTAGGAATTTACATTAACTACCGACCGAAATAATTGTAGATATACGAGTATAATTTTATCGAGCATAAATTATGGAACTCTTTAACAGATCCTATCTAAAACAGATGTGAATTTAATAGGAATTTAAGACGGACTAAAAAGTATAATTTAAGACGGACTAAAAAGTATAATTTAAGACGGACTAAAAAGTATAAAATAATTTTTCCTAGCCCCGTACAGATAGTCCGAAAAATTTGTGATTGTGAATTTCGAATAGCTATGAAAATACTTGTAAGATTTAAAACGAAAAACGAGTTTCAGAATCAATATTAATTTCGAACAGTTGAAATTAAAATCAAATACTTCGTCAACAAGTTAGCTTAATCCCTTGCTGTATTTTAACGAGTTCACACTCGTCATGAAGATTTTGAACAAAGTCGAACAATTATGAACGTCACGCCCTTCTTTTTATATGAAATAAGATTTGATTCATGTGTAATCAATATTTAAGCATTCAAATAAATATACATTTTCTTTTCTCATCTATGACATTTTTGGGGATAAAGACGTTTTAACGCTAAACCTACCGAGCCTTAAAAGTAACTGGTACATGTACCCTTATGAAAATGACAAGATTGATTTTATTTAGACTTTGTGCAGTTCTTATTGTAATATGTGCTCCGCTAAAGATATCTGTACAATCATTTCTTATGCAATTATTTTTATTATATCAATAATCGTAAAATACAATATTAGGACCGGTGATGGTAGGTTTGGTGTTAATCGCTGTAGCTGTAAAGAAAATGATACGGCAAGGGGTTAATGGTACAGTAATTGGGAGAAGTGCCTTAGTGGAGTTTCCACAAAGATATATACAACCCAAACACCATTTGTGAAAGTTTTTATGAACACCGTAGGAGGGTTAAGGATGAAAAAATTAGTGTAATCGAGCACGGCTTCCTTTTCGTGAACATGAAATGAACGAAATGATGAAGAAATCTATTATTTAAATAAAAATAAGTTTTTAATATACCACTTTTTTAAGACGGACTAAAAAGTATAATTTAAGACGGACTGAAACGTATAAAAGAATTTTTCCTAGCCCCATACAGATTCCAAACCCCGTACAGATAGTCCTGAAAATTTATGATTGTGAATTTTTAATAGCTATGGAAATACTTGTAAGATTTAAAACGAAAAACGTGGGGCGCATGCAACAGACAATTGATGCATGAATAGTTCACCAAAGTCACTAACAATTTTATTGCACTGCAAATAATTATCTTGCACATTCATGATTATCTGACATAGATCTACAAAACATATATTTTAAATTTTCATTAAGGGCCGAAATAAAAAAGTTTTAAAAAATGCTTTTTTTATTTTTGTATCTAACCTTGTAAATTACAATTTTTTGAAAATATTTCTTGCATATCATTTCGTAAATAAATGCTTCCAATTGATTATATAAAATCAGGTCGTTTGGTACAATTATAAAAAAGTTATTCTAGTTTAAAAGGCGTACGAATACTTTCGTGGTTCACTGTATGTATCCTTTGTCAGCTATCGGAGTCAACCCCAGCCAACGGCTGCGCTTAGTTTGCTGGCTCGTAATATCTGTACTTCTTTAAATAAGAAGGAGATTAAATGAAGGAGATAAGAACAATGAAATTGTAAGAATTCATAACACGAAAATCCCCCCATACGATAAAGGGACAGAGAATGAAGCAAGCTAATTGCCCGTCCAATTCCTCAGTACTGCTTGCGATAAGATTGTACGTAACACTTCTCAACTGGTTTAGTGTGCTGATAGTAAAATCACTCAATTATTATTTCTTCCAGTCGTGCATATTTTACATTGAGCAGATTACTAGCAATCGTATACTATTCATAGATTTTATTGTTTTCAGAAAGTTAAATCATCGGATGCGATTTACAAATAAAAAGCAAATAAAATAAATTGCAAATAAAAAAGTTTAAAAAAATGTTTTCTTCATTTTTGCATGCAACCTTGTAAATTGTAATTTTTCGAAAATCTTTCTTGCAGATCATTTAGTAAACCAATGCTTCTAATCGATTATAAAGAATCAGGTCGTTTGGTACAATTATAAAGAAGTTATGCTATTTTAAAAGGTCTACGAATACTTTGTACACTCACTGTATAGTAATTACACACAT
Organism: Lasioglossum figueresi; assembly: GCA_028455805.1. Lineage (NCBI taxonomy): Eukaryota > Metazoa > Arthropoda > Insecta > Hymenoptera > Halictidae > Lasioglossum > Lasioglossum figueresi. The sequence continues at coordinate 11,484,631 of CM052193.1, read as the reverse complement.
ACTGAAAATTCCATCGAAATCGGTTGACGCAGGAAAAAACGACACCCATCGAAAGATGTACGATTCTGTGGATTTTAAGCAGAAATTGATCAAAAGTCGTGAAAAGCTACGATTTTCGCCATTTTTAACCGCTTGTATGTAGCTCGTGTGTATCTCAATCGATTTCCATGAAATTTTCAGCATGCGTGTAAGTACTATTGATCTACAAAGCATATATCTAAAAATTTTCATTAAGGCCCTAAATAAAAAGGTCTTAAAAAACGCCTTTTTTATTTTAGCATGCAACCTTGTAGATTGTAAGTTCCGAAAAATCTTTTTTTCACATCATTTAGTAAACTAATACTTCTAATTGCTTACAAAACATAAGGTCGTTCGGTAAAATTATGAAAACGTTATTCTGTTTTAAAGGGCGTACGAACACTTTTGTGGGCCACTGTACATTGTTCTCAAAATTCCCTTTAAAATAAAAATTGCGATATAAAGGACATATTCATATAAAGACAAGTAGAATGAATAAGATAGATTAGCCTTGGTGTAATCGTTATTAATATCACAACTTTTGGGGGACTAAGGGAGTTAATCGATTTAACAAGTGGAAAAATGTATTAACATCAAAATCAGTCTTCAAATTATATTTTTTACTGCAAAACAAGTTCATTAACCGCTAATAAACCTCTAATTTGAATAATTCTATTTCCGCAAGAAACACATACATATAATGAGCCATTCACAGGCCAAATCGATTAATTCCGCTTTGTGAAATATTTTACAATTAAGTGTCAAAGCACTTGATTCAGTCATAACTTTTTTATGTATAATAAATTTCCCAAATAATACATATTAACACCATTAAACGCTAAAATTTTTTGAACACGGATTTCATAATTGCAACGATTTATATTAGAGTACGGCTTTTGAAATACATTATTTATTATTCGGCGATCAAAAAAAATGTTGTCGTTTAATGGCGTTAATCTGTAATATTTGGGAAATTTATTCTAAATAAAAAATGTTATGAACGAACAAAGTGCTTCGACACTTAAATTAAAAATATTTCAAAAAGTGGTGCTAATCGATTTGGTCTGTGAACGGCTCATATTATGAAGGGAAATAAATTTTGAAAAATAAGATATTTATTTTGGAATATAATGTACATTTTAATTATTTCCGCGGGTCTCGATTATCCATCGGGCCTTAATTTATCCGTACTGTTTGTCTCCCGATCAAGCCGGTTGATCGAGGTCGTGCTGTATCAGAGGTTCGGATTGTCGAGGATCTATCGTATTAGAACATGTACAACGAAAGGGAGTAAGGCATATAAAAAAGGGGTGGCAATGCCACAGTCTCTAAATATTTTAATGAAACCTTTATTAAGATTTTATCGTACCAAAGTCAAATAGTGACTTTGGCAATACAAACAGGTAAACGTTGCCCCGAGAGTCCTCGATGCAGATGCATAACCGACTCAATATATAATAATAATCTCAACGGAACGAAACGCGATCACAGAACATCGGTATACACGGTATCTCACAAATAATCACTACCGTCGAGAAAACAATATCGATACAGAGTAATACGTATACAAAACGAATCATCGCGACATTCCCAGCGATCGGTGTAGAACCGTCAATATAAAATTGGCCACTTTATATCACTAATAAATGGATAAACAAGCAATTTCCGCCGGATGGATCTGCACACATTGAGTGACCCAGCACGGGCGGTTTCTACTACCTTAAATCACAATGGCGACGACAAGTTTATTCGTTTACTTTGTTCAGTTTCTTTTCGTTAATTAATTATGTCCTTAAGATTGATCGTTACGTACATCAGAAGGCGAGTCCGCAACGCGTGCGCGCGTGCACGGGCTCTGAAATCCGTATACATGTGACGTGCATCGGGACGCGAATTTCGTGTTGCCGAGCATAACCTGTGCCAAACGTGTCCCAAACAACGACATTGCTCAGCGGCCTGCAGTCAGCTGTTCTGCTCGAACCATGTTTCTTTGAATTCTTGTTAGTCAATTTTTATTACTCCTGCGAAACCTCCAGCATCATAAGTGTAACGTTTCAATGAAATACACTACCGATTTATCAAATTTGTAACTTGTATTGTGGACAGTATCAACACTAGGCTTACGGAGGCTCTAGAAATAACTATTTCACATTACTTTATAAACATAACAAGAATGTGTCTATCTAAATTATTCGCCATTTTTCCAATATTATAACTTGTATTGTGGACAGTATCAACACTAGGCTTACGGAGACTGTAGAAATAACTATTTCACATTACTTTATAAACATAACAAGAATGTGTCTATCCAAATTATTCGCCATTTCTCCAATAATATGTACCCAAAGAAATAAATTTGGTAAATAATTCTTCAGGGAAGCATCTTCGCAATCTTAACACTTAAGAGGGAAGGGTATCCGACTGAAGGGATCTATGAAGGATCTAGAATCCACTACAATCCAACTAGATTTTGGGTCGAAACATGGGTTTCTGGCCCGCGACTTTCTATCCTTAAACGAGCATATTTTGTGCTGTGCAAAGGTTCATTCGATAGAGCAAGGTTCAGCGAAGATCGCGGTGGTCAAGATTCAACGAGATTATGTTTATATCTAATAATATGAGTGTCCAAAGTAGAGCAAAAATTCTCGTTCAATGACCACCGCTATCTGCGCCGAACCTTCCTCTATCAAATGAACCTTCGTGCAGCTCAAAATATGCTGGTATGAAGATAAAAAGTCGCTGGCCGTAACCCCATGTTTCGACCCAAAATCTAGTTAGATTCCAGTTCCTTGCTAGTTTTGTCACGTGGGTATCCCGGACTGGTTGTTCTTGTTCTGTCTTTCTCGGTTTCCGGGCGTTGTTTAAGAGAATTAAATAAACATGTAAAGCAAAAACGAAAATCTACGTGGCCCGTTCTTGGAAGTCAGAATGGAAAAACGGAAATCTACGTGGCCAGATCAAAATCAAAATGGAAAGTTGAAAGTTTAAGAGCTATATTTAATATAATTAGTAAACACAAAATTGTTCGAAAGAAGTAGCAGCGAAGGAACCGTCCTTTGGACTAAATTTCAAATGAAGCGCTTAAAATAGTTGGGAGTTGTTGGCAATAATATCGAAGAATAATTCGGAGTGCAAAGGGTTAACACATCAAAACATATCTCAATGAAGATTTCCACGAGCATCTCTATTCATTCGAAAGCTATACCCACATCGAAGCAACGACGAGCAACCTTTAGTTGATGTTGGACGTATCTGGAAAAAAGTCGCCGTTTTTGAGCGACAGAAGTTTACACTCGATATTCCTTCAGTGTGGACATAGCTTAACATTGCGTGCTACGAATAAAAAGGTGTTAGGTGTATGTAATCAGCTGTCAGCAAACACGGTTGTTTCGAACACGTTCGGCCCGTCGGATAATCACGAAGAGGAGCATCCAACAATCGCAGTTCAATGTTATTAATCTAAAGTACAGTCGACGATTTTTGGGACGGTGTTAAGGATGGGCGTCGCGGCGCTCCTCCGCGTCACTCGTGAAATTGCGAAATCGCCGGATGCACGGAAAAAATAGTTTTTATCCCCGGCGGCGGCGAGCGTCTCGTTCGCATATATCGTTTTAAAATCCTTCGCATCGTCGTGATACTCGTCCGCTCAAAGTATACAGAACCCGATGAAGAGTTTTCTCGTATGTCCGTTCAGGCCGTTGAACCGTAAAAAAATATTTAAATGCATGAACATCATCTATTTTCCAATCCCTTGTCCTGACCCACGAATACCATCGGGAAAAATTGGAAAATACACATTTAACACTTTCGTATACTGTCGCCAACGAGATCGCCCCGGGGGCCTTGCAAGCAAGTAAATGCGCCGTGCACGCGCGTCGATTGCATCGCGGCTGCATCTATTAAGAGGAACGATCCATGGAATCCATATATATAATATATATATTTATATATATATATTATAGGTACAACCGGAACACAGAGAGACAATTCTTAAACAATGCAATTATTCCTTAACTGACACCGCTTTGCTTGTTAGTATCGTGTATCGTAACGGGACAATAAAGATCTTTTTTGGCAGCAGAATATATTGAATTTCCGAGTTACCCAATTGTTTTCGTTGATTGTACTGTATACTGTTTCCTTCAGTCGTTGCCATACTGCGGACTTTGTACATTGCTGACAAAAATTCATGCACGCATTATAAAACTATAAAGACATTACAAGAATTTCAGAATACCGTTATATTATTTTCGACTTGTTAAAAGTGTGAAATATATGTTGTCGTCTCGCTTGTGTTTCTTACAATCGACTTCGAAAATTTTTAATTTCGCATAAACCTCCACGCGCAGTCATTACAAAAATCTTGATAGATTTTTAATGTGTCATTTTAAATCTATTGCGACGAAATCGATGAAGGGAAACAGTAACAGAGAAATAATGGTACCTGATCAACCATCGGATGGCGGTCCATTTTGACAATTGCACAGTTAACCCTCCGACGGCTATGCCTGAGTCTATTTTGACCCCGGGAACATCCAAATTGTCATTTAAGTGCTCAATTTGTGGCAATTAAACTAACCGAATAGCTGTTTCATTGAGGATATGGGAAGACTAATGTGTCTACGCGAAATATCATCAAAAGCGAATTTTTAAAAATTATTAATTAAAGCTGTAAACGGTCCTAGCATTGCCAATTATGCAGCTATAAAAATCGTCCCTTGTCCGATGGTTAACATTCATCAAGATAATTTACATTACAGCGTTGTTTCTCGATTTTTTTCTATTGCTCTCAATGGAACGGCTGCCAATGAAAATTATTCGTCAGCAAGCGAGCAGCGAGATAACAATTTTCACTCTCAGGGTCAAAATGGACTCCACCGGCTAATGGTTCAATGGACACGTAGAACACTTTTTATTTGAAACAAATAAAAAATGTCCTACGGAAATTTTTAAATTGAGCTATCTTTCTCTAGCAAATTATGCAATGAGCAAAACGCGTGTGTTTCCGATTGATTTTTGCTTCAAAGATCGGCTTATCAAAGAAATCGGAGGGTAGGTAGCTATTCTGCAGATTCGCAATAGCTTTTTTTTAATTATTTAACAATGTTCCACCCGTTTGACCATCCGAAAACATAACAGTTACGTGACAGAACATTATTCCTGATCTTTTTAAGGGTGGTTACTCGAAGGGTTGTTTCCGAAAGCCACCCCCTAAGAATAAATGATTTTCTTTAACCCTTGATAATTGATTTAAATTTATGGAAAAACTAGTTTGTAGCTTTGTTTTCGTTTTTATTTCACCTAAATGTCTCGAGTAATAACTGAAAAGCTTTTCACCCCCATAGCACCCCTAAACGAAGTGGTAGAGATCTGAAATTTTATGGAATAGCGTTTCAGGGGCGAAGAGCATTGTTTAGCGAGGAAAAATGAAAATTGTCATGGGGGCCGATTACCCTTTCTTATTCTGCCTAGATCCTTACCGAGATTACTGTTTTTTAATAAACTTTCTCATATTACGGTCAGTTAAGGACTAATACGAGCGATCCGCCCTCTTCCCCGGAAATTACCTAGGAAATTGCCTAGACACCTAGGGAATTACCTGGCCAGGTAACCCACGGCAGAGAGCGGAAGGGAAGGCGAGAACACGGTAAATACAGAGTGAAAGAGATAGTCCAAAGAGAAAATCTTTAGGCACACCCACACACATACACATACATTTATGTATATATATATAATATATATATGCATAGAACGTAAGAGTCATTTCATTTATTTCAAAACTTTGTTTATACTTAGATACGATGAAGCAAATCGTAAATATCCGGACTTAGATTTGCCAGTGCGTAAGTATCGAACGCAAACGCGGGCAAGGTGATGGCAACGTTTCTTCTTATCTTCTTATTCCGAATTGCTTGTTATTTGTTTAATTGCATATCTCTTCTTTCCTTTCTTTCTCTTCTCTCTCTCCATCTCGCTTTCTCTCTCTCTCTCTCTCTCTCTCTCTATGTTTATCTCAATATTACAGCATTGAAAAAGGGGCTCACGTCATACGATTTTTCCTCTCGTGATCGGTTTCTTCTCCTTTACGATAATCAAAAAATAAGTTATCAGAGTACTTTGTACTTGTCCAAAGCCGATCGATGGTCGCGGAAGCTCTCTTTGTCACTTTCTTCTCTCTCTCTCTCGCTCTTTTCTCTCTCTCCCTCTCTCTCTCTTTCTCTCTCTCTCTCTCTCTCTCTCTCTCTCTTTCTTCTGTTACAGTATATTCGATTTCGGAGAAAAGGCAGACACGAGATCGCGTCGATCACCTTGCCCGCGATCTTTTAGACGGACTCTTTAAAATTGCTCGTTAACTCCCGTACGATTCACGCGTCATTAATCATTATCGATGTAATCAATTACGTCGTAATTCAATAGCAAATATATTATCACATTTAGATTGTATTAATGTTTAAGACATTCGGCCCGGACCTTCTTCGACAAATCTTGACGCCTGTCGACGATTACCGTCTCGTCCGTTTGCGAATCCGCAAATTCGCAAGTTCACGCTCGAGTTCCGAGCAGCTTAAGCGCGACTCGTCCGCGAGATCTCAATCCTCGAGATCCCCGAACGTGTGTATAAGTGTACGCTCGTGATTCCCTTAGACGTCAGTTTTTTTCGAAGATTTCCAGAATCGACCAACCGTACAGCTTTCTCGGGAAGATCATCGGTTTCGTTGCCTGGACTGTTCTCGAAATATGTTCGCGATCGAACCGATCGACTCAAAGCACACTAATTAACTGGCTCGTTATGCACACACACACACAAACACACGCACACGCATACACACACAGACATATATAATATATATATATGTATATATATATATATATATTTCTCTCGTCGAAAATTCGTAACTCGTGCAAGTTGTATTGCTTTTCGAGAGGTTCGCGCCGATTCGTACGATGATCGAGCGAGTAGCCGGCGGCTGGTCGTTCGTTCTCACGTAAATCTAAGAAACATTAATATAGAATATATTATTGTGTAGTTTATATAAGGTATACGTTAAGACACTTACCATCTACTGCAAAAATTCAACAGTTAAAAGATTGTAACAACTAGTTCGTAATTTTTATACAAGACGAGTTTGCTCGATCGGCATTTTTCGTTCCGGGAACATTATTTTAGCTTTCTTTCTTTCTTTCTTCGCGGTGGCCGATTAACGAAAACGGAAGAAGAGAAAAAAATGGCGAATCGAGCGAATTCGGCTCGTCCTCGCCCCCGTTTCTCTCCCTATCCTCTCATTCTTCTTTAGAACGCTGGTTTTCTGTCTCTCCTTCTACCAACGCCGTTCTCCCGTCTTCTTTTACACGTTCGCTATTTTTTTTTTTTTTGGCACGCATTCGTATCGTTTACTATTGGCACGACAATTTACGAACAATGAGCTTGCTAGAATTAATTCGAATAAACCTCGGACGCACCTGAGATCGATCGCTCGGACAATACGATATAATAAAAAGAGCCTTTGTTACACGTATTATGCACCGTATACTAAGACTGAATGCCAATAAATCGTTACTCAGCTCGAGGAGGCTCTACGTCCGTTCACGAAAGGCAATTTTCCTTAAAGCAACAATACACTCACTGGTACATGAGAAATCTGAAGTTCTGCGTCGAAACTCGCTGTTGTGTTTAGACGGCGGATCTTTATGAAATACAAAAATTGTCTATAAGAAGCAGAAGTCAAATGAAAATGCATTTTCTCGTTTAATATTAGGTTGGAACGATGGTTCGTAGCGTTCTCAAATCAATATTCAAAGATAAAATTAAGATGTTTGTTCATAGGTTTATTGAATAACATGATAAGTCATCTAAAGAAATGGCGAAAAGTAATAGAAGAGAATGGAAAATATGTTATTGAACAAACCTATGTATAAATATCCTAATTTTATCTTTGAGTTTTAATTTAAAAACGCTACGAAACCAATATAACAACATCATTCGATTCGTCTAATACCCTTACCATTTTGTATTCGATTAATCAATTTTTGTCATTAATGCATAAAATCCGCAATCTAGTTGTGTTGAACTCTTCGACGCACAAAGATGCTTTATGCTTTATGCTTTATGCATTTATGATAGAAATGGCTAGGTCAAATGTAAGACAGCGAAAACGTTTAAAGAATTTAAAGATACTGTTGTATTATTTCTAACTGATTAAAATTATTAAGGAGGCTTTTAATGTTGCATTGTAACCTTGCTACTGATACAGACAATTTTCATTTTGCATAGCAATCTGTAGTCTAGTCATGTGTTTCTTACGAAATTGTAGATATCCGAGTAAAATATTATTTATATGTTTGTCTCGAATTTACGGAATGATAAATTAAATAAATAGTATAATGTCGAGGATTTAAACTGATAGATAAACTCTGAACTAGCTCTTATCACTAGACAGCGGATTTTATGCATTTATGACAAACATCGGTAAGTGTAATTTAAAACAGTTAAAACATTAGAAGAATTTAATACTACTGTTGTATCACGTTCAACCTATTGAACGTGTTAAGAAAGAAAATCAATTTCTAATTCACACCAGTTTGTTGAAATTCAAGTAGAAAATGTTCATTTTGCATAAAAATCCGCTGTCTACTTAATACCGTTTTAAATTTGATGTTTATAGTTCACTGAAATAGATCTTGCACTCTTCTATTGCTTTTTAGTTCTAGTTTCATTAGACCAGAATTAAAATTCGTGAATTTTCAATAGGGTGAGTTGCACTAATGTGTTTGTATTGCATTTATTAAAATTTGGAGATTACTTTTTTGCGGGCAATTTCATGTTTTCTTTTCAGTGGTGAAAGTTAAATTAGAAATGTCACAAATAAACAGACATAAACACAAATAAGTAGTTGATAAAGTCTGCAATAAACTTGAAATAAATATATAATTACTCTACGCACACATATACAGTGAACCACGAAAGTATTTGAACGCACTTTAAAACAGTGTAACTTTTTTATGAAACCCACCAAACGACCTGACTTTTTTTGCGCAATTAGAAGAATTGATTTACCAAATGACGCGCAAAAAAGATTTTGAAACAATTTTAATTGCTGAGAATTACATATGAGAAAGTAAAAGAGGCGCCATTTATAACTTTTTTATTAGAGCCCGTGATGAAATTTTTAAATATACGTTTCGGTGATTGTATGTTAGTTATACACATGCTGAAATTTTCATCGAAATTCGTCGAAAGATGTAAGAATCTGTGGATTTTAAACAAAAACTGGCAAAAAGTCGCGAAAAACTATGATTTTCACCACATTTAACCACTTGTAGCTCTTGGGTACGTTAATAAAATGTTCAGCATGCGTACAACTACCATAGATCTACAAAACAAATATTTTAAATTTTCATTAAAGGCCCAAATGGAAAAATTAAAAAAAAATGCTTTTCTTATTTCTGCATGCAACCTTGTAAATTGTAATTTTTCGAAAATCTTTTTTGCAGATCATTTAGTAAACGAATGCTTCTAATTGCTTACAAAGCACCAGGTCGTTTGGTACAATTATGAAAAAGTTATACCGTTTTAAAGTGCGTTGAAATACTTTCGTGGTTCACTGTGTATCACATGTGTTAGCGAATTTCGTCGCAGAATGTTCAAGTTATCCCAGAAAATTTCGCGACGTGTTTCGAAAGCGTCCACATTTGGAAGATTTCCTCGTGGAAAAACGTCCGACGAGGTTCGTGAACGAAAGGAAAGCGAGATGATCGCGTGTATCGAACACGTCCACGATACCTTAACGGCTAAACAATCCTCTAAACGCGGCCATCGAGGCCGACGGTTCTAAATGGAATGAATCGAGCGGTTATCAAAAATAGAATATATCGTTACAAGTACGATACACAACGCATATCGGTATACCAACAATCAACAACATCGCCGTCCCGTTCGCTGTCGCAAACCACGGGACGACCGGTACCAAAAATATCATCTCACGAAGGAGAACGTTGCATCCGCGTGCATACAAAAGCCCGAAAAAATTAAAGAGACGACGATCCTCCTCAGCTCCGCTCCTCCTCTCATCACTCCTCTGAACGCATGCACGCGTTTAACAACGGAAATCCGCTGGCATACACATGTCGCATCATGTATAGAAAAAGTGTCGTGAACATCGTTATAAAAAATGTTGCGTATACTGTCGATACAAATCGTTCGCAATGGTATTTCGATGATTGCAGAAGTTCGGGGTTTTCAGACTTCGAGATCTTCCTTGAAGAAAATCCGTAGACTTTTCCCAAAATGGAATCCGTCAACTTGTAAAACGTTGAGCGATAATCGTAGGACCATACACTTGGTGAAGCTTTTTACACTCCTAAGAAATAGTTGCATGAAACAGCCTACGATGGATTTACATATTAAATCCACGATTTACATCACAGAACAGACTCGCAAAAAACATAAATGTAACTATTTCAAATCGGGCACGAGCTTCTGCAATCATCTAATAAATAATTGTTTAAAACACGAGGAGATATACAGCGTGCAAAGTGATTGGTGAAGAATCTAATTTATCGCAAAAGAAGCATATTGAATTCGTAATGTCAAATATACGATTCTTACTTTCATTAATGTTTTTGTATATCTTTACTCGGTAATTTCACAGAAAAATATCACTGCAGTCTCGATAACTGTAACATAAGAAATGTGAGACCTGTATATTTGTGATAAGAACAATGGTACCTCTTATGCACACCTCATGTAGCAGTCGAAATGTTAATTAGTGTTTAAAACTTGAAAATACTTTAAAAATGAATTCTATCATAATGCATAGATTATATACACATGTATGTAGTTTCAGATGCGATTGTAATCTTGAAGAAAAATTAAATATTGTATTAAAAAATTAGGTTCCAGTGAAATATCAAAGACACGAAGTACCTTACGATTTTGATTTGCATAAAATTTTGCTCCGAGGCTAATCGACGAGCAAGTGTAAACTTGTTTATCTGTTAAAGACTGAGTTATATTGTATATTCTTATGCTGACATATGCATAAGTTCACTTTGAAACTACGTCGTTGTTAGAATATGCGATGATTCTCATATTGTTTTGTTACAGATCTTATACTTATTCGTTCAAAAAGAAATGTGAAAACGCATAAGTTTAACAACGTTACATGTTCTGTGAAAAATAGCTTTACCTCTCTATCCACCAATCATTTTCATTGCACCCTGCATACTGTATATTGCAGCGTAAAAGTACACAAATAAAAGTATAATAACAACTTTTTCAATCATTGACACACACGATTGATCGAATTTTGGATAGCTATAACGATCAATGATCACAGTATTATCGAAATTAGTTCTTTTATAATCATTAATTGCAATTTTCAATAATTTGCCTCCTTAATACTTTGCGAAGAAAATAATACTCTCAGAATTAACGCATACAGTCGAATAAAAGTGGAAAGTTGATCACTGATATTATATAATATGAATTACTGGTCATTAATAATTAAATAGTCTTTAATGTACCGTTAACAAGTCTTTGAATTTTTCAATTTCGATACCAAATGTTCAAGGCCAAAAATATTTTATGGTTTCGACTGCATTATAATTTCTCTGACACATATAATCACCACATATTCGATATCAAATGATATTTGATCAGTAGACTGCGGATGAAGTAAATCAAATAAACACTTTAAGCACGCTGTTGCATTGTTTTCTGCTTATTAAAATGTTTCAGAAAAGAAATAAGTATCTATTAAATATGTAGCTTCTGTGTTTTACAGTTAAATCCACAGTCTATTGATCGATGCTAACTCCTCCATCCGATCAATCGCATTCAGTTCGATGAAATTCTAATAATTTTCGATGAAAATTGAAATCGGTGTATACAGTGATGGTCGTAACACGTTGCGCGTCGAGGAGCATAGATCCCCTTTTCTTCCGTGCCTTTCTTATCTTTCCTTTAAAAACTGTTATCGACTAGAACGTAGGTATTTATGATACATTAAAAATTGACACACATTTATGTTATATAGATTGGCCTCAGCCTTATCGCCTTCCCCGTTGTCTTTCTCTCTTTCTCTCTTTCTCTTTATCATTGCTCACTCACTCACTCTTTCTCTCTTTTATTCATTCATTCATTCTTCCCCCCTCTCTCTCTCTCTCTCTCTCTCTTTTCCTTTTATAGCAGAAAGTAGTACGGTAGAATCGTTTGGGGACGGTGTTCGATCGTAAAGAGGAAAAAACTTGTAATTGTTAATTACTTATTCGATGTTAAGTGAGGATAGAGTATAAAGCCTGTTATTACGGAACGGGAACTTGCTTGCTTGCTAGCTTTGCTTTGCTTTGCTTTGCTTTGCTTTCCTCGCAAAGACAAACCTTTACAATTCGCTTTGGCTTACACTTTCACGGCTTAAGGATTAGTTGAGACAACATGAAAAAGTTTTACGGTTCGTTGGAAAATCCTGCATTCTGTATGGTATTTTTTCTTATCTTTTTTTTGTTTGTTTTCCTGTTTTCTTTTTCTCTCTCTCTCTCTCTCTCTCTTGCGCTCTCTCTCTCTCTCTCTCTCTCTCTCTTTCTCTCGCTCGCTCTCTCGCTCTCTTTCCCCTTATAGTTTGCACCATTCGCTAATGGTTAATATAAAAACGTTAAATAATATTAGTTGAAAGTATATCGTATATCTTTCCACGTTCATTTAGGCGGACACAATTATTGACCACAGCAGAAGACTTTCGAGCCTCTTATCGCTACCACTATGAAATTCGATAAAATTCTGTCGACTATTCTTCCCTCAGTTAACGAACATGTATCGTGTACACTATTTATGTATACGCTGCTGCAATTTGCCAATACTTACCGTAAGAATAGTTCACCCGCCTCGCGTTTTCCATGGTATAATAGTAATGATACCGGTATAATAATCATAGGTAATCATAACAATGTACATCGTTATCGATAATACGGTTAACAATCATAATTACAATTGGACAATTATAATATAGCCGGAGTCGAATATAGGAGGGCGCGACAGTAAAATTATGTTTGCAAAATAGCACCTTTCCCATAGGATAGAGATCTCAAGCTGCTTATCTATCTAAGAGCCGAAATAATCGCTCTCACAGCAATCGTGTAAACAAGTTAGTAGTCATATAATATTTTTTAAAAGATTATGGAATGCATAACAAATCTGCTCGATAAAACTGGAAATATACAATCTCCGTATAAAATCTTTATCGGTAGAACTGATTCTCCTCGAATAGTGAACATTATATTTGAAAATGAATCATTATTTTTCTGCGTAAAGCAATTACTTAATTATTAGGTCGAGTCACAAATAACTTCCGATACGAACAATAGATTCTACCTAGCTGCATCGGAAGTTATTTATGATTCGACCTAATAGTTTGCAGAAAATGAAAATTTTCAAATAATGTACCACCTTTATGTTACAATTCAAAGACAAAAAGAAAGTAGCCGTTTCTCAATGTTTAGCGCTCATTCGTCCCTGGTATCAATTTGTCACAAACTTCCCGAGATAAATTATACTTCTATTATTTGTAGGTTTTTCCCGACCATTCGTGACTTTTATCTTTTTATTGCCAAGCACATAACTGAAAAACCTAAGATGTAAATGTTAACTCATCAATTTGAATAAAAAAAACCTTGGAAAAGTAACTGTCCACGTTGCTATTTCATCGATCCTTTACCACTGTGTCAATTTGACGCCGAGGGACAGATTCAGTTCGTGAAACGTGGGACGGATGAGTGTTCAATATTACAGTAAGGAGCATAATTGAATCCACACACTTTAAATCAGAATAACTTCTTTTATGAATGGACCAAACGACTTCAATTTCTCTGTAAGGCTAGAAGAATTAGTTTAGTAAATGACGTCTGATAAATAAGTTGAAAAAATGCATTTGGTCGGAATTGTGAAAGACAATAGTAAAAATTGATATTTACAACTTTTTTAGCTGGGCCAGAAACGAAAATTTAATAGATGTGTTTTGTAAACTTCATTGAAAATTTCATTGAAATTGGTTAATTGGTTTACGAATTATAAACGACCAAAAGTGGTAGAATGGCCGAAAATCATGAAAAATTGCAATTTTTACCACTTTTGATCATTCATTCATTCATAAAAAAGTTATTCTGATTTAAAGTGTGTGGAATCAGTTGTGCTCCTTACTGTACGCGCTACCAAAAATTGGTAAGTGTTGTAAACACAAGAAAATTAGTGTTTTTGTTTCAGTTTATCTTTTTGTCGAATTGCAAGCGAATTAAAATGGAAGCACGCGCAGCATGAGTGTCTCTTATCCATCAGGATAGCAGTCTTAACGATCGCTGAATTTCGACCGACAATCGAAAGTCTTAGCGATCGACGCATAAGATAAACAAAGGACGAAGACACGCCGTCTAGCGTTCCTACTTTCAGTCTTCCTCTATAGTCCAGTCTACGATTCTAGCACCATTGCGCAGCTTTATCGTTATTCGTCATCGTCAGATCAACGAACGAGTCCCGATAATTAAAAATCGACTAATATAAGATCTCGTTAGAATTTAAAGATTAGATTACATTATCGACGTTCGCATGCAATTCTCTACGTGTTGCCTAATTACTACGGGCAAACCTCATCGTTGCTAATCAGAAGTTGAAACTTTCTTGTTACTTTCATCTCCGCCCGGACATCATGTTCTCCTCGAAGCTCCACCAGTAGTATGCGTATTGTAATTGTTACGAAGCCTTCGAATAATTGGAAATAATCGTGGAACACTGTTTGAAAACATGGAATCGTCAACTTCTGATCATCCTTGCCGTCATGGATTCAGCTGCTCAAAACTAACTTAACTCTTCATCCAAGTTCGTGTAAACGCACTGTCATTCCGGACTCCTCTAACTTTTCTTTTCAAATCTCGCATTTGGTAATGCGTTTTCTGCATTTATGAAAAACTTGAACTAGGTGTCATTTGAAATAGTGGAGACATTAAAAGAATTTAAGAACGCCCATACATTGCTTAAAACGTATTGAAACTTTTTTATAGAGAAGCATCAATTGTTATTTTGGTTCTGTGTCTTGCTATTGATCCAATTCTATTTTCCACAAAGATCTGCAATCCAGTTGATCACGGTTTTAGCTGTTGGATCATTCGCCGAAAGGACTATCTCACCAATGACTCCTGTTTTACTTGTTAAAGTTTTCGAACGTAATTATTGCTTCAATGTCTTCGAACTGGTTCAAACGTTCTCAAACACCTTCTAATTAGTCCCAATTGTTTGAACTCTTGTTTTACTTGTCAAAAGACTATTGAAATGATCAAAAACAATTGTTCGAAGGTCTTCGAACTGGTTCGAACGTTCTCAGACACCTTCTAATTAGTCCCAATTGTTTGAACTTTTGTTTTACTTGTCAAAACATTATTGAAATGATCAAAAACAATTGTTCGAAGATCTTCGAACTGGTTCAAACGTTCTCAAACACCTTTGTAATTAGTCCCAATTGTTTGAACTCTTGTTTTACTAGTCAAAACATTATTGAAATGATCACAAACAATTGTTCGAAGGTCTTCGAACTGGTTCGAACGTTCTCAAACACCTTCTAATTAGTCCCAATTGTTTGAACTGTTGTTTTACTTGTCAAAAGATTATTGAAATGATCAAAAACAATTGTTCGAAGGTCTTCGAACTGGTTCAAACGTTCTCAGACACCTTCTAATTAGTCACAATTGTTTGAACTCTTGTTTTACTTGTCAAAAGATTATTGAAATGATCAAAAACAATTGTTCGAAGATCTTCGAACTGGTTCAAACGTTCTCAGACACCTTCTAATTAGTCCCAATTGTTTGAACTCTTGTTCTACTTGTCAAAAGATTATTGAAATGATCAAAAACAATTGTTCGAAGATCTTCGAACTGGTTCAAACGTTCTCAGACACCTTCTAATTAGTCCCAATTGTTTGAACTCTTGTTTTACTTGTCAAAACATTATTGAAATGATCAAAAACAATTGTTCGAACGTCTTCGAACTGGTTCAAACGTTCTCAGACACCTTCTAATTAGTCACAATTGTTTGAACTCTTGTTTTACTTCTCAAAAGATTATTGAAATGATCAAAAACAATTGTTCGAAGATCTTCGAACTGGTTGAAACGTTCGCAAACACCTTTGTAATTAGTTCCAATTGTTTGAACTGTTGTTTTACTTGTCAAAAGATTATCAAAATGATCAAAAACAATTATTGTTCGAACGTCTTCGAACTGGATCAAACGTTCTGCAACGGCTTGAAACCAGTTCAAATTGTTGAAATTGTTTGTATCTTGTGGCAGCTCGAATCACGACGGTACGATCAGCTTTGCCAATGTAAAACCACCTCCACAATTTTAATACCTAGGTCGCAGTATTGACAAAGTTAGGACGTGTGTGAAGACGATCCGCTTCCTTCTGCTGAGTTGCTTCGCTAGTTAGCGGACTCCGAATTGGAGGACGGCGAAGATTCCGGGCTCTGCACCAGCGGAGTGTCCCTGCCGATCATGGGAGTGAGCAGCATGCCACGTGGACTGAACGTGTCGCAATAGAGATTCTCCTTTTTGTGGACTCGCCGCACGTGGCTTCGCAGGTTGTCCCGGCGAGCACTTCTATACGCACAGTGTGGACAAAGGTGCGGTTTCTCGCCCGTGTGCATACGTCGATGTTGAATGAGCTGAAACAACAAGGAGGATCATTAACAATACGTCAATGTCTCGATGTACATATAGAAAAACAATGTGCAAATATCGGTGAAACAATATACATTCCACTAATATTCGGACACTCTTGAAAAGACGATAACTTTTTTAATACTGGACCATAAGATTTCAACTTTTTTGAGAAGTTAGAACAGTTGGGTTGCTACACAATGTGAAAAAAAACTTTTTGAAAAACATTTCAAGTTGTCGGAATTGCAGAGAAAATACTAAAAGTTGGACTTTGCAACTTTTTTATGTTGGCTTATATGGAAAATTTAGAAATCTGTATTTGAATTGATATGATTATTTGGTCCCCTCAGGGTTTCAAATCCATTTACCAATCTCTCCCTTTTTTACACTCTCCCTGTCGCCTTTTCAGCGGGACCTACTGTTTATTACGGTGGGATCCGGGCCACCTTTAGAAATCTGTATTAATTAAACATATTCTGGAAATTTCATCAAAATCGGTCGACGTAGCAGCAATTGCAATTTTCTTAAAATCTTTTTTGAGTATCATTTGGTAAATCAATTCTTCTAATTGCTCAAAAAGAGTCAGGTCGTTTGGTTCGATCATAAAAAAGTTATACAGTTTTAAAATGCGTTCAAATACTTTCGTGGTTCACTGAATATCATAAACCAGTAGACTGCGGATCTTTATGCATTTATGCATTTATTTATTACAATTTTTATTTATTCCAGATCTACAAAGGCTGCTACCACTGAAAATAAGATTTCATGCATTTTCGCCAAAAAAATGCGTATACGTATATGTTTCAAATGTAAAACAACAAAACCATTTGAAGACTTTAAAAATACTGTTGCACTATTTTCAGCTCATTAATATTATTAAGAAAAGATATAAATGTCTACGTAGAACACGTACCTTGCCATTATTGCATACAATTTTTATTTTTCATACAAACCCACAGTCTACAAATGAGTTTAGAAGAAGTAACTTCATGTATGTATGTGTTCAAGAAACGCGTTTGCTTGTATTTTATAAATTCGCATATGCCACAGATGCACAAATACTTACAGTCAAACCATTACATCTTAAAAGATGTCAATAAAAGAAGGAAGTTTTGCATTCAAGAAATTTTATATTATTTCCTACCATACGATTTATATGTACGATTCTAGATAAAATAAGGAATTGATGTATTGAAAAAAACGGTAACAAAAATAGAAAACAAAGTAAAGTGGAGTGCACGAAAAGATCTACCTATGAAACTGAAAACCTAAGAAACAAAGAAAGAATGAAGATTTTAAGAAATAAAATGGAAGAAGAACTAAGAAAGACAAAAGAGTTTACATTGGAAATGCAATTGTGAAATGTTGTAAACTTCGCAATACTCTTAATTGAAAACAGTTTCACACTAAACATAATAAATATTACTCAAATATTTGTTAAAAGAATGTATTTAGCTATTTGCGTGATATTATTCTACGGTGTTAAAATTAATAAAATTCATTTAAAATGTAATTAATGCCTAGACCGCGTAGTTAGACTCCGTACGCTCGTATTTTTCGAAATCTAATCCGCAGTAACGGGTACGCGGTAATTGGTACATGCCTCTTTTCCGTCCGCAGTAATATGTACAAAATGTTATCGATTTTATTTTTCAATGTCTTCTTATGTTGTTCTTATGTTTTGAGGCCACCAATTTTTATTTCTATTCGGAACACATCATTCTTCCATAAAATGCTTACATTATTATTTCATGATAAATTAGGGATAACATTAAAATAAAGTACGATCGAAGCACGATACCGCAGTAATCGGTACAGTTACTTTACAACCTGCAAATGCTCTTGAACGAAATGGGCGCAGAATAACCAACAGTACTGTCAAAATACTGTACTCGTTAAACCTTTCCATATTCACAATATAAGTATCATCCAGTCCTGTATTGATTTCCAATACATTTGAGGATCACCGACGCCGATCGCGAGCCGTTTACACAATGCGAAACATTTGATTTAAGGGTGACACAGAATACATCCAGGTAGTCTACAAAATTCAAAGGGGCCGGGGTAGAATAGCGTAGAATTTACGATCAGCCGGGGGATTATACGAGCGTGGCAGAGATAGAAATCTAGAAACAATCCGAGCCCATAGATTATACTCGCCGCTATATTTTTCAGTTCTACGCGATTTCAATTGGCTCCGAACGTTTCTATAACTCGACGAAGACGGGGGCGACGGGGGTTGACGAGGGAGACAAGGGAGAGAAGGGAAAGAGACAGAAGAAATATTACCTTTTTCAATTGAACCGTGCGAAAGATGCAAATGTCGCAGCAAAAGTATCGGTCGTCGCGATGCCTTCTCATGTGTCTGCTGAGATCGACCTCGGACGATCTGTCTGCGCCACAGACGGCGCAGCTAACCCTTGTTTCTGGTGCTGTGCCCTTCGCGTGTGCCCTTAAATGCCTTTGGAACGCCTTTTCGATGGTGCAGGCGTACGAGCATAACGAGCACCGATACTCTTCCCTTTCGTATCTACGCATTCAAATTGTATCATAAGTCGAATTTTATGACAACGGTCAGATCTTTATTTTATCTATCCACTTATTCGCACCTCCTGTTTGAATACTATCAGGTTGTTGCATATGAAATGTCCGATTTTTAGCAATGACATTAAACAAACCCAATTTTGTACCCAATGTATTCTATCTACGAATTTCAAGTTTCTTGATTGTATTACGGTAAACACAAGATATTACGGACATTCACGTTGCTCATTTACAAGAATGTTATCTTGATTTTGAAGTTCTTATAAGTCGAATTTTATGAAAACAGTCAGATCTTTATTTTATCTATCCACTTATTCGCACCTCCTGTTTGAATACTATCAGGTTGTTGCATATGAAATGTCCGATTTTTAGCAATGACATTAAACAAACCCAATTTTGTACCCAATGTATTCTATCTACGAATTTCAAGTTTCTTGATTGTATTACGGTAAACACAAGATATTACGGACATTCACGTTGCTCATTTACAAGAATGTTATCTTGATTTTGAAGTTCTTATAAGTCGAATTTTATGAAAACAGTCAGATCTTTATTTTATCTATCTACTTATTCGCACCTCCCGTTTGAATACTATCAGGTTGTTGCGTATGAAATGTCCCATTTTTTAAATCAGTCTCAGATTTTTCGATGATTCCTATTTTTAATCAACGATTGATTATTAACTTTATCAATCGATTGAATCAATCGTCGATTTCTCGATGATTTTTTTTTATTCAACGATTGGCAATTAACTTCATCAATCGATTGGATCGGTCGTCGATTTTTCGGAGATTTCTTTTTTTATGCAACGATTGACTATTAACTTCATCAATCGATTGAATCGGTCGTCGATTTTTCGATGATTTCTTTTTTTAATCAACGTTTGACGATTAACTTCACCAATCGATTGAATCAATCGTCGATTTCTCGTTGATTTCATTTTTAAATCAACGATTGACGATTAACTTCATCAATCAATTGAATCGGTCGTCGATTTTTCGGAGATTTCTTTTTTTATGCAACGATTGACTATTAACTTCATCAATCGATTGAATCAATCGTCGATTTTTCGGAGATTTCTTTTTTTATGCAACGATTGACTATTAACTTCATGAATCGATTGAATCAATCGTCGATTTCTCGATGATTTTATTTATTATTCAACGATTGACGATTAACTTCATCAATCGATTGAATTAGTCTCCGATTTTTCGATGATTCCTTTTTTTAATCAACGATTGACTATTAACTTCATCAATCAATTGAATCAATCGTCGATTTCTCGATGATTTCATTTTTAAATCAACGATTGACGATTAACTTCATCAATCGATTGAATCGGTCGTCGATTTTTCGGAGATTTTTTTTTTATGCAACGTTTGACTATTAACTTCATGAATCGATTGAATCAATCGTCGATTTCTCGATGATTTTATTTTTTATTCAACGATTGACGATTAACTTCATCAATCCATTGAATCAATCGTCGATTTTTCGGAGATTTCTTTTTTTATTCAACGATTGACGATTAACTTCATCAATCAATTGAATCAATCGTCGATTTCTCGATGATTTCATTTTTAAATCAACGATTGACGATTAACTTCATCAATCGATTGAATCGGTCGTCGATTTTTCGGAGATTTTTTTTTTATGCAACGTTTGACTATTAACTTCATGAATCGATTGAATCAATCGTCGATTTCTCGATGATTTTATTTTTTATTCAACGATTGACGATTAACTTCATCAATCCATTGAATCAATCGTCGATTTTTCGGAGATTTCTTTTTTTATTCAACGATTGACGATTAACTTCATCAATCAATTGAATCAGTCTCCGATTTTTCGATGATTCCTTTTTTTAATCAACGATTGACGATTATCTTCATCAATCGATTGAATCGGTCGTCGATTTTTCGATGATTTCTTCTTTAATCGTACACATTAATTAATCAATCTTGATTAACATTTTAATCGATTATTGCCCAACTCTGATAGCAATTTCTCGAGTGGCGACTCCGAGTCACCACTCGAGTGTTATGGGTTATAAAAATGAGTTTTCAACCTGCAACGTTAACAATAACTGTTACCACCCCTTCGATATGAACAATGTCGACGAAGCAACACTCGTGTGTTATCGTTTCAGTTAGAAAAGAAGTCGGTAAACGAGGGTTAAAGTTTACAGAAAAATTTTGAGTACCTATACCTGACGCGTTGCAATGCCAGTGTACGTTTCTTCCCCGTCGGTGTCATGCCCTGTGCCACGTGCGCGGCCACGTGAGTCTCCATTTCGCACCTGCTGCTCGTTGTGAAGTCACAGCCCGAGGACGGACAACTTTTCGTTTCTCCTGTTTCCGTGCTAGTCACGGGTGGATGGCAATCGACAATATGCTTTCGTAGGGCTGGCCTCGTTGGTGCAACCACGTCGCAGGAGCCGCACGAATAACCGCGGTGAGCATTGCTCACGTTCGGACTGCTTCCTCGCGACCTGCAAATTTAGTTGCGATTTTCAATTTCGCGAATGCAATGCCCATACACAGAGTGGTCCGTAAATACTAGTCAACCAGCCAGAGACTTTGAAAGTTTCTGTCAATAGTTGCTCGCTCGAGAGATAGTTGCTCTCAATTTGCGTGTCCATTTGAGAATAATTCAGAAATGTTTTGCTCTCGAAGAGTGACGTGAGAGTCGACTCTCGAAAACCCAAATGTGGTCGGTCATTCGAATTTGATGCGTGTAGCTCTCGCAATCAGATGAATTTCGATAGTTATAAGGTTTCCAGTAACCTTTGAAGATGATCTGAATGTAGATCGAAACGTCGGAAATAATATAGAAACATTCCAAAGAGAGAAAATGCTGGACTGAACCATGTATAGTTCTTGCGGTCGGATCTAACTAATGAACAATACTACTCCTGGAGCCTAATTTCTATATATTTAACAATATATAATAGTTTACTAAAATGGGTGTGTATTATATTCAAAGAATAGATTATTAACTTATATATATATATTCTTGTAGAATATATCCTACTTATACAAATCTAATTCTTTTATGCTAATGATTTTTACCATCAGTTATGATTTCTTTATTATAATTACATAAAGAGAAATAGATTTTCAAGATCGATACGATAAAACAGTGCCTAAATGATTAAAAACAATTCCAATTTCGTTCTCTACCTGTATTACAAATAACAAAAGAACGAACGTAATATTTACATTAGAAACAAAGCTTTTCAAAGGCAAGTACTGTTTTCTCCTTTATATTAGTTCTTTGTTACGTAAACCTGATATAGAAGGTCGGAATATAATTTATAATTTTCTCAAACAATGTGTTCCGTAAGGATATAATTAAATTAAATAAATGAATAGCTATTAATAAAATGTCGATATTCAATGTAAAAAAAACACCGAACGCTGCAGAGCAGCGTCTGTAGCACAGTCTGTGCGAACTATTCCAACCTCTTTCTATCGTAGAACAGCGAGAAGCGAACAGTGCGACATTTATTTTAAAAAATTCTGCAATCGCGGCACCGTGCTATTAAAAAAGTATCCGAAATTTCGCGATCGGTATTCGCGAAGCGTCCATAACTCAGGGCAATCCAATATCCTTCGACTGCTTTGATTTACAACGTGATTTATCTTGGATGTTTGAAGTATCAGAAACGAATTCGAACGAAACGCATGATTTGTCCTCGAGTTCGACAGATTCGTCGCTTTTGTTTTATCGATTCCGCGGTGGGCTAAATAAAAGCCCACAACTTATACACCTTTTTGTCCGCTGTTGAATATACATAAGTTTCTATAAATCCACCACCGATTTAAATTTCTATTGTTACTCCATTTTTTGCCTTAAGGGAGTAGACTCGTTTTTCCAGGATTACAAGGATGCGGGATGCGCGGCTTTCATTTCTCGATAATAAAAAAAATGGGGGTTTTCAGTAGTCAAACACGCTAGATAAAGATCGATCTAGGCTGCTGTCGCCTTCAAAAGACCTATTTTTTCGTTCACGAGGCGTAATTTGCATTATTCGGAAGCATGCAACTGCGCATGTATACAATAGCTATAGCTATTTTCATAGCTACAAGCTGACGAATAATGCAAATTACGCCTCGTAAACGTAAAAATAGAACTTTTGAGGGCGATCGCGGCATTGATTGATCTTTCACCTAGCGTTTTTGACTACTGAAAAACCCGATTTTTGTATTATCAAGAAATGAGAACGGGAATCCCGTATCCTTGCAATCCTGGAAACGAGTGTACCGTCCTAATAATTAGATCCATCTACTGGTAAAATCCTTAACATGTAATGCATTATAATGCTTTTACGTCAATCATATACATTTCTATTCATTCTACTTCAAAGTAATTTACGACATCACGTTGATATAAAATTTTAGATTCGATTTCGCCATGTGGTAAAATACTTATGGACGGTGGTGTAGTTATTTTCATAAAGCTGCGACTGCTGCATGCTGCCGATAATGCAAATTACGCCTTGTAAACGTAAAAATAGGTCGTTTGAGGGCGATAGCGCCCTATATCGATCTTTTATCTAACGCTTTTGCCTACTGAAAAGCCCCATCTTTACATTATCAAGAAATGACCTCAATCCTGGAAACGAGTCTACCTCCTCAACTTTTAATTACTCGTGTATAATTGTAAGTAAGTCTCAAAACATTAAATTTAGTGTTTCAGGCATAAACGAATGTGTGGACTGCACTAGCAAATACTTATTTTGCATTGAAATAGTTATTGCATTGAATAAAAATTTATTTATGTGGTAGTCGTATAAAGTTTCGTGAAAACGATTATGCAGAAAGTGGAGTGCGAGTAACTGAATGTTAACGTGTTTAATCGTTCGATATGTGTTCATTTGTAAATGATTGCATACTTCTCAGTGTAAGACGAATGTTCGCTCTCCGAGTCACTGTCGGAAGGGATGTTAGGGATTTCTGAGGCCTCGAGAGCCGCAGTGGCCGCCGATAGTCTTCCAAGCATGGCGGTGTATGCTCCAAGGACCCAGCCATTTAGAACCGGTGTAACAGTCCCTTCCTGTTATTCAATAGAAATGATCATTCAATTCAAATGATTCAGCGTTGAAAAGAAAATATAAGTACAGTCTATTAAAAAAAGGAAACCGGTGTACTGATGATCGTAAAAGCACTTCCGCTACAACGAGCAACCGCCTTCCGGTTCAAAAGAGAGCTTCGGAACTTTATTATACAGGGCGTTAAAAAGAAAACCATTCAATATTTATGTGGTACATCTGGCACACGGTACTGTGTAAAAAAGTAGAAGTTAACGTAGGTCGATAGGCCAACCATTTCTGAGATATAAACATTTTTGTATGTTAGCGTCAATTCACGTACTGGCTTCCTAAAACGTCTCCAAAAGCTACCAAACATTTTTCACGTAAATGAAACTGCCATCGATTTGCAGATTGAAACCTTTCCGTTACGACTCTTTAAAAATTGATGTGCGATTTTCTTCACTATTTTATGGAACAAAAACGGGGAAAAAATTCGGTCTTGTAAAGCCCTCATCAATTAGTTACTACATCCATTTTTAGAACATCGTTGCAAAGAGGAAGCTTGAATCTTTAAATCTATAGTGGTTTCGGTCGTGACTGTCGGTCAAAGTTTTCACCGTAATTATGGTTTTACCTCAAAGACGGTCGATCAAAACGGCACATACTCGATTTATTCGATTTCATTTAAAACATGGAATAAGCTTGATTCGTTTCTGCATTAAAATACGAAGAACCTTTGTCCCCAACCAATACTTTCGCATCACAGACTTGGAAGTAGATCTGCCGTGCAATATTAATCATTCCCTACTAACGCATTCGCATCGGTATAATCGTAAAGTGACATTTCATTCTAATGAGAAGAATAAAGATTCTACGATCCATGGCCAAAAATACCAAAGTGAAGTGAGAAAAACGTTTAAGTCGATTGGCGATATCCCGAATTCTTAATAGAAAAGTCGATAAGTTCGTGGCTCATTAGATAGTCAGATCCCAAAACGGCGTTCACTAAATGAAATGATGATCAATTTGCGTCCAGTCGATCATTCCACGATTAAGTCTCATATTTCGGTTACGACATTACTGTCTATTTTTCACATTAATTGCCAATTACTCGGTTCCATTCTTCTTTTAGACAGAGCCTTCGCAAAATCGATCAAACTCGAAACGTACCTTATCGAAAGCAAGGTAAGCCATCGGATCAAGCAGCTTCGTCGGAAGATTATTGTTGGCCGAGCGGTGGGAACTGTTTGTACTTCCGCTGTCGCTTTCCTCCCCTGCATCTTCGTTGTCGTTATTTTCCTTTGGAACCGAAGTCTGCGCAATAAAGAAAAATCGATTATAAAATCGATTTTCATGGTTTTCATTGTTCCGAATATGGGGTAAGATAGTGGACGTTATGTTTTGTCTTTATTCGTAATATATAATATATTCATTTTACTTATTGTGCCATCGATACTTATAAATGGGCGAACTAACATTTTTCGTTAATGTAGAAATTCGATTAAACGAAAGAAAGTTAATTGGGATTAATCGATAGAAGAACGTGGCTTGTAAGAACATAAAAATCGAATTAAATAATAAAAATCTAATGAAAGGTAAGTTTTACATAAGAAGCAATCCAGAAATTCGTAAAGATGTAGATTTTGATATCACACATCAGTTTAACATTAATTTGATGTTTAAATTCTATTTTAATGAAAATTATAAGCATAACCTTCATGGGGCAAGACGGTGGGGATAAGATTGTGGGTGAGTAAGAAGAAACATAAAGAGGCTGACAAAGAATCTACTGTTTGTCAAGGATGCGATGAGCTATGTGTATGTAGATCCTGCTTTAGAAGAATGGATACAATGTTTTAAATATTCATGTTGATGGCATGAGTCTTGCACCAATTATAAGAACATTGGTTTGATTGATTCATTATTTTTTTATGGGGCTTTCACTAACTTATTTGTGACATTTTTCTGATTAAAATAACACTAAACGCGATACAATTTGTATGGTGTACAATACATGCAACGTATGGAAAAGAAAGAGACCGGGAGAGTCGGCCGCGCGCGGTTTCTCCTTACACGCGCTGTCCTTTTCTACGTTCGGCTCTGTCTTTCAAGTTTAAAAATATAGTGTCTGATATAATAGTGTAATTAATATACAAATAATGTGAAATTGCGACTATAGAGGATTTATACTGCAAGTAGCCTTTGCAGATCAGAAATCAAATCAAAATCTGACTAAATTCTGTCGATGGATATATTCAGGCATTTTTTGAACATTATCAGAAGCTATAAATGCATAAAGATCCGCAGTCTAATAATTAGTAAATGTTTCTTGTACCTGGTTATCATTTTCGTCAGATTTTTCGATGTTTTCTTCGCTGTCGTCGCGTTGCTGCTCATCGTTCTTTTCGTTTTCCTTTTTCTCCGCCTCATCCCTGTCCTTGGAGGATTTCGTGACCAGTTCCATGGGTCCATATGGTGGTCCGGCCGATGTCAGTGGTAACGGCACCATGTCCGGCCTGTGAAGAGCGCTCAGGGCAAACGCTGCCCTAGGGAGCAGCTGCGTCGCGCTTGGGGGCAGAATAGGGTGCCTTCGGGCGAGACGCGGGTCACCCCAAAGTTCACCCGCGGCGTGAAGACTCCAGATCCCATATTCCATCTGTAAAAATTCATCCAAAGATTGCTTCTCGCGTCTAGAATTACCACCCATCCAGGTTTCCCGGATTTTTCCCAATTTTTAAGCCGTCCATAAACGTCCGGGAGAACCTTTTCTAATAATTTAGGTTTTCCAGTGTTTGCTTCCCTTGCCATTAACAATTTTGTTCCCAACAGCTTCCTACCATCTTCAGTGTTCAAGAAGCAGTTTAGCATTATTGCTGCCAATTCTAAACTATTTTTTTTACTAATTATATAGTGTTCTAGAATGTACAGGACTGCACCAGGTGTTACAGTTACAGTTAAGTGAGTAAGGTGAAGGTAAATTATACAGGGGTTTCACGCAATTGTTTCAGGCCATAACTTCGTTATTAATGCATTTACGAAAAAATATCACGAGGGAAAGATAAATGGTTCGAAGAGTCTACATTCGTAGGCATCTAGATTTTTTTTTAGGTGGAACTGTGCATGTGCAATTAACAATTGCATCATATCTTTAAATAGAAATGCATATTTTCGCAGGTTTTGAAAATATCTCGAGAACTAATAATTTTTTTGCCATGGTACTCAAATAACTTTTAACGTAGACAGAACAGAGGAATCGATTAGTGCAACAAAAAATATGCATTTCGATTTAAAGAAGTGATGCAATTGTTAATTGCACGTACGTTAATTACACACACAAAATCGCAGTGGTGTGCTACACATACATATATCCTCTGTGTACAGTGTGCGCACATGCTTGAGGCACGTGTCGCACTCCTGTACATTCTAGATATACAGAAAATGATTAAATGTATTACTCGTATAAGTGAAGCAAAATTAAAAATGAAATTCAAATCCACGGTTTTCACATGCTGTGTTATCCAATTTTGTTTAGAACTTTTCATTACAGATATACATATGTACGAAGCAAGAGTTATTAACTAATTATATTAAATTTTTATTTGTTACTCGTATGTATATTCTATTTATTCAATAATATTCGGTATTTCTTTTAATGTTGAACTTTTATATCGGTAAACAAAATATGTACGCCTGTTATAGAAAAGCTTTCATTTTTATATTTCATTGGTATGACTCAAACAGAAATTTTTATTTTCAAAAATGTGTTTTTGTCTGTTCTCGTCGAAACATTTTTGAAAATATTCCATACGTAATAGATTCCAATATTGTTTATTAAGAAATTCCAGCTTCTTCTGGTATTCATATTGCTTCACATCATACTCATATTATACCAATGCAATTCATATTATATTACTTATATTGTATTCGTATTACAAATAATTTGAATATCGGTGTATTCGCCACAGTTTTCATAAATATCTGAAATGAAACGCTCCGACTCTCACTCGTGTCATACCTGAACATCGAAAGAGTTAAATTAAAATTAAATTAAGAAACATTGCGAGGGCGTACGAATAAATTTTATGGCTTTCTTTGTTTAGTAATTAATAGCTTATTTTTTTACCGATGATTCATAAAAAGTCATAAATAAATTTTCTACTGTACACTATTATATTTTACTTTTATTCTCATCTGCGATATTATAGATTTCATCTGGTAGCACAGTGGCCGAAATAATGATAAGTTTTCATGTAACATTTCTATCTTTTATTATTAGTAAGTAATTCGTCGCAATGCAATTAGTAGAACACA
Organism: Lasioglossum figueresi; assembly: GCA_028455805.1. Classification (NCBI taxonomy): domain Eukaryota; kingdom Metazoa; phylum Arthropoda; class Insecta; order Hymenoptera; family Halictidae; genus Lasioglossum; species Lasioglossum figueresi. Next base: position 11,456,030 of record CM052193.1, on the reverse strand, counting down.
TAATGTATTTGAATAATATCATTTTTATTAATGTGTTCGTTAATCAGTATTACAAAAATTTGGAATTTTTGTGCGAAACAAATATAGGTTCGTTTAATTATTTTCTAGTTGAACTTAGAAAAATATTACTGTTAATTTAAAGGTCCATTCGGTAAGGATCGATAAACTTCGGCAATGCTCGTATATATGTTGTGAATGCTCGTATATATTTTATAATATTAGGTTGTCCCAAAAGTTTCTTTCGAAATGTGTTCCTTTAATGTTGCTAAATGAATACAAACAATGCGATAATATTTATCTTATGAATTTGCATTATGTGCATGAATCGAAAACCAACTTTTGGGACAACCTAATATTTATTTAGCAATATTAAAGGAACACATTCCGAAAGAAACTTTTGGGATAACCTAATATATGTATGATGCAATATATTTAAATTATTATAGGCAAAATTACATTATTTATATTTATATTATTAATTATAAATAGATTTAATTGTAAGCAATAATAGTTGGAATTATTTGTATAATAAAATAATGGTGTAAGAATGATAAAGTATGATGGGTCTGTGACAACAATACATGTGTATACATGGATATGTTCATATTGTTTGCAAGTAATATGTTTTCCGTGTATGCTACGTTAATTTATTTGCAACATATTTGTAATAAACATTTTTGTAGTACCACCGTAATGGATAGTCTTAAAATATATTTTCTACAGTTATCATTTTATTATAGTTCTTTTTTAAATGAAAATAAATAATTTTTAGACATTGACGCGAAATAAGAATAATATATCCAGTGGACTTAAACTTCCCGCTTGCCTTTACAAACAATTTAACATACATAGGTGCCGTCCGAAGTGTCGCTTCTTTTTGTACCCTTATTCTTTGGTATAGAATACAGTGTAGAGTACACAGTATAGAGTATAGAGCCTAGAAATACTACGGGAATCTCTGTATGTAATACCCGTTGAAGGAGATTCTGATGGCGGTTCAATGGCGTTCAACCATCGGCCATTTTCACGAAGAACGGAAACGTTACTGCGACCTAAATAATAAAACTACGACAACAAATCAAATACAAAACATACACAATCTTTAGAAATAATTAACAATTAACGAGTAAACTGTAGCCAGAAAATCGTATTCTAATATTAGTATTGCAATTAATAAACAAGTGCGAGGTGTAAAAGGGGTCGTTAACCCCGTGTCGTATTTTGACGAGCCAAACTCGTGATGAAGGTTTTTAACAAAGTCTAACAAATATGAATGTAACGCGTTTCACGATGAAATAAAATTTGATTTGTATGTAATCAATATTTAAACATTAAAATAAATGTAGCCATACGAAAAATATAAATTTTCTCTTCTATTCTACGACATTTTTCGGGATAAAGACGTTCTAATCACTGTAACTGTAAACGAGAAGGAACGGCAAGGGTTTAATAACTACTTTATGTTGATACGACTATTAACACTAGATCTGCGAAGCACTAGAAGTAGCCATTTTACATTACTTTATGAAAATAGCAATTTATTCAGAATTTTAACCAACTTTATTGACTAAGGAAATAAATTTACTGAATAATTCCCCATAAAGGTGTCTACAATCTCTGTAATCATAAATTAAGAAATTTGTAATCCATAAAAATGGTGGGACCGGTTTAGTGTTAACCCTTGGCATTCGAATGGTGACTCTGAGTCACCACTAAATATTGCTGTACCATTATTCAAAATATTGTTTACATTATTAAATATATCAGTATCTAATTAATTACTAAACATTTAGATATTGTATGAGGTATTGTTCCAATTTCATATACATAAAATTTAAAAAACCATAGAGAATGGAAATACTTAATTTTTCAGTTAGAATAGCTCCGAGTGCAAAGAGTTAGATCAAGTTACTTATAAGCCAGAGAAACATGCAAAGAGTTTTACAAACCGATCGAATGACGAATAGCCAAAGATTTTAATCGTCATACAAGTCGTTCTGCGAGACTATCCAAAATGGCTGTAAATACGATTAACACAGGACCGAGAATAGACAACGGTTAATGGGAAAGACGATATTTGTCAGATTATTCCGTCGGGATATCTATTATGCTGGACGAGTTTTATTGGTGGAAAATAAATGAGAATATTCGTCAAAGATGGAAATAGAGGCACACTTAATAATTAACTAAGTCTGCTAGCATGTGAAACCTTGATCGTTGCTGGTAACCGGAGAGAAACAGTTTTGAACTGATTTATGGGGAATCCTTGTCGTAGAGAACGTCTATGGCAAATTAAATGATATAATCAAAAAGTTTGCATACGCTAATAAAGTATTAGAATTTTGTAAAAGCTCAGAAGAACCATAAAAATCTTAAATAATTCTTCTTCTTAGGTCATAAGAATTATTGTGTTGCCAAGAAAGTAATTTCGGTATTTTAAGGTAAAATGGAGCCAAATTTTTTTATTTAAGCAATGAACTTTAATGAATAAGATATTTATCCTTTTGTTCGATGATCTTTCGCCAAAAAGAATAAACAAGTAAATATCCTATTGATTAAAGTTCATCGCTTGAATAAAAACATTGAGTTTTCTATTTCACCTTAAAATATCGAAATTACTTTTTTACCAACCAAATACAACCGATCGAATTTGTTCAAGTAGATGGAATTCGCATTATCCAGCAAATATTTTAAACGTACATAGCACAACAGCGAATGATAAAATGCAAAATATATATTCGTATAATGCGAAGAGTTGAAAGTTGCGTATCCGTGATGGCGGCTGCAGAGAAATATCAATAATTGATGAAAATAATTCAAAGTTGCACCGTAAAAACATAATTATCGCGTTCGCGTTAATGCATTTGTTTTCGCGCTAATTCCTTCAATATGATACTTAATAAATTATTGAAGCTAATTTTCATTAAATGTTTTTCGTCCAATATATGTATGTACAAGCTGGAATGAGGATTACAATGAATTCTCGTAATGAGCTACACAATTGCGAGCTCAGCCACGTTTAAAATCCTTTTCAGGCGATACACAAGATCGAAGGTAAAAATAAAATTACGATCGTTCGTATACAACAAGAATATTGTTATATGAATAATACTGTTCCTCTGGTTCGTTCATTTCAACTTCATTCGAATAACTACTCTCTGCTCCCAGGCACCAATTAGTTAAAACTCTGAACAAATATAATATTTAAAAGCATTAGAAACTGTACATTATATCTGTTATAATATTTTGATGAACAGGAAGTTATCTCCAAAAAACGAAGTGTGCAAATATACTTTTGATTCACTATACAATGTACTATGCATGTTAAATGACTAAAAATAATTATTAGACTCCGGATTTTAAGCATTTATAATGAGCAAGTGGAATTTAAATCAGTGAAAATATTAAAAAACTTTAAGAGTATTAATATATTACTTTCACCACATTAAAATTATTAATGAAGAATACAAAATATATATTTAGCTTCTGCGTCTTGCAATTGATGCACTAACTTTTTATTTTGCATACACATCCGGAGTCTAATAATTATGTTTGTGTAATCCCGATGCGATTACATTATTTAGTTATTATTGTTTAAATCAAAAACAAGTATCATATCCATTTTCGTTTTGAAGAGATTTTTAGATCGTTTAGGTGGTGTGAATACGTTTTTGAAAGAAATTGAAGCTTTGCATTTCGAAATTACGGTAAAATTAACATAATAATTCGTTTCAGCGAACAAAAGAGCATTCGATATCTTTGGTGTTTTACAATACCGTGTGTTTCATCGGTATCTTTAAAATGTAATTCGTAGTTCTACATATTTTATAAAAATATATAAACTGTTAAGACAATAAAGAAAAACTTTGTATCATTATATCTTGTGATGGATAAATATATGCATGTGCATTGGACATCTGTATGCACGTCGACCATTATACTAACGCCTACGTATACAAACAATATTAATATAATTAGCTTTTTCACCGTTACGTTTTAGTACTGTATTTACCCAGCACTTCGCCATTTACGCAAATTGTACTAATTTATTCATGTATCTGTTACGTCAATTATATGCTATATACATTGCGCTCATTCACTGCTGCATAATAAAAACGTAAATCACAAGAATAATACTGGTTGCTAATGCAGAAAAGGTAGCACTTGTTACTCGCAATGAAATCGTATTATTATAATATCCGTTATTATTATCATTTTCAATGGAAACTGAAAAACAATTGAACAATAATAGTAAATTTATATTAAATTAATGTGATTACATTAACCCTTACGGTCATGGCGTCCTCATATAACTACGTACGAAATAAATGCTTGGTGTATCTAAATTCGGTAAATTTTATTCTTTGTAAACTTTGTCCTCGTATTGAAAAGAAATAATTCGTGACCGAAAGGGTTAAAATAAATTATAAAATATAAAATATTAATTTGTGTGTAATACGTACACTACCGGCCAAAAGTTTGGAATCACGGCGTAAACTCAGAGAAACAGAAGGTTTATAAGAAGAAAACTGAATGCCTTTAGAACAACCAAGGAAGATTAACTTGTCAAGAAACTTACGAGCAGTTTGTTTTACATTTTGTATTATTTTATTTTTATCAAGGAATTCGTATCTTTCTTCAAATTGCTCTTTCATTAAAAAACCACCTGTATTTTATAACAGCCTGACATATTCAGGGTATCCTGGCAATTAATTTTTCAAATGTTTCTAATTCGATATTTTTCCATGCTTCTTGTAGAAGTTGCCAAACATGTCCCTTTAGAAAAGTGCATTCCGAACATTGTCTTACACTGGGTATATAGACTATACAAGAGAATTATGGACATAAGAAAATGCTGAAATCTGTTAAGAAATATTATTTAAATATTTAATATTTGATATTACAACGATGGATCGTTTCAAAATTTATCGATATATTCGATCTTTACAAAAATCAGCAAGTGATTCCAAACTTTTGGCCGGTAGTGTATATGCAATATAGAATTTTGGATTTTAACACCAAAATGTTCGAACGAAGTAAATTTGTTACAGTGTATGACGAGTTAATTAGAAACGCTCGTGTAGACACTTGAAACTTCAAAAAATTCACATGACCTAGTTGCTATTAGAGCAATAATTCACGCTCCATATCAAGCATAATAAAATATTTTGAATGTTTGCAAGGGTAAGTACAATGAATCTCTTTTGAAGCGTTGGTCCACAATTACCTGAAATTTCAAATTCTACGTATCTCAGTGCTTTACGAGTTGTTTTAGATTATAAACAATACCTGGTAGTGTAAAGTTACATGAAAAGGACGGACTGCCACAAACGAAAGGTTTTTTCTACAAAAAATTCAGTCAGATTTGTGCCTCTACAATATTTGGCACAATATTGCTGTACAGTGTACATCAAGCAAAACTTGATATTAATTGCTAGACAGCGGATTTCATGCATTCGTGATAAAAATGAGTCGGTGAAACTGAAAGCAATAAAAAAATTCGAAAACACAAAAATATGGGGACATTATTTTCAAAGAATTAAAATTATCTACATAAGAAATAAATTTTTATTTAGCTCCATCTCCTTGAAAATTATGCTCAAATATTTCATTTTGCATAAAGACCCGTGTCTATTAATTGCAAACGATTAGTGTGATGAAATATTACTGAACGTAAACTTTAAAAAAAAGTACTCATCCGACGTTGTCTTTTAATTATCAGAAAAACAGTTAATTAAAACATATTTACATGAAACTATTTTTAAAAAGCACAATTTCGCATGATGTAATCTCACGTAAATAATGCTGAACCTGTCACGTAGAAAAAATCCTATGTTAAAACCAATAAATAGTGATATGTGGACGTGTATGTATAAATACTGTTTCCTCATAAATGAATTTCCTATACCATGAAAATCTCGCTTCTAATTTTAATCTATTTTTTCTGAAGTTTTAATTAATTGCAGGATCTCAATTTTTCTGACGTGGATGTCTCCACTATATTGGATTATCAAAGTTCTACTAGGACAGTTTTATTATGCCCAATCAATGCGATAAACAGATTTAATAATTTTTAATCGACCATCTATTTTATTACTCAAAACATATCTGTCAATTTTACGATAACTTGATTTTGTTAAGCTTTCATCATGGATCGATTATTTCATGCATTACAATATGTATAATTGCCAACATTTTATTATATCTGTATTTTTAGAGTATTTACGTTTATTATAGTTTAAATATTTTATACTCTCGGTTAGATTAGATTATTCATGAGTCCCTCAAGCGCATTTTAGTTAATTTTAGTTAATTTGGATCACTAAATTAATAAATATTCGCTATGTACACTTAAGGTTGTAATGATTGAAAACTTAAACGCAACAAATACTATAATAATAAAAAAATAAGGAACCTAAACTTATCCTATAATTTATTAATTTAGATTTGTAGACATACCATAAAGTGTGTATAACTAATATAAACAAAACAACATGTTTTATAAAAATCATGTTGTCGGACATACTGTTACGTTTAAATTAGTTGTCGATATAATTATTAAATGACGTTCGAATATTTACTTTTAACTCAATTTTCACATCCTGACTATCTAAAATCTAACGTGTTAAAAGACGCACCAAGTCGTGTTGTTTCAGTACATTAAAAACAGCGTAGAGTACATTAAATATCAAACCAACGAACACATATATTGTAAATGAATATATGAAAATTCACGTAACGGTAATATTTTATTTCATAATTCAAAATTACGCAGCGGTGCGGTGTGGTCACAACGAGAACGAGAGGCTTAACAATTTTTCTTTCGGTATCAAAATGAAGCCGAATGGATTTTTCACGATGGTCGGTCGTTTTAATTGCGACGCATTTTGTAACGTTTAATAAGTGAGCCCGCAATGGACAAGCACTGTACTCATTATTTGGGAAACTTCGTCGGCGCTCATTACTCGTGAAACTATCTGGGAAAACGGTAATCATTTTAATGACCGTTTCCATTTAAAAAAAAAAACCCTCGGAACGAATCGGAGGACTTTTGATTACGGAAGTTTACCGCGAGTTCCTGTTTCCGCGATGCTGTACTCCGGATAAAAATAACACGACAAATGCATCGACTAATAAACCTGTCTATCTCGAACGCTGCCAGCTAAGAATTTCGTGTGTGAAATTTAGTCTGGTGCAACGCCACTGACAGTTCGTCGATATCTACGCGAAACTGTAATGAAAGAAGGGGAACGGTAATGAATCGAAAAACTCAGACAAGTACCGCAGTGATGGATAAGGAAGCCGTCTGTTAGCGAAGTTAAAGCTGGAATAACCACGAATCGTCTTGTTAACGGTTCTCCGATAAGCAACTATTTCTATCTGTACGACGATTGAAAAATTCGAAAGTAGTAGAGTAAATGGCCAGACATTTCTTAATAATCTTAACAATTTTGAGAATTCGACAGTTTCGGATTGCCGGAACAGACTTATTAATATACTGCGTATCTTTATGCATTTATAGCAAAATTGAGTAGATGAAATTGAAAATTGTTGGAAAATTTTAAAAATGGAAGATGTCAATATATGAGTCCTCCTCTATTAAAATCATTAAGGGAAGAAATAACATGGAACTTGGTTTCTATCTCTTGCAATCGGTGCAGACAATTTTTATTTTGCATAAAGATCCGCAGTCTATTAATGATGAATATTACTTATTAATGATCCACGATAAGAATAAGTAAACGGTCAATAATGAGTAATACGAATTTAATATATTGATGGAAACAGAAATCTATGTATAGCCTCAAATTTTTATATACTTTAACTAATTATTAATATCACACCAAAAAGTGTTTCACGTACTTACACTACTGCTCAAAAGTATATGGACACTTATCGTTGAAATTTGTGTACTATTTCATTGTTATTAGACGATATTCATTGTTCATAGAGCTGTCTAAAATAGAATTTGGAATAGTAAATAGTTAAAGTATACGTACCACTGAAAATGTTTAGAAACCTATTTTAAGGGAGGCTTGTGTATGTTTTTTCTGTGAAAAAGTGATTTCTAAGAATTTTTTATAGAACAACTGCAATATGGAACTAGGCTTTTTCTACATGTAAACAGATAGTCTCGAAGTAAAAGTGTTCCTGTTTTAGTGTTCAAAAAAATTAATATTGTTCAGGAAAATATAAATAAAACATCAAATATATATTTTAGGTCCAATCCCTAGAGAAATGTGTAATTATGCAGTAAATGATAATTTTTGTTATAAATGCATGAAATTCGCGGTCTGCTAATAAATTATTGCTCAGATAAATTCTCCAATACTGTGTATAGCAGATTGTATAGCAGTTTTGCTATAAATGCATAAAATCCGCAGTCTAGAAATTATAATTTTATATGTTCTTTTATCAATGATAGGAAAATAATTTATTCAATTTTTTTCGTTTTCCCTCGCGTTATAATTATAGTATGTATAATGCAATATTTTTTTACTTATTCCTGATTTTATTCTATCTTTTATTACAATTCTTTATAACCTCGACAAAAAGAATTGCTTGAATTTCGACTGTAAATATAATTACTTCCTTTGGATGGCGTTCTAAAATTAACATGATGGTAGTATCTCTTATCATTAACACTAGGTTTACGGAGCTGTAGAAATAACTATTTCACATTACTTTATAAACATAACAAGGATGTGTCTATCCAAATTTTTGGCTATTTTTCCAATAATATATACCCAAACAAATAAATTTGGTAAATAATTCCTCAGGAAAGCCGTCATTTTGACGTGTCCCGTAAACATAGTGTTAAGTACAGTCCAACATGGCTACCAAAATTGCATCACACGACCCCCTAACATATATAATCGAAATGTAGAATACTAAATTTCAAAATAACGCAATAACATAATTCTCTATGATGTTGACCAGTAAATTCTGAATATCTAATTGGGCAGAAGTACAATACCCTCCCAACATTAATATTTATTATGGCCTGAGAGTAAAAATTATTTAAAATATTCGGGTGATACAATAAACACGATACCACCCCAACATTCGAATTATAATGAGCAAAGTACAATCAATAATTTGAATAAGAGAATAATAATAATTTAACAATAATAATTGTTCGTAATGAGAGGTTTGTTACATTTAGACTTTGCGATGCATTTCATGAGTTTATGATAAAAATAAATAGCTGCGATTTCAAACGATGAAAATATTAAAAGAAATGAGAAGACTGTCAATACATAACTTTCGACCAACTAAAATGATTAAAGAAAGAAAAAATGCCAAAATAACACCTGGACCTTACAACAGACAAAATTTTTATTTTGCATAGAGATCCGCAGTCTAATTATTTTTATATAGATCACGAGCAGAATGTACACTCTCGAACTTGAATATGTGACAAAACTATGGAAAATGAATAGAAAAAATGGTACAACATAAAATACCTTGTAAATATAATAAGAAAAAGTATTTAGTATATTTTGTAATGAAGTGAAATAAAAATTTTCCATTTCGCAGATTCGTATCTGCAGTCTATCCTCCGCGACCCGGTTCGTTTGACCGGTAAAGCAAACGGAAACGCAGAAAACGTTCAATCACATCAGAGAACAGAGCGTACGGATAACAGAACATTCAGCTATCAGCGGTGTTACCGTGTCTCCAGCAGCGTATGCTCCATCGACAACCACATAAGCATGCGAATACACACGAGCAGCTTAACCACGAGGAAGCAAAAGAGGATGCGAACAATACAAAATAGAAAATCGCAACAGCCTTAAGTTTGATCCCGCAACGATCATTAAAAAAGAGCCGAGCATCGCAAGTGAGCGAGTGCCGGGCATAGTGAAGCGAACACAGAAGAAGCTTGTCCAAACGGCAGGGAACGAAATGAGAAAATTGAAAAAGTAGGAGAAAACGAGACAAAACTGGAATAATCTGGGAGACTCGGCGACAGTGTGGCGCCCGGGTGAAGTCAGGGAAATGGTAATAAAAGTAGAAATCGTAACGGTGTAGCCTTACGACGGATTCCGATACGATCGTTAACCCTAGACAACTAAGCTTATGATGCGTGGAAATAACGACGCTGGGAATGTATGGAAGAAATACTCTATCTTCTGAAGTAACAGAAGAAGCGAAACGTAAAAAATGATATTTGGTATCGAATGTACTAATTGAAGCATTTGGTGGATCATCTCGTGTCACGAGATCTCAACGTAACCGTAATTCTAACTGGGGAAAAATTATTTAATGTTAACCCTTAGCACTCGAATGGCGACTCTGAGAGAGAAGGGCCCACTAAAAATTGCTGTACCATTGTTCAAAATATTGTTTACATTATTAAATGTGTCGGTATCTAGTCGATTGCTAAACATTTCGGTATTGCACGAGGCATTATACCAATTTAATATCGAGGAAGAAGAAATGTTTAATTTTCGAGTTAAAATAGCTCCGAGTGCAGAGGGTTTAGAACAGAGCGGTTCGCTGTGTGCTGGCCAGAAATTGCAGCGAGCGAAGAAGCTTGCCGAAGCAGCAGGGAACGAGACAAGAGAACTGAAAAAAATAGGGAAAAACAAGAAGCGATAGAGACTGGATAGAGAATAAGGAGACCGGCGGCAATGGGATTCCCGGGTGAAGTCAGCGATGAAGTAATAAAAGATTCCTCTTACGGATGCCCGTCCGGTGGCCTACCGCAATTCAGGCCGATCGTCATTACGGGTAAATCATCCCCCGGTTACACGGCGGCCCGGTACGAGCAAGAAGCTGGCCGATCCCTCCACGGTTACCGGTCGACCGGAAATTACGCAGTGGTATCGCGGCTACGAGAGAGCGACGTGGACGATGGTCGTGGTCGTGGTCGTGGTCGTGGTCGTGGTCGTGGTCGTGGTCGTGATCGTGGATCGTGATCGTGGCCGTGCACACGCGGCCCCGCGAGCCGCGAGCCGCGAGTCCAGAGAAATACGTCCGGATACGTGCTGCCGCAGAACGAACTCGCGAGATTCCTGACCATTGGACCGACCCTCGTACATGCATACTTTAGCATAACGTTCTCTATACAATATCCAGAAAGAGGGACGAACGCGGGGTGGTTTGGATGGGTGGTGGAACATGGGAGGGAAAGAGAGGCGGGCGGCGGCGACGAAGGGAGAACACCGACCAGAGACAGACAGAGATGTACAGCGGTACCCTGCCCCTCTTTCCTCGTCCGGAGTCCTACCTTGCTGACCCCTTCCCATTGCCCTCGCGAATCGATTTGTTATTGTTTTTGTGTCTGCGGTCGTCGCGGTGAGCGGAGCGAGCGGGGCGGGTGTATCGGCGGGTAGTGGGTGGCAGCCTGGGGACCCAGGGGCTGCCGATTGGCAGCGGGGGTGGGCTGGAACACGGTGAGGAGCTGGAAGGGTGGCGGGTAGGTACACCCGTACCGGTCGTGCTCGCAGCTTCAAAGCCCTCGGTTTTCGGGCCGACAGCGAGGCGACCAGGAAGGGTGAAACGGGGGAATTCTGGTACCACCCTGGACAAAAAGGGGAAAGGGAACGGTTGTAAGTGTGCACTTTGCTAGCTCGAAAGAGATGGACGAATGGTTCCGCGCGGTCCTGGCCAGTGGTGTAGCCATGTCGGGCGTCGAAATTTTCGGGAATCTTTCGACAGAGTTTGGAAAACTGGATAAAGATCCGTTCTCGAAAAGAATGACAATGATTCGCGCCGATTTATGAAGGTATCGACGGTTCATCGCTTACGAGTACATCGAGAGTGTCTCTAATAGTACGCTATCCTCGACGTTTTGTCCCTCGATGAACACAGTATGTTAGAGCGTGTGGGGAGAAATCCTGGCTACGCCACTGGCTCCATTACTAAAAAGAGCGAGAGAAAATGGCTGGTAGGCAAGGATGGAAGCTGGCACACTGATGAGAGAGCAAGGGGGCGGCCAGGGGTGAAAGAGGTGGATGGTGGATGGAAGAAACGACAGGGTGAGAGGGAAGAACCGCGAGGGTTAAACGGAGAGGGGGTTTTGCTGCTAGTACTTGTGGAAGGAGGGCTGGTGGGGGAGAGAAAGAAGGGGAGGGAAATAGATCGGATTGCGTGGTCGGCACGAGGGTTGGTTAGTATGAGTGCAACGAGATAAAAGAGGGAGCAAAAGTGAGATGGCAAGAGACAGGGGGATGCTGATGAAAGGAATTCGTAAGAGAGAGAAAGAGAGAATAAGGGACAAGAGCATGAAACGTTCCGAGAGCAAAAGAGAGAGAGAGACACGGAAAGAGAGAGAGAGAGAGAGAGAGAGAGAGATAAAGAGAGAAAGAGAGGGAGGATGATAGAGGTAAGACGAGGAATGCGGTCGGTTTGACAAGTGACAACCGATCGGACCACTGATGTCACAGATCACTTGGTTGGCCGTTCTCTCACACGCACAAACCACGATTAAATCGCACACACACATACACACACACGCGCGTAGATACACGCAGGAGACAGAGGAAACGAGCGCGCGCGCGTGTCATGTATCACGCCGTTACTCGCGTCCCGTGCACAGAGTACGTCGTACATAAGCTTCCCACGCCGCCGAGAGAAAAAAGCAAAACAAAAGTATCGCACCGAAAGGACCAGAGGATAAAATAGAAGCCGTGGGTAAAGAGTGAAAGAGAAAGAAAAAGAAAGAACAGCAGGCGGTGAGAGACAGAGAGAGAGAGAGAGAGAGAGAGAGAGAGAGAGAGAGAGAGAGTGAGCGTGACAGAGTGAGAGAGTGAGAGAGTGAGAGAAATTCGTAGCACGGTGCAAAGCGAAAATGAGAGAAATTATGCACGATGACATGGATAAAGAGGCAGAGAGAAACAAAGGTAGAGAAAAGAATCGTGAAACGAGCAGGCAAAATTTTTTCGGCGAATGTAAGTAGTAACGTATTTACGATGCTAACCGGCCGATAGCCCCGCGCGACGCCTCTATCTGGTTACCATTACACTCGGATGTATGAAATGCGCCAGCAGCATACACCATCCCCCCACAATAGCCCTATTTATGATTGGGCAAAATTGCTTTCCATGCGCAGAATAAAATCGCGCGCGGCCGAGGAAAAATCCGCGGGGGTTGGATGCACGCGGTGGTGCGACCTGCGCCGACCAGCTCCGGACACGTTTCTTCCGACTGATCCTTGTTAAGGACATGCCGCGCACACTTTACAATTATTCGAATCAATCGGTGAATCGAGGCTGCTCCTCGACTGTCGGATTTTCTTTGCGGTACACGCCGGCAAAATTTGGGGAAAAATTAAATATGGCGAGAGGTCGCGGTCATGCGTACACCACTCCGCCGACTCCATTTTCCCGTTCGCCAATCAGTGGATGAGAGCTGATTTCAAAGAATTCGATACGCAGCGCCATCTCCGTTTCAGGATATGATTCCGTGCGAAATTTCTATGTAATCTTAACCTCCGGGAACGACGATGGATTGTTAGTTTGCTTCTGTATGCTCGACGTTGTATAATCTTACAGATATTACAATAATCTATTGATGATTTAGACTTTTTCATATTTTCCTTAGCTATCTTCAAATGCTAGAATGTGTACAATAAATGCATGAAAACACATAAGAATCTGACCTTCTAATCAATTTTGAAACATTCCTCAGTCAGTACAGCGTTAAGTACTGATCTGTACTGATGTCGGATCGGAGCGGTTAATACGCTGATTTGTTTGGATATATCGTATCTCGCTTCAATGCGACAAGGTAATACGAAAAAATGGTAAGAAATTACCATACGTGCAAATTCTTTCGTTACGTTACGAAAATGGTATCGTGAAACTACGTGGAAAATTAGAAAATTGAATTTTATTACAAATATATAACTGTAATGCAAAAATAAAAAGAATGATCACTTATATCCAATCGCATTATACATTTTATGTACAATATTGAAATTCGTATTGAATATACAGGGTGTTCCAGCTAACTTGTTCCCCCCGAATAACTATTAAACGATATACAATATTTTATGAAAATTGTAAAACATGGAATTGAAATGGCTTCGAGGGGCCCATTTCATACGGTACTTGCTTCTTTTGTGGGTGGAGGGATATTGGAGACTTACTTTTTATATTATGAATCGATAAAGTATCAAATTCTGTGTATAACTATATCTTGAAGCTAGTAGGTGCTTGAATTATATGGAAAATTATTAATATATTATTAATTATATTATTAATATATTATATATTAATATATTATAACATTTACTCAGGATTTGATACTCTATTGACTTACGATACAAAAAATTAAGTCATTCCATTAAAAAAAGTGAAGGTGTTCTTAAAATCTCCGAAACGGCTTCACCCACAAAAAAAGCAAGTACCGTATGAAATGGGCCCCTCGAAGCTATTTAATTTCCATATTTTACAATTCTTATAAAAAGTTAGCTGGGACATCCTGTATAAACAATTGCACTTAAAAATATCCAAAATGAATATCATTTTTGTATCTTGTTTAATTCCTTCATTTATAACTTTACATTAAGGATAAGGCTGCTGTGTTCAGTGCTAGAGCTTGTAACTCGTTAATATCTCTCTGCAATCTGGAAACAAGATATATTGTTGAGTATAATATAATTTAGTTTCTTAAACGACAGAATGTAACACCACACCTTTCGTGATCATCTTTAATAGTGTTGTAAGTATTTAAAAAATCTTTAATGCTATCATTGACGCATTGATAAGATTCGTTATGAGATCCAATTAAATCCATCATACACTCCAAAGTATCACGACAAGACTTCAGTGCTTGAATTGTTTCTTCCCATTCTGTGGGTGTTTTAGGAAGAATTATATTATCACAGCGTAATACATCATAGTCTTGTAGAACACTATGTAACTGAGATAAAACATCTTCTACTTTCGTAACATCCTCAGATTCTGCAATTCAAACCATAACAAATTAATTTCAGTAACAAAGTTCTAAGATAGTTCATTTACACAAATATTGGATTGGAACGAAAGTTCGTAGCATTTGTAAATTAAAATTGAAAGCTAAAATTCAGATATTTATTCATAGATTTATTCAATAACATATTTTCCATTCTGTTCTATTACTTTTTGCCATTTTCGAGGTAACTTCTTGCGTTATCGAATAAATATATGAATAAATACCTTAATTTTATCTTTGATTCTTAATTTGAAAACGCTACAAACTTTCTTTCCAACCCAATATTTATATGTTACTTACTAATACAGTTTTTTATATCTTTAGTTTGTAAGTCTACTTGATTCTGCAAATTAGTTAAGCGAGCGATATCCCTCTGCCTGGATTTTAATTCAAACAATTTCTCCTTGTTGCGGTCAAGTTCCTCTGCCATTGACGCTAATTGTGATACGATTAATTTTTCCTTCTCCTGTGTCTTCTGTTTCAAAATAATTTCCACCATTAGACTTTGTAAGTATTTGTCGTACAAAAGTTTCATCTCTGTATCCTCCTCGTCGAAACATTTATCCGGGTGAGATTGGAATATTGAAGATCGATCTGGTCCACGAGGTCTTGTGAGGTCTGTGTTAACGTACTAGTAAATGTTTTACATGTTTTATAGATACATATGATTAAATAATTTAAATAAAATTTTTTACTATGTGATAAGACAGAATCTGATGGACTCATTGTTGTTCGATGACGGTAAGAAGCTTGAACACTGACATTTTCGATGTTCCCCTTCGTTGGTTCACATACAGAAGCATTCAATAGCCTAAAAATAAGTAACAATTATTAGAAAATAAATTAAACAAACTGAAAAATTAATTACACTTACTTATTGGTTCGACGTATCACTCTTGGTGGTTCCATGTTACGTTCTCTGCATCTTTTATTATCTTCGCCGGGCGGTTATAGCCAAAGAAAATACTCTCTGTTATAGGTTATAGGGCTGTCAAAACCAAAACTAACCTGTTTATAAACAAGTAACGGCAACATGAAAGCGGTGTGGATATACTACATGTATAATAATAGTACTGGGAGCCAGGTGATTAAAATTTCCCGTGTGCCTATACAAGATTGTACAAGACATCAAAGGTAACGTCCGGAGATGGCCCGTGGCCCGTTGCCGTAATGTCGCCTCTTCTCACCTCTTCTCTTGTTGTATGATACAATTTGTATCGTTGTATCTTGTATCCCTACCGCTACTCTTTGATGATGGTAGAGGAGGAGGGTGGAGCAGTGTTGCCAACTTACGGATTTTCATCTTGCCTACGGACTTACGAATTTCAAATCAAAATCTACGGATTTTGAAGACCTCTTTTTTCAGAATTTTTCCATTCCTGATGATATGATCATCAGTTGAGTCATTTCATTCTAGCGACATTTATCGCCACGAATCTCTTCCGGTCGGTTGCACGCGGCACGTGATATATCTAACAGTAAACAGATCTAAATAAATCAATCATTTCCACGCTCCATTAGGTATAAGATATATTTACATACAGGGTGTAACAAAATTGTTTGCAGGACCTTGAGAGGATTGACCCGCGATGTGGTTTGAAACAATTTAGGAAAAACCTCAACCAATCAGAGCACGAGTCTATCGATCGAGCTCTGATTGGTCGCGATTTTGGAAAATATTTTTGCTAAAGAAAAAATTATTTCAAATCACCCCACGCCCCACGAATCGAACCATTCAAGGATCTGCAACATTTTTAGAATTGTACACAGGAGATGGAGGAAAAAATACCGAAAATCACTTTTCATAGGTAAGTATAACGGAAGTAAAGGTTTCACACAAGTATGAAAGGAATTGTTTTGTATCATTTACAATATTTACATATATATTTTGTATAATTTATTTCTTAGAAATCCAAGAAGTGGTATGAGACGCCAATTATGGATAAACAGTTTGGGTTTAGATGAGTTGATTGTACCCAATTGTACCCAAAGAATGTGTGGTATGTTCAGTTGTGTTCAGTGCAGATTGCAGATCCATTTGGGAGCCAGGATTTTGATAGAACCTGCTTAACATGTACAAGGTTAAAACCACATGCTATACCTTACGTATTTAATATTTTATCATGACTGTCATATTATGTGTTGTAAAATTTTTTAAAATTGTCGAAGGTACAAGTTTTAGAAGATACAAGGGTCAGAACCAATGACGAATATATGGAATCATCAAATCAAGAGAGTTTATTTTTGGTTCAGTTCTGATAAAAATAATTTCTTCTCGGTTAATATGGTACTTTTATTTCAATTATATTATTTTACTCTTGCAAGAAGATTAAGAATATCGTTTCGTTTATGGCTGTAGCTTATAAAAATATTATTATTTGTAGTTATATTTGGCATTAAAGGAAGGACCCAGCTACTCAGATATATTCGCTCTATCTGTATTAGAATACCCAGTCCAAAAGCATTCTATCAATGTTATCTCTGATGAATCATTATGGAAATTACAAAGAATTGTGTCTCCATCAAGAAGTGAATGTGTAAGTCTCTGTTGTGTAGTGTACACATATAAAACCTGAATTGATATGCATTATTCTAATATATCAAAATATGTTTTATTTTGTTATAGTAAAGGTACTTCTATGTCTCCATGGAAGATATTTCATTCACCAACTAACAAATAATTGTGGAAGCAGATAGAATGCAACATCAGAATGAAGTGAAATTACTTAAAGAAGAACACAGAAGATGTACCAAAAGAATTGCAGGTTTAGAAACAATTTTATATAATAGTATAAGTAATATAGTAGAACTAAGAGACAGTATTATAATAAACTAGTTTTAATTTCTGGCAACTGAATATATTGTGTCTTTATTAATGAGATACATTGCATTTCGATATAAAATGTAATGTAAGCGTGTAATTTTTAAATTTACCACGGTATTACATAGGTGACAGCACCAGTTTCGCTTACCAAGATGGTTGAAGGACGTATTAGATGTATAGACTTATAGAGATAGACTGCGCGGTCTGTATGAAGCGCTGAAGCCGAGACAGGTCAACAGAGTGAGCGAGAAAGCAATAGCAATAGTCATCTATATAGTAATAGTACAACTATCGGTGGCGAGTGAGATAGCACAACCCCGTGCCGCCATTGTTGGCTTCAACTCCCCGTAAGACGGCTCAGTCTATCTCTATAAGTCTATGATTAGAGGTCGACTCCTTAGACCTTACACTTTAGACCATATATACTCTTATAGACCCGGCATAGGTATAGGATGTGATGTCACCCTAGACGAGATCGTCGGCATCTTATTAATCACTATAGTCACGATACCGCGTGTATTTGAATGTCAGAATAAGTAGGAACCTGTTTAATTGTAATCTCCTGAAAACCGTAGCTAGAGAATGTTACGATTAAATTAGAAGGGGTCACTCGAAGAGGGAAAATAATGTGAAGGAAACACTTCGACTGGAACCAGGACATCCTCCAGAGTGTCCTTCGTTCTTCCTCTGCTTCTTCCATCAAACCTCTGGTTCCAGGGTGTGTCATTGGTGGGACATTGTGAAGTCCAATCTGAAGAGCAGTCTCTTCTAAACTGACATCGCGTAGTAACTTCGCCGGGAAGATGCCATGGATGCCTTCCAGTTTCCTTACGTCCGGTGCGTAAGGCCTTGCATGGATGGCCCAAAGGAAAGCGGTCTGGAAGCAAGCGCGTATACACAACGTGACACGTAAAAACTTGCCCGTCGCTGCTCAGTTTCTCCTAAAAAGGCCCTTTGTTTCGAATAGCTAATTTATGACCTCGAGGTTTTTGAGGAGAGTTGTAAAACTGTATTCCTTCGGGTCTGCTTTCCTCGCTGTTTTTCGATTCAGCGGTCGTGGTTCCAGTCGAAGTGTTTCCGTTCCGTTACTGTTTTTAGCTAGTATTCCTTTACATTCTTTCCCTACTCGAGTGACCTTCTAATTTAATCGTAATATTCTGTTGCTACGATTTTTAGGAGATTACAATTAAAGGGCTATTACTTATTCCGACATTCAAATACGCGCGGTACCGTGACTATAAATATTACTAAGATGGCGACGATCTCGATTGGAGCGACATCACAAGGATATGCGTAGGACATAGTGTTCCAAGATAATGAAGTATCTGGTGCCCACCTTAGACCGTATATATACTTATAAACCCTGCTTCAGATAACATGCTTTGTTCCAAGATTACATCGTCTACCAGATGACGGTTGTGGGCAAAGTGCTATAGTCTGTTGAGAAGTCGCAGTACCGCGAAGCTAAAGTGTTACATACTCATTCTGTATAAATATTTATGGAAGCGTAACTGTAATATATTATTTATATACAGAAAAGGGTACACCTCACCGATTTTTATGATCATGAAAGATGTTATCGTTCTGAACAACTTTTTCCTATGTATGTATGTTGCCGCCGCTCGGCTTTAGTTTCTGAGATATTCTAAAAAAAACTGTTGCTGTTACTGGAAAGGATTCTGCACACATTTCCTAAGGGTAATTATACAGAAAATTCAAATATCTTGTGGAATTCATAATTCTAAGCGACTTTTTCTATACGTATTACCGCCGCACGGTTTTTGCTTTTGAGATATTTATAAAAATAGTTTTCATGTTCTTTCGTTTGGTATAAGTTACGTCTGGGTTAGTTTTTGGCTTATTTCCGTTGTATCACATGGTAGAATGCTTTTATATGTCTCACGTTTCAGTTTGTAAACACGGAGAGACAAAAAAGCCCAAACCTAATCCAGGCCTAATTCAAACCAAACGGTACAGCACAAAAACTATTTTTATTAATATCTCGAAAACAAAGTCCCAGCGGCGGTAATACATACAGGAAAATGTTGCTTAGAATTATGAATTCTACAAGATGTTTGAGTTTCATCAAAATCGGCGAGATGTACCCTTTTCTGTATAATTACCATTTTATTTTGTCACTTGTTCATTTTCACTTTGCTCTTATTATTTTAAATAGTGCTAACTCATTTTGTCAATTATAATTTGCAAAAAGTTAAATTTCAATGTAGCTATAGATGATATGAAATCTGTATTTATTTCCTCACATCTTGCTTTGTTAAAAAAAAAGAATAGTAAGAACAATAATATATGCGATATTAACAGTAAAGAAGAAAAATGAATTAACAAGCAATCGTTAACAAGAATTCAAGTCTTTTTGGCCGAAAGGTCTGCGAAATGAGAAATATATACCACATTGTTCTATCACTATTATAATAACATATTTCAAAACATTATTACACTAGCATAATTTAAAATATTCTACATTAGTAAAATTTATTCGTCTGATTGTTTTCTTTGTAATCACAATTAAAAAAAATATTTTTTGGTTTCGTAACGATATAGATATTTTGAAAATCATTTTGTGAAAAGTAAGAATGTTAGCGCATGCGTGATGCGACACGATCACGCATCTCGGCTGTAGTCTGCGCGCGCATCTCGGCGCGACTCGCGGCTTTCAATAAAAAATTGAACGTACCGCTCGCCAGTAAACTCTGAGGTTTCCAGCGATTCGTCAGGTGAAACACTGCGTCGTCGTTAAATTTCATTTCTTCAGTGCACCCATAAAATATTTTAACCTATGCATCACGACAATTCCAAAAGCAAACATCACATTTTCTGAAGTTGTAACTTTCGAATCGATCCGCTGTTTCGTCGGTCAGTTGTCGAATTGTCAGCGATAGGAAGCTGTGTATGTCTCCTAACTTCTCTTCCAAGCTTACCGTGGTAGTGGAAAAGCGACGACGCGGGACCGATGGATATCAGTCGGCTACAAGCCGCGAAGAACGCCAGGTCTGTGGAGTCTTGATCGATCCGAGAAATTCTGCAACGTCTCGTGCGAAGTGTCATTACAACGGAGTCACCGATTTTTATCGGATATTGTTAGCAGGCGATTCTCGGATTTCGTTTCGAGACTGACGTATAGACTCTGTACTATAGAGTAATCGCAAGTTAACAGTCGTCAGAATATCAAAATAGAAATATCCGTGTAGGAACACGTGACAGCAAAGAAATTATACGTAACAGAACTGCAAACTACCAAATCGCCCAACGATTAATAGGGAGGTTTCCTCCCCGGTGACCCGAGTAATCTCGAGCAACAGTAACATAGAAATCTATTCGTAATTTCCTCGAAGAAAAACATGCAGTGAAGTTGCTTCGGTGGGTGCCATTGACCGCCATATTCAGGACATTCGTTCGAGATACAGTTTCGAAAAAATACTTGGGAGGTGATAAGTCTGTGTAGTGACAGGAGCACTGGTAGGTTAGGGGTTGGTTGTTGAACGTATCACGCGTGTAAATCGGCAAGAGGAACGTAACGTAAAACACACTGCCGAGATGGAGTTCAAGTTCAACGTAAATAAACTCTTGCCCAGAAAGATCAACAAGGTCACACACACTCTCATCCCAGAAGACTTCAAAGGCGATCATCGAGAATTAAAGTAAGTCAATTTTTATTGTCACTTTGCCATTTGAAATTTATTCAGTCGAATTATTGACATTGACCTTCTCCGTACTCTACTGTATCTACATGTTTCGGAAATATCTTGTCACGAACGTAAGATACGAGATGCAAAGTGTGAACGTTTTTCATAGTGGAGTT
Organism: Lasioglossum figueresi; assembly: GCA_028455805.1. Lineage (NCBI taxonomy): Eukaryota > Metazoa > Arthropoda > Insecta > Hymenoptera > Halictidae > Lasioglossum > Lasioglossum figueresi. The sequence continues at coordinate 11,434,461 of CM052193.1, read as the reverse complement.
TCGTGATATTTTTGTAAATTGTATAAGGGAATATCAAACTTTGTAATAGAATAAATCAAAATGCCTTAATAGGTGCTGCTTATCGTGACTGTCGTCGTCATCTTCAAGGTTATCTTGTAATATGGAACGTGCACGGTACTTTCACTTCGCTTCGATGACACAAATGCAGTAATTTAAAGTCATTCTTGCGTCTTGATGACTTCCCGGACACAATCGGTTCGATCCGGTGCGACATAAATAAACTGTCTGACATGACATGACACGAGACATTGGACGCTGTCACATTCGCTAGCATTACCGGTGAATTGTTGGCGAAAGTAACCGTCATTGTAATAGTTACACGCGTTGGCGTGGCTCGAATTTTACGGGGATATTTCAATGCAAGGAATATCTGCAACATTGTGAATATTTCAATTTCATTATCATCTATTTGTTCTGACATCATCGGTTTTTTGTTCCGAAGTATGCAATACGACTGCGCATAAATGTTTTAGCGAAAAGATCTTCTAATACTATTTTATTTATTTAAGGGGCTCTTCTACTGTGATGGGTGCCTTTTTCTCACTTTTCTGCAAATTTTTTTATAGACATTTTATTGGAATTCTATGCCGGGTGATTCGCGAGAAACAGAACACCAAATAGCTCCGTCAGGTTTGGAGATAGAAGAAAATGTTAGAGAGAAAAGTTGTACATACTGTTAAAGGAGGCAAATATGGTGGTATAAACAAATGTTCGGATTGTTGTCGATTTCAAGGTATTTTGAAGGTCATCGATCATTTTTAAATGCATCGCATATTTTTATCTTCACAGCGTTGTAGCTGATCTCATGACAAGTTCAATGATGTGGTACACTATGATCTTCAAATGACCTTGGACTCATAAATAGGTATATGTAGTTTGACTACTCTGTTTGATCAACGTAAATTTAATTTCTTAAGCCATTAGATCTCGTAACACGTACATATATCGTTAAGGTGATCACTAAACGTACCAAAACAAGGTTATCAAGAAACTTGCGATTTTAGAAGAAACATTTCCCATATTTTTAGAAGATATTCATTTAGATATTCGCCGAGTAATGTGGTACCAACACGATGGCTATCCCGCTCATTTTTCACGTACCGTACGAGAATTTATGAATAATAATCGCTGGATAGGGGAATACACAAAGATAATGTATATCGTGATCGACCGACTACACCAGAGAACATGCAAGAAAGAATAATTAGATCTTGTAGATCAATTTCATCGGAAACAATTAAAAGTGCAATTGATTGCCTTGCAAAATGTTTGAATGTCGTGTTACTGCTCAAGGTCATAAATTCGAACATTTACTTTAATTCAAATAAAATCATTGTACAATTTGAGGTTATCATTGCTTTATTATAAATTTTCTAATTCAAGGTCTAATTCAAGGTCATAGTGTACCGCATCATTAAACTCGTCTTGACATCAGCTACAACAGTACGAAGGTAAAAATATATAGTGCCATTTAAAAATCATCGATGACCATCAAAAAACCTTGAAAAAGACAATAATAAGAACATTTTTTCATATCACCATATTTGCCTTCTTTGACAGTACAACTTTTTTAACATATTTTCTTCTATCTGGAAGCCTAACGCAATTGGGTGTTCTGTTTTTCGTGAATCATTGTTATGTTTACTTTTATATTTGGCGTGACAGTAATTATTTATTATAATGTGTAATTGAATGTATCGAATATAATTATAGATTCTTTCATTACTAATATTTTTATACGTGTTGTATATATTTATATATTAATAATTAAAATGAAATGGAAAATTTTAAGGCCAACAAAATAGATTAGCGAATCACATTTTCAGCATAACGTAATTAACGCGGTTAGCTAATGGGACATTATACAAATAACTTGGAAGGCTTGATTATATCGAGATTAGACAAAAATACTTGATTTAAATGTGACAGAAAACAAATAACAGTCGTGTAGACGGGACTAAAGTATCAAATAGCGTAATAGATAACAAAGAGATCGTTTGCGTAATTCAAATACAAATTGTTATTGATAGGGAATGAAATACGTAACACGCATATCGAATAAGGAAAAGGATCGAGAAAACATAGAAAGTATATCATATATAAATGGCACCGCATAAATAAATCTAGCGATTACATACTCGTGGTTATATTAAAATTCATAGTAAAAATAGTAAACTATTATTTGTTTATTTATAAAACAATTTATTGGTAAGCATTGATACAAAATATAATATTCACATATGATATAGTACAAATTATAAATTAAATATATTATATATAACTTATAGAAAAGTATGTAAGATAGAAAAAATGTATATGTGGGGTGGATTACATAATTTGTACCAAGTACTATATAGTATAGTACACCCAAATTATAGTATACCCATCTCTACAAAACAATAAAATACGAAATTTTAAGATAAGGTATGATAAGCTCTTATCTTATTTATGATTTGCCCAAACTAGTACATGTATATTCAAAGCTATCATATTCAATATACTTGAAAATCCTTATATTCGAATATAAATATATGTGTAATCATAAAAATAAATATATTTTTTGGTAATATGGTAATTGATGTATTGGTGTAGGTACTACTCATACTAAGAATAAACAAAGAAAACAAAACACTAATAAACAAACAACTAAAGTTGAATAATTCCTCATGGATGCATCTTTACAATCACAATAATTATAAATAAAAACGGGTCAAAAGTACTTTTTGGAGTCATTCTAGTAACAAGTTAAAAAGGAACAAAGGCTGCATACATTTAAAATTAAACTTTACATGACCGATTATGTGACTGAGGAGAAATGAAACCTTACACCTGTTGAGAACAGAGTTCACCGCAAAATGCGTAACGCCGCGTCGCCGCCGCATACTTGCGTAGGTGAGAGTTGTTTGCCTAGCAAAATCAACTACGGAAAAGCGACAGCCAGTTGCCTTATAATTGGCCCCTAATGCCGCCAACATTTTCACCCCTAAACTACGGCCGTTGCGATCGATTAACATTCCATTGGACAGTATTTAATCAACTTCGATGAAATTTTCAACATGTACATAACTTATATGAATCTAGAAAACATATTCTTTAAATTTTCGTTGCAAACCCAAGTAAAAAAGTTGTCAAAAGCAACTTTTTCCAATTTTTTTTCGTAATTTAGACTAAACGCAGTTGTTTCAAAATTTTTGTATTGTATATTATCTAGTAAACTAATCCATCTGGTTTGGCAGGGACACTTAGGTTATTTGGTCCATTTATAATAGTTATTCTGATTTTGTATGACTAATTTAGGTCCCCTAAATGTGATTCCGTTTTAGGTCCTTCAAATGCATAATCCACCGCTATCAAATATGCAACAATTTCTGCATACGGAGATATGTCATGGAGTTCGCAGGGTAGGCCTTAGGCATATTCCTATTGCTTCCACCCCTTCCTTTTCGGCGCGACGCGACGTATTCATCAACTGTCGTCAGAATCTTTTTGGAGACAATTCTGTCTGCACCAGCACTTCATACTCAAAAACTCCAGTTTTTATTTCGGTCTTCTTTCCATCACCCCATCTACTATCCTCTACAACTGAATTGACGACTTTCTTCACCTTTTTTTTGAAGTATCAATTATAATACTTTTATAATAAATGTTGATGTTCTCGGCGCTACGGTTTCGATCAATTTCTACTGATAAATCAAAAAACAATTTTGCAGATTATTAAATAATCATCGACGTTTCGATTCTAGTTTGAATCATTTTCAAGATGTAATTATTTGCCTTGCGTCTGTAAAAGTATAAATTTATTGTACAATTTTCAAAATGTAATATTCAACTGCTTTAATGTAATAACAAAAACTTGTTTGCAATATTGTTCATAAACCGAAATTGATCGAAACCGTAGCGCCGAGAACATCAACATTTATTATTAACGATATTACGATCGAGATATAGAGACATATAATACTTTAATGTATACGAGAAAACTATTGGGTTGGCAAGGAAGTAATTTCGATATTTTAAGCTGCAATAAAACCCAATTTTTTTTGTTCGATGATCTTTTGTCATGTTTGTGGCAGCCTCACAATTCCACGCTCATAAAACTTCTGATTCTTATCGGCCAAAAACCGATCCAAGTGCGATTTCAGGTCATCGTCATTAGTGAAAGCTTATTGCTTGAATAAAAAAAATTGGGTTTTATTTCACTTTAAAATACCGAAATTACTTTCTTGCCAACCGAATAGTTTGTGTTCAATAATTTTCTTATGTAACTTTTAGCAGAATATTTGTGATATTTTTCTTATTGAAATGAGACCAAACTTTGCATAATTCGGAGTATATTTGCATGTTTTACCGACGATTTAGTAGAACCGATAATATCTGAATTCTCCACCAACTACATACCTACGTACTTCACGTGTAAACAGTTCAATCTCGGGCGACCCATATACAGCAAGATTCATTATACGAATCAGTGAAAATTCAATCTAACACCGTAGCTAGATAACTATTCTAATATTGAAACACTCACCGATTAGTATGGATAATCGAGGTTCTCTCGTTTGGTAAATCAAACAAATAAATATATAAAAATTCTCTAAACAAAATTTAGTTTGAATGGGTTAAAATACATGTCCTCTTCGTTATACGTATAACTATTATAAAGTTAATACATTGTCCGTCATGTCAATCATATATGAATGACTGTAATTGTTTACAATGTTATTAGACTGCGGATCTTTATGCAAAATAAAAAATTTTTGCATTGATTGCAAGACACAGGAGCCAAATAAAAATTGTATTTTTCTTTTAACCCTTTGCACTCGAGCGGCGACTCGGAGGCGCCATTAATAATTCTGATACCATTATACAAAATATTTGTTGCATCATTAAATTTCTATTTCATATTTTAATAAACCGCTGAAGGTATTGTACGAGGTATTGTATCAGTTTTATATCGATAAAACTAAGGAAATCATATAAAATGAAAATATTTTCGGCCAGAAGAAAGATTCGGTTTTCAAAAATTAGAATAGCACCGAGTGCAAAGGGTTAATTATCCTATTCAGCTGAAACGAATACATTGATGTCGTTAAATATTTCTAACATGTCCACTGCTTTAAATTGTACGTGCCCATTTTTGTCATAAATGCATAAAATGCGCAGTCTAGATATTATAACTCTAGATTATAACTCTCTACATATAGTATTTAAACCTAATTTCATTAGAATTTCTATGATTTAGAAGGATTAAAACAGTCATCACTGTAATAATCCAAATTCCATTCAATTAAATTAGATCCAAATTAAATTGCTTTGATATTGGTCAAATCTCGTAGCTCTCATTTTAATCTGTTCTCACAACTGTTTCTCGCGTGATTGACCTTTTTCACGTTGTAATAGAGTACGATTAGTATTACACCAGGTGGGAAGTGAACTCTGTCTAAACTCTAAACGTTTGTAAATTCCTCGGCGATGACTCGTAACGCTTGCGGAAGTCTGCGATGAAATTGTGCCGCGGTTATTCGTTTTACTTACTCTGTTGCCCGAGATTGAGACCATAAACCTAACAGTCCGATCATAAGTCCGTATCATATTGAATCCGGTATCGAAATGGTATCGAAAACAACAAATTGTAAACGATTGAATTTTCATTATTTCGTCAGAAACGTAACTCGCATTTCATGTAACTCATAGTTGCATTTGTAATGTGCATTTATATGCAGTTCTTCTCAAAATAATTCGTAACAATTGGTGAAAAAAAGGATATCGAAATTGGGACGTCGTCACCCCACTTAAATGTATGCTAATCATTATTTAATGTGTGACTATAATAAATTGATAATATAAGTATTTGTGGATTGAGATGAAATTTTACCAACTCATTACGTTTTTATTTACCACCACGATAGCGATGAATATTTAATGTAAATGTAATATTGAATATAATTTAATTAAATCATGGTATTTTTTAAGTACACATTTTGGCGGTTAAGTGTTCGAAGGTTTTTATTCATTCGAGGAATGATCGAGAGCGATTTCCGCTCTATCCGCAGGCGTTTTAGAAAACGAACGCGATGATTTCACCGTGCGAGTTTGTAATAATTTACGTTTTCAATGCATATTCATAAGAGCGATTTCCTTTTTCTAGTGAAAGTAGCACGAAACTCGAATCTGCGTGTTTTTATTGTTCCCGATCAAATTGCTGCGCGTGGTATAACGTAGGATAAATGTACCTATTACTGCGGGTGTACGTTTTACTGCGGTATAATTTCCCAATGAGATTAAAATATGCAAAGCTTAATATTTTGCCCTGAATAAATTTTGTACAATTCAATGAGAATGTATTCTCGTTGAATAGGCAAACAAAATTGTCAAACGTCCTCATATTTTTATAATCTTCGGATTTAAAAAATTATTCTTCGTTAAAGGTAAAAATAAGACCATTTTTCTTAAATCTCGATCACCAAAGGACTGTTATTCGCGTGATTATACATTCTTTATATTGCATTAAATTGCATAGGGAAAACTTTTATTATCATTTCGATATCTACTTCGATACAATAAAAATATAAAAAGAAACAATGCATTTACGAAGAAATTAGTTGGGTGAAATATAAAAGAGTAACAGATTAGAAAAATTCAAGAATATTGTAACGTTGTTTTTAACGTAACAAAGTCGTTAAAGGATGTAATCAATTTTTATTTAATTCCTGCTTCCCACAATCAATGTAGAATATTTTTATTTTGTCTAAAGATCCACAGTCTAGTAATAACACTAGAATTATCTGACTGCATGGTTGAAATTCTTAAATGACTTTATTTTGTTGTACGTATATTATCATATTTATGTCAAATCTGAATATACATACTATGCATACATATAATAATATACCTCAGTACCTGTAAAGGGTTTTTAAAATGGTTCTGCCAATTAACAAACTGAATTCATGCTGCCGCGGATCTGTAAAATGTTTAAAGAACTCGTACAGTATCAATAAAAATATATTTCTTCGATTATTTATTCTGTTTTACAATGATTATGATTTTACATTGATTCCAATTGTGCTTCTATTCTATCAGGTCTCCTAAAAATTATTATATTTTAGTTTGTCCATAATTGGATCATTTTTTAATGTTTCTAAGTCCTGACATGTAAGATTATTTATTATTTGACCGATTTGGTTAACTCGCATAGGAAATTATTTGAGTTTTGAACAAGAAAAAGGTATTTTAAGTTAATTTGTTTGAAGTAGCGAATCATATTTTATTTTATTCCAAATAAATTATATTCAAGCCTGGCTTCTACATTTAGCAGCACAAGGTTCTCTCTACGAATAAATCACATTTGCAATGTAGGGGATGCAAATGTGAGCTATAAGCGAAATTTCTGATAAGTAATATGCATCTCTGCGACACGTGAAACTTCTCACGTGGAGCTTACTGATCTATCAACGCTATACGACGTTTCAATGCCTCATGAAAACATTACACCGCCCCGATTATCCATCACAATTTGCATTGTAAAGTGGCCTATTGGCTCGACTCCAGTTCTTGAATTGGGTCGGATCCCACGACACATTAACTTAAGGCACGATCGATCTGCTGAGTGGGAAGTCGCCTAAGAAAGAAAGAAGTAGACTGAAGTTTGCGTATGTCTGTAGATATGTACAGCGGCGAGTACAGTATAAATACGGAAAATTATAGTGTGGAATGCAGTCTGATTGGTATCAATGTAATAAGTTAATGTGCATCTGTTCTAGGAAAGTAAAGCTACACATATACAGTGGATGCAAACAGTATTCGAACACTAAATTTCCGATTCTCGAAAAATTGTCAATACAGTAGAGTCAACTATCCGAGTCTCGATTACCCGAACCAGTGAATGAGAGAACTCGAAAAGACAGTGTTCTATGGTTAAAAAAAATCAAATATTACTTTAACAAATGAGTTTTGTTAATATTAGGTTGGAGGGAAAGTTCTGTCGTATTTTAAAGAAAACATTTAAATGAATTTATGAAAATATATGTTTAATATTATTCGATGATATAATTTCCATTATTTGTAACAACTTGTTGCCATGTTTCAGATAATCTATCAATTCCTGTTTCTCAATGACTCATTAGCTACATGTGTTTTCGATTTACAAGCAAAATAACTCCAACGTAATATTAACCGTATATTTATAATCACTGCTACTGTATTACAGTTGCGATAAGCTCGTAAAACCAAACTGTACAACCGTAAGCCCATACCCGTTATAAACATTCAGTTCTTTTTTCCTCTAAGATATTTTTACGTAATGCAGCAGGTGAGAAACTGAAGACCCGCATTTTCCGCAAAAATGCTGCAAACTCAAACGTTCGGGAAACTTTCATAAAATTTGTCTTGGAAATGAAACTGTCATAGGTTTCAAGATTGAAGCGTCCTTTTTACAACAGCTTTATGGAACAAAAATGAGGAACTAGTTTTGTCGCGGCGTAACTTAGTTATTGTTAGACATACTAACAAGTAAAGTTGACGGCACACCTCTCGTTCAAAGCTCGATGAAACGACTAAAGGAAATCCTATATCAATTTTTAATGTGTCGTCGTAAAGAGGAAGCTTTAATCTTTAAATCTATTGTAGTTTCAGTGTCGAACAAAATTTTTTGAAGTTTTCACAGAAGTTTGAATGTACAACATTTTCTAGCAAAAAAACGCGTCTTCAGTTTCACGCAAATTCGGCTGAAAAATATTGATATACTGCTCGCATGTGGCTCGAAAGTTACGCTGCGAGCAAGTACACATGTATGTTGACATGGTTGTTCGTGGAAAAACAGAGAATGATTATCACTTCAAAGTATCCACTTTGTTCGTCGTTAATAGACAGGCTCTCCACGTGTTCGCGATTCTTTACGCGAAGTTGCACGGTCTCGAGTATGCGGAATGGGAAAACGCGGAGCGCTGAATCACACACTAATTTTGGAGCGGAGAAGCATAATCGGATTGTGTAATCGATTTCATAAATCGCCGCGTTCGCAAGAATAGGCGTGCCCCCACGATGACAAGGTCGCCGATAATTGTTTTGTAGAACGGGCAGAAACACGAAGGAGAATCGTAAATATTTACATGGCCAAAATGTCTTCTCGTTTTCTTTTTATTTGTTTTTTAAGCTGCACGAACCTGAACATGAGTCATTACTAACAACAAGTTTATACATGAATGATCGTTTTTTTTTAGATTTGGTTAACTAATCGGAGCCGGTAGCATCTTTGATGTTTTCTTGGATTTTGTATCTTGTTCTTTATCGATGGTATACACTGCTGTGCAAAATAAAGAAGCACCCGGCCATATTTAATAGAAAAACTTAGAAAATCAAATAAGAACGCGGTAAGTTTTGAAAAAGGATTCCGCTGTTTGATTGAATAGTTCTGAGAATATCATTGATCATTGATATCAATCATTGTACAATACAATTTCTACGTAAAGATGTTGTTTGTCGGTGTATCTTATAATTATACTGGGTGCTTCTTTCTTTCGCACAGCAGTGTATATGGCAATATGTAATTATGTGTTCGATTGAGTTTGTTGTGTCGTAACTAATGCACTTAGGTTTGTCTAGGTTTTCTAAGTCTTCTCGTTCTTTCTGCCCGAGACGAGTATAAATATTTACTTGGCTCAGGAGACTTCCTTTTCAACCTGTCGCTTGCGCTACGGTGTATAAATAAATTAGACTGCGAAATAACTTTCTGCGCGTTCCCAACTCTTGCCCAGATTTGAAAGAATATTTTGGCTATTCGAAATACTTATAAACTTTTCATCATCGATGTCGCGGAAATTCTGAGTTGGCTAAAATGATTTCAACTAGTGACTATTTTATTTAAATTGTCCGCACAACTTCGACAATTTTATGTAATTTTCAAAATGTTTTTAAAATAGTATAAACATGTAAATAATATTTAATTTTTATTTTGTAATGTGTCGTTTTACATCGCTGAATTCAGTCTCTGTATAGGAGGAAGTAACCTAATCTAAAAAAGATATCAATTTTCTTTGACTAAATAAAATTTTTACCACTTTTTTTCTCAATTTATTTGCATAGCAAAAAAATATTTTAGCTACATGATTATAATATACTATTTTATAGCATGCATCTGATCGTCAAAATAAAATTATGCTTTCTAAGTAAAATCATGTGCGGTAGAATATAAGTGCTTCAATAGAATGTAACATACAATGAGTGCTTGAAATAATTGTTACTATTCAATGTAATAAAAATGAAACTTTTAATAGCTTATTTCTTAAAATTACTCTACAGGAATGTGATGATTAGACTGCAGATTTTATGCATTTATGACAAAAATGAGTAGGTGTAATTTAAAATATCAGAAATATTAGAAAAATTTAAATGTACTATTATACTATTATATTATTTTCAACCTACTAAACATAATAGGGAAGAAAATAAATTTCTATTTCACTCCAGTTTGTTGCAATTCAGGTAAGAAATTTTTATTTTGCATAAAGATCCATAGTCTAGTGATGATTATGTACAATAAAATTACTAGAAAAGAGCATTACTAATAACCTAAATATTGAAATATGATCAATACACATTCTTGTTTATCTGATTCATTTAGATAAACAAAAATCACTTATTTGGAAGGGTTGGTTGAAAAGTGAGTTCTGTATTTAAATTTTTCAATCAAGAAAATCAAACAAATTTACCTAAAATGAACATTCTTACATAGTTTCGAGTAGGTACCAAGACTTTTTGTTTCCTAAGCGAGAAATCATGGGAAAGTACAACACGAATGACTCGCACAAAAACGAGGAAACAGAGGAGAACCGAAAGTGGAGCAACTGCGTTGTCCTATTTGTGTAGTGAAACATAACATATAATTTACAACAATGTCAATAAATATTACTACGATCACAGTTAAAACTTGAATAGTTGGAACTCGCAAATGGACTACGGATCTTCATGTAGAACTTAATTTTCCTGCCTTTCAACTTTCTTTCTTTTCCCGTTGTTCGATCGATCTAACGTTTCGCATAGATTATTTTTTAACCAGAGTGACAATTCTAGGGGGTATCGCGAAAAAATTCTTAAATTTCTTTTCACCAAGAGCAAATAAGGTCCACCCAAATGTACACGTTTCACATGTAAAGAACACTATTTATTATGTTTACTCTAACCTCGCATTCCGCTGATTTATTAGGAATAATCGAGTATTCACTGTATCCTGAATTAAGGAGTTAGGACACAGTAATGTTTTAAAAAAAATCGAACATTTTTTTATAGAAAAATTACATTCGGTGTACAAGATATACATATATCTCGAGTTCTACTTTAACAATTACATTAAAATTTTACAGTTATCTTCATTATAACATCTATGAGGCATTGACGATCTTTTTTTCATTTTCCCATTATTTTGTAGAATATAAATAAAAATTTACCAAATTTTCTACCGAAATTCAGTCATTAAACTAAAAATATCTGCCATTTTGTTAATTTTCACAAAAATTGAAATGGGGGATCGTCAATGCCTAGAAAATACATCAAAGTTTATGAAATTTTTGGGGTTTTTGGTATAGTTAATTCGATTTGTAGGAATCCTGTACACCAGTTAGCCATCTGGAAGAAAAGATATACCGAACAAAGACGATGAAAGGCATAAGAACAAATTATTTAAATATTACAAGCATTTTTTATAGTTCATAATATAGTAAACTGAAATACAAAATCTTATATTAATCGACCATTCAATTTTTTCTGTACTGTTGTTTAAAAATCTTATATTTTCCCCACTTGTTACTATGTGTCCTAACCCCTTGATCAACTAAATATGATTTAAATTGTGTCGTGTTTGGGGTCATGTCAATCAGAAAAATATCACGAACAAAGTCGACGACAGTGCTTATGTTTCTAGTTATACGACATTATAAATGTTCACACATATTTGTTTCAGCGAATGTCAGAGGCAACTAAGCAGGGTCCTGGACGACATGGGCGAGGCCTCAGCGAGAGCCCAGGGTTTGAACAAGCCAATAACCAACGCCCTAAAACTTCGGGACACGGACCATATAGTTTATCTATTAGTCGATAACGAAGCAAACCGGTAAGTCGTGACTCATCGTCAAAACGTAATCAATTGCCAAATTAGCAGTTTAACCCTTAGCACTCGAACGGTGACTCATGCGCCACTGAAAATTGCTGTGCTATTATTCAAAATATTTTTTACGTTATTAAACCTGTCGATATCTAATCAATTACTGAACATTCAAGTATTCCACGAGGTGCTATACCAATACTTTATATCTACAAAATTTTAAAAATCATAGGGAATAGAAATATTCTTGGTCGGAAGAAATGTATAATTTTCGAGTCAAAATTGCTCCGAGTACAAAGCATTGAAGCATTTGATAATTATTATAAATTAACTTCATTTTTCGAATTGAATCTCCAATTTATTCGATTTATTATCATTCGTGTAAGCTAAACGATTCGCTAAACTATGACTTTTCGTATAAATTCAAAGCAGATACATACGTTCCCGGAATGGTAATAAACAACTTATTGGAGATATTTGCTGTTCATTCTAAATACTAAAGTTTTACACGAATGTTTAAAATGGCATAAGAAGCAGATAAAGTATTTGAGAGATCTCTGCACGTGAAAGGGTTAATATCTTCAAGTTAGAGTTTCAGTTACTGATTTAATTCGTACAAATTTTCGGGAGAAACTGTTATTTGTGATCCCCAAATAAAATGGTACCACAGTCGGTTCCCGGTGTTGCGCGTTTCTGTGAAACGGGTAGTAAGCGATCGTTTTCGAAGGAGGCCCTATTAAAAAACTTGCAACTGGAAGCCGACCTGTGGCAGAAGGAAGTAGAAGGGAAGCTGTATTTCGCAGGATAAGGGTTTCGCGGCGCGCAAAATGGTCGGTTGGATCGATACGTCGTGTCTGGTGTGTCGCTTGCCTGCGGAAAGCGAAGCACTTCCTTCCTCGTTCGGTCCTCCTCGCAAAGCATCTCCTCTCGACCCGGTGTTTCCTGATTAAAATGTTCTGCAGAACCGTTTCCTGCACGAGAAAAATTAATACCGCGTACAGGCGCGGCGATCAGAGATGATAATAGTCGTATCGTAAAGGCCCACTCGCGCGGCCATTAACAACGCACGGCTATTAATTACTGAAAGTAGACGCTCTCGTGCACCCGGCGTCGTCGTCTTCGTGACGATGCGAGTTCCCTCGCGATGCAATCGACTGCACTCCGGGCTACACGGTGCATCGTAACTAGACTGCGCGGCTCACTGCAAATCTCCATGCTCTCGCGGATTGTTCTGTACAATGTGGGACAAGGGAATCATTTATTTCGTTGGCTATAAAATTCTCTATCTTATTTCATTCTCAATCCTTCAAGCCTTTGCAGTACTACAGCTTTCTTTCGACATAAGACAATGGCTCGGGACGGTTCGACCTATTGCGGATGGGGGTACTTATTCGGTTTGACATTGTTCTTGAGTGGGCTGAGGGTTTATGGGTACAATAAATTTGTCTGGCAGACCATAAGCAAACATAAAGTGGTCGGCCGAGCGCCGATATCGTTCGTTGGAAGAGGATAGAATATAAAAAACATTTTTATTGTACAGTAAAGTCGATATTACTGTCAAACAGCCGTATTTATGGTGGGCAGTAAGGTTGATGTCTCTGATCGTATTTTTGTTACTTCAAGAAGGATAGACAGAACTTCGAGAAGGATAGAATGAAATTCAAAGGAGAAGCCGAACGTAGAGAAGGACAGAATGAAATTCAGAGGAGAGTCCGAACATGGAGAAGGACAGAATGAAATTCAGAGGAGAGTCCGAACATAGAGAAGGACAGAATGAAATTCAAAGGAGAAGCCGAACGTAGAGAAGGACAGAATGAAATTCAAAGGAGA
>CM052193.1:11377343-11420419 GCA_028455805.1 Lasioglossum figueresi | reverse complement strand
GAGAAGGACAGAATGAAATTCAGAGGAGAGTCCGAACATAGAGAAGGACAGAATGAGTGTCTCTTTCTTTCCCATACGCTGTCCTTCCTTGCGACCGAAACTTGAATCGTCGATTTAACCGCTAAATATAATTGGAACTATATCGTGTTTGGTCTTATGTTAATCAGAAAAATGCCAGAAACACGATAGTGAAATTTCATTAAAAAAATAATGAAAATGAAGAAACCTGGTGTTAACTGAGGACAGTAATATCGACTTTACTGTACCACGTTTTTAAGACGGACTAAAAAGTATAAAATCATTTTTCCTAACCCCATACAGGTTGTTCTGAAAATTTGTGATTGTGAATTTTGAATAGCTGTGACGATACTTGTAAGATTTAAAACGAAAAACGTGGGGGGGAATGCAATAGATAATTGATGCATGAATAGCTCACCTAGGTCGCTAACAATTTTATTGCACTGCAAATGATATGAACTGTTGCGTGAGTTTTCTCAACGGCAGCTACTCTTCAAAGATTGAAAGAAGATTACAGCTCGGAAATTATTTTGCGAAGCTGAGCAAAGCGAACGACTAGTAAGAATGATAATGTGTAGTATGTGTCATATACTGAAGTAGAATGTTTTATAGCAGTAATATTGTAACTTCCTCTTGCGAATATTCTAAAGCAATTTTGCTTCGCGATAACGGCCAACGTAGCACGGCCATGAACCTCTAAAAAGTCGCGCGAATCAGAGTATGAAGCTCTTCCTCATCCGTTCTGCTTAACGAACCTTACCCTCACGCATTACCATATACTTAGAAGTCTTGGATAACTTTCGCGAAGAAAAATAACTGGTCTGTCAAGATAGTGTGCAGCACACGGTCAAGGGTTTTTAACGAGCCAGAAACGAACCGCTCATTAATATTAAACTTTGCAGCAAACCATGGAAAATAAACAAATCTTATTTATTCATTAATTTATTATTCGTCTGATATTCTCATTACATCGCGAATGTAAACCTTCGATGTAAGTGAATGTAAACCCCTTTAAACATTACGTAAACCTTCGTCCCCATAGGTTATTTCACAAAAGCGTATAACAAAGAAAAATATATTACATCCATTCGCAACATATGTACGTGGTGTGATAAAAAAGTAAGGTGACTTTTTATTTTTATCAAAAAATATTTATTTATTCATCGATATTTATGTTGTCCCCTTCAAAGTAATCCCCCTCGGATATAATACGCTTGTGCCAGCGCTTTTTCCAATCCTCGAAGCACTTCTGATAAGCACTTTTTGGTATAGCTTCGAGCTCTTCCAGCGATACAGTCTTTATCTCCTCGATCGTTGCAAATCTCCGTCCTTCCATGGGTCTCTTCAGTTTTGGGAACAGGAAAAAGTCGCAGGGGGCCAAATCCGGTGAATATGGTGGCCGAGGCACGATCGTGGTGTTGTTTCTGGCCAAAAAATTACTCGCAAGCAACGATGCGCGAGCAGGTGCATTATCGCGATGCAAAATCCATGAATCGTGTTTCCAAAATTCCATTAAAATTGCTTGACAAGAACCAAACGAGACGCCGACATCATCGGCAACTTTTCTAATGGTAATTCGACGATTCCCCAACACTATTTTCTTCGCTTCTTCAACGTTTTCATCGGTTGTTGACGTGCTGGGGCGTCCAGGGCGAGCTTCGTCGTTAACATCTTCTCGGCCTTCTTGGAAGAGCTTGTACCACTTATAAACATTTTTTTTACTCAGAGTACACTCACCGTATGCCACTGTCAACGTTTCAAGTGTTTTGGAGCACTTAATTCCATTTTTTACACAAAATTTGATGCAAATTCTTTGATCCATTTTTTTCGACAACAGAAAATCGTCGAACACGCAAAACACTTCTAACCTTTATGCTTCTCGCGAACAAACAAAAATTGCTATATAGCTGAAACTGTGGACATATGTTCGGGACGAGTGTACCAGCATAAGAAAAAAAAGAAAACGAAAATCGACTGTAGGTATCCCGCGGAATTCAAAAAGTCACCTTACTTTTTGATCACACCTCGTATAATGAGAAACGTTACTTAACATATATGTTTAATTAGTTATTCGTTGAATTAGTCTGTTTCATAACAATATTTATTAGAACGCGAGTTAATTTGTGACGTATTCGAAATACTATTTAGTGTATGTGTACCTATTACTGCGGGTGTACGTTTTACTGCGGTATTTTTTCCCCAATGAGATTAAAATACGCAAAAATAAATATTTTGCCCTGAATAAAGTACAATTCAATGAGAATGTATTCTCGTTGGAGAGAATCATTCTCATATTTTTATAATCTCGGGATTTGAAGAAACATTTTTCATAGAAGATGACAAATAATGCCATAATTCTTCTAACTCGATCACCACGGGATTGTTGTTCACATGATCGTACATTCTTTATATTCCATTAAATTGCATAGGGGAAACTTTACTTCGATACAATAAGAATAGAAAAAGGTACTTCTCTTGCTCTTTTAATAAAAAAATTAAGCCCTCAGCTTCACGTACATTAAAGTATAGTAAAGGAGTTCATTACTGTGGTACAAAAATCACTAAAAACGTCCCTAATGCTGCGGTGCGAATTGCAACTACGATGAGGAACGAGGTTCAGTTCGTTCTAACGTTTTAGATTAGGTGCTTATTTGATGCAAGTAAGTAGGGTACGATTCTAGATGAAGAGTATTATACATAAAATAAGAAGATATGGCAAAAATAAAATCGAAAAGTAATGAAAAAAGAAACAGTATCAAAAATAAAAGACGAAGTAAAGTGAAGTGCACGAAAAGATCTACTTATGGAACTGAAAACTTAAGGGAGTATACTCCTTTTCCCAGGATTGCAATCATTTTTCGATAATACAAAAATGGGGTTTTTTAGTAGTCAAAAACGCTAGATAAAAGGCCGATCTAGGATGCTATAAGATCGGAAAAGATAGGACTTTTGATCTTTTCTCTAGCATTTTTGACTACTGAAAACCCCCATTTTTGTATGAGAAATGAGAACGGGAATCCCGCACAATTGCGATCCTGGAACCGCCTTCAGAAAAACAATTTAAAAAATGTACAATCCGTGATTTCAACGAGTCTCATAGTTGCGGTGTTAAAAGATAAAATTTTACATTCACGATGGATGAAAATCATATGCGCATCGAGCAACGGGTATCTCGAACGTTGGACCGCAACCGTGAATCATTATCCGCGTAATATTTCAACCTTGTTTCGATTTTACAGCGGACTGGGCAGCGTAGTTGGCCTGCTAAAGACCGGATCGAAGAATCTGTTCATGTTCGACGAAACAGGAGCTCATTACCAGCTGAAGCCTAGGTGCATTTTGGACTTCTACGTCCACGAGACCCGACAACGCATGGGCCTTGGAAATATTCTCTATCAGCATATGTTGTCTGTAAGTAATCTGTTTTTCCACGTTCGTGTTCATTTATATTCTATCGATCTTTGTACAGGATGGACCACCAACTTTAACCACCTCGAATATTTCCGTTATTTGCAATAATATGAGAAAATTATATACAGGGTACACCGAAAATGTACTTCCTTGAAAGCAGTGATCCCAAAGATCACTTGAAGTAAATTTCTCCGCAATTTTGTTAAGGAGTTATTAACGAAAAACGCGGCAATTGATTTTTTACATGAAATAACAATTCACTAAAAACAGAGATGCACCTTAACCTGCCTTTCAATAATACAGCGATAGCTGTAACTCACAAAACAAATTGTTTTCTTTCAGTCCTACAATTTAATTGGACACGAATTTTTCACTTCTATTACTAGAAATTGATTTAACTTTTTTGTAATTATGCTTATAATCGTGATTTATCACCACGAAACGACGTAAACAGAGTTATACGATCGACTGGCTCACAGCGGAGACATGGCTGATAGCGAGGACATTTATCTTATTTATTTCTGCCGTAAATGCATAAAATCCACAGTCTACTAATAAGTCTATCCTGTTGGTTAGAAATTGAAATTCAATGTTGTGCAAAAATGTATGAGAATCTATGCGAGAAACATACAAAAAGTTGGTCTGCCGATGAATTTCGTCC
This sequence comes from Lasioglossum figueresi, assembly GCA_028455805.1. Classification (NCBI taxonomy): domain Eukaryota; kingdom Metazoa; phylum Arthropoda; class Insecta; order Hymenoptera; family Halictidae; genus Lasioglossum; species Lasioglossum figueresi. Next base: position 11,416,329 of record CM052193.1, on the reverse strand, counting down.
CACACTCGTGAGAACCACGAAGAAACTCGCACGTCCCGTACACATTTTTCCACCCGCGCAGATTGGAAATCGTCCGGATCGCAAACAAGGTGTAATTACTTCCCGAGTAAAAGCAGAAAGGCGACGTGTGATCTTGATCTAAACTACTTCCAAGGAAACCTTGCGCAAAACGAAGTAACGTTGCCACGTTCCTGTTCAACTAGTTGCGAAAGTTTCTCGTTTCGCAAGGAATTGCCGGCAAAACCAAATTATAACCAACGTCCAAACAGAAAAATTGAAATCTTTTTATAAATAATATATAACGTAAAAATAAGGGAAACGGCAAAAATTCGGTTAAGATACCTACGTCAAATAAGAACACCTAACATGAATGAACACAATCTAATTTGTCATTAGAATATTTAAAAGATTATTCCAATGAAGTACAGCCGATTTGTGAATATTTGTGTACACGATGCAGGTGCAAAAATGTTCGAACAATAAAAGAATACTTTATACCAAATACAATTACAAAATAGAAACGCAGGAAAAATGTCTCGCTCGCCATTATTGCGAGGCTTTAAACCGTCCGATTATTTAAAATAAAGGAATTCCATTTTGTGCATCAGATTATTCAAATAACATTATTTTATGCACTGCTTTTCTTCATATTGCGTTCTGATAGTTCCTTTTTCACAGGTATCGGTCGAAGAAGTCTAGATGGTCGATTTCCTTTCCGTTCTATCTCTATTTAGCACTGAATCTTTGTACCACTGCAGATCGAAAGAACGATTTCAAATTTGGTATTTTACAATTATTGAGATTACAAAGATGCAATTATAGGAAATGTTTCCTACAGGTCATATTATGCTAAAAAATTGTACAAATTTTAAAAAAGCATATTTGTGAGCGTAGATTTTCCGACACCATGTACTTTTACCAATTTTATTGCATTTTCACCATTTTCGTTTCGTTTCGTTGCCATTGCGAGACTGTACAGTTAGCTTTGTACTAAATTGTTATGATTATGATAGAACGTTCGCGGATATTAAAGTACTCGGATAATGGGGATTAGTATACGGGAAGCTCTACTATCAGGGATTGTCATAAAGGTTGAGACACCGTATAAATTGAGACAGTGCTTTTTCCAGATTAACGCACTGCTGTTGACTTTATTTCTGTCTATAAACAAACTTTTCACGAGCATTAGAAGCAACAAGTCGCGATCAGTATAACTGTGCCAAGCAAAGGCTAAAAGTGTGTGTCCTAAAAAGTTTTATTGTGTTTCTTACTGATTTGTTTTCAACCGAAAATTTTTCAAGCCTGATTTCTAAATATTAGGTTGTCCCAAAAATTTCTTTCGGAATGCGTTCCTTTAATATTGCTAAATAAATATTATGTTGCCCCAAAAGTTGGTTTTCATGATGCAAATTCATGTTGGGAAGTACCAAAACATGTTTGTATTTGTTTAGCAACATTAAAGGAACACATTACGAAAGAAACTTTCGGGACAACCTAATATATCTGATTTGTTGGAAATTTAACGTAGTTTAAATGTGGAAAAAGAATTGTGCACTTGAATGCGCCTGCAATTAATATGCCTGCAAGTTATTTCACATGCAAACATTGTGAAAGTGAATCAGACGATTAAGCCGTTTGTTATTCAGTGAACAATGTTTTTCTTTGGTGTGAAATCATGATCTAAGAAATGAATACTCGATAAACATTGAATATAAGGCGTTTTGACTTCGTTTCAACACTTGCTTTTCAGAGTTTTTGGAAACATCGCCTTCAGAAAATTGGCTATAATATTATTAGTATAAATATTAATAGAGGAGAGAGTGATATGTAGGGATAGGGAGGTTCAAGAGCAGGAAAGGATAGAGAAGGTATGGAAATCAAGAAGCGTTTCCAGGTTCAAGGAAATAAGAACGGTGGGGAGACCGAGATACCTGACAGGAAAAAGAGGAAGAAAAGGGGATAGCGTGACGATAGTGGCAAGACTGAGGAGCAGCAACGAAGAAAGGGCAAACAAATTCTGGGAAAAAGAAGGGAAGAAAGTATGCAGGATGTGCAGAGGAGAGGAGGAGACGCTGGAACATCTCGTAGGGAGATGCAGGGAAATGGAAGAAATAGAAGGAAAAATAGAAGAAATCTTGGATGAAAAGGGGAAAGGAGCAAAATGGGGCAGGAAGCTAAAAGAAAAAAGAGAAAGGGTAGAGAAAAAGGAAAGGGAGGAGTGGGAGAATTAAATTAAGATAAACAGTATGGAATAGCGAAGGACATGGAGGGTAAGAAGGGAAAAGGATAAAATGTAGAGGGGGTTAAATTAAATTAAGAAAATGTAAAGGTTTAAAGAATGGAGAAAGGAAGGAACGAGAGAGAAATGTAACGCCGAAAGGCAAATATTTATGAATAAAGATTATATTATATATGCAGTATAAATATTTTTGCGTGATTCTCATCGTATGAAATTTTATATGTAGAAACCAAAACGTGTCCCAACCTTTACGACAGTCCCTTACTTTGTTCGACTGTGGTCTGTGCTAGTTGACAAAGCGATATTCGGTGGAGGAACGGAAAATCGTAAGAATTCCGTGATTCCTGAAGATTCATATAATTCTCCATAATTTTCAAGGAACGAATTTTTCGCCAGGTGAACAGAGAAACGGCCACGCTAATGGCAGCCTCTATAACACGTCGGAGAGTACGGCTAATATGCATTAATTACGGAAAAGTACCGTACAGGCCGGCATTCGTGATAGTTGAGCACTGTGCGTGAGGCCACGGGGCGAATTCATGTGTCGCTAAGCCGACAGCACTTGGAGTGATTCGAACAAGTACGCCAACCATGACAAAACGAGGCAAAAAATAATCTGGAATAGGTAGCTGCACTGCTGCGAATACGTACCTGATTTCCGCAAAACCTTTTTCTCAGTCGGCATAGTTGTTCTTGCCATGGACTCAACAATTTCCTCGGACTCTTTCCCTCGTAATCATGAATTATTCTACAGAGTAAAAGCCTGTCGGGTGTGCTACGTTTTAGAGAATTTTTTTCAAAGACAATTGAACAAGCGAAAAAATTCGGTTCTCCTTATTACAGAAACTGTCTTCTTTTGTCAAAACGATTTTGAAAGCATTGCAATTTATCGAAATTACACTGTTACGTCCTAAGGTGAACGGTTTTAGAGATTATATATCGTTTAAAGATTTATATAAAGGATGAAAAGCAGTTTTCGAACCTACCTGCATTCACCGTCTTCAGTTCGGGTAATTAAGGACTAAATTAGATTAATTGTCCGTAATTATGGGATTTGGATCGTAGAACTTGAGTGTTTTCAAACGATTTATGAGTTTGATTGAAGTATAAACAAACAAGAGTATATTTTGAGCTGCAAATTTCGGATACACAGAGTTTGGGGTATTATTATTATTACTATTATTATGTAATTGTGATTTGTTTGCAATTACCGTGAGGTAGTTTTCGGTTTAGAAGAATGTTCCGTCGAAAGTCGCTCCTATATGGTAGGTGCGGATATTGCGGTGAAGCTTATCCAGCGGGTATAACACGCCTTTTGCGGCTTTTATTTCACAAACTAAACTAATGGTGTTCAACAAATTGTTCGTATCTTACAACCGGTTCGTATTCGACAAACTGAAGGTATCTAATAAACTGTGAGTGTTTGATAAACGGAAAGGATGTGACAAGTTTTTTGACGCTGACAGACTGCTCTTGATGAGGGGTCGTCCCTTTTATAGATCGGTCTATCCTTTGTTCTAAGTTTAATCTTCATGGGAGTGGCGTGTCTTCTTCTTCGTAATCGTTTTTCTTATCAATTTGTCGTCTGCATTTTGATCGGATGGATAATCTCCACATTCTTTCCTGGCTGAATCATATTGTTCTGCACGTTCTCCCAGGTTGTTCTCACCAGTCTACAGTGCCTTTCTTCTGCGTTTTTAGTTCTGGCTGGGTTGAGTTTCTGCTGGACTATCTTTCACAATTTTTACTGCTGAACAGGATCAACAAATGCTTTGTTTACTCGCTCGCTCGCCTATTATATTTCGGATTATCTCTTGCGTGGTTTTTCCTTAATTCTATCGCTCGCGATATGGTATAACATACGACAACTCATTGTTAATTATAATATTTGACATTTTATTTCCCGCGCAACATTAGAGGAACTATTGAACGAAATTCAGAAATACATGTATTCGTGATTGATTTTATCAATTATCACTGATGGCTGGTCCACCGGACGTGACAACATGAAGAAAAGCACTTGATGGAGTGGAAAATGTTGTGTTTATGCTCTTGAATTCGCGTTTCTAAAAGTCTGGACGTTTGCTCAATGTAAACTCGACTACATCCCATACATCGTATCGAGTATACTATATTGCAACTCTTGGACAGTGGTAACTTGTCCTTGATTGTTGAAAACCAATTTTTTAGATAATGTGGGATTTTAAAAATAGCGTGTATTCCTACTTTTCGAAATATTCTTTTTATGTCGATGGAGATGTTTTCAACGTAAGGAACAACCACGGTATTTTCCCAACTAATTGACCCCATTTTTCTTAGTTTTTCCGCTTTTTGTTTTTCAATTAATAGAGGGTGACATATCTCAGAGATACTTTCTTTGGTGATATTGGCTGTAAAACTGACAGGGTAACCGTTATGTTTTAGAATACTTTTTATTAACAATAGATTGTTGGGTCTGAACTCTGGATCCGAGAGTAGGATATCACGATCTATTAAGCCTTCAATTGAGCCCACTTTATGTTGCATCGGATGGAATGAATCAAAATTCAAATATCTACCTGACCAGCTAGATTTACGAAACCAATTGGTTTTTTAACCATTTTTCTGCTGTAATTACACTGATGTCAAGAAAGTTAAGACTCGAGTTGTTTACAATTTCATGTGTGAATTGGAGTCTGTCATTTTAATATTAAGGTTAAAATATAATAAATCAAACAATAAATTACCCGTTAAAGATGAGAATCATTTAATATGTTTCTTCAAAATCGGAACTTATAGCCTCGATCTCCTCTACCTCAAAAGAATCTTGGCTCTGCGACCCTTTTTCGACAAGAAAAGGCAGCGAGCAGGCCTACGTTGGCAAATTAGTGAACGATCTTAAATAGGAGCGTGACAAAAGGTCGTTACGCGTGGGTGTTACGGGCGAAGGTAACCCGAAAGGTGACTGAACTCATTCAAACTGTTTGTTTCGCCTGGGTACTTTCGTTTCTCCTTATTAGAGCAAAGTACCAGGTGCGCCGATGAGTACTTCACTCATATTTTGTGAAGTTGGTTAGCTTCGCTACTTCAATAACCGTTGTCCTCGCACCTGAATAATTCAACACAGTCATCTTTAACAAACAAAGAAAAGGCAGAATAGGCCATTTGAGTTTAGATTACTCTTCACCAGTTTATTAATCTTGAACTGAACTATTGAGGCCGATGCCCACTCAAAATGCTAATAATTATTTAATGTGTAACTATTAATGATATAACTATTTGTGGATTTAGATGAAATTTCACTTTCCCACTACGTTTCTAATATTTCTATTTACCATTTCGATACGGGTTCATATTAAATACCGCATGTTTCGTAAATGGTGGGCAAAACTTTAGGAATAGATTCCTAATGCTTAGAGAAGACAAAAAAGTTATATTAACATACATAGGTCCGGAAATGACTAGTTTCTGAATTATTAAAGTTTCTGTGCAATAATTATCGTCACATCGTCTTAGAGGAGATGTTCAATATGCCCACCTTAGTGTTCGTGTATACGTGAACTAAAATATAAATTGTAAACAAGAATAATACACCTCGATAACGTAAACATAGACCGGCGATTATCCAAAAATATTGTTGATGCCTTTAAATGGGCCTTTAAGACGATGTAACGAGAATTGTGGCACAGAAACTTTAATAACTCAGAAACTAATCTTTTCCGGACCTATATGATGATATAACTTTTTTTTCTTCTCTAAGCATTAGGAATCTATTCCTGAAGTTTTGCCCACCATTTACGAAACACCCTCTATAAATATAATGTTAAATATACTTTAATTGAATCATTGCATTTTTAAAGTACTTAAGGCTTAAAATAGTAGCAAATTATTTATGACTTTCCCCTTCGCGTTCAGCACACAAAAATATCATAATTTGTAAAAATCGCATGTCGTCGCATCGCAAACAAATATCATAATTTGTAAAAATCGTATGTCGTCGCATCGCAAACAACATTTTCTTCATGATAACGTACTAATAGATGATTAATGATTCAACTAATTGTAAGTGGTATTTGCATTCGAGGTGCCTTGTGTAATTCTTACAATTACATTGATTGAATAGTGCAATAAATTAGAGTAATAAAGGTTCTTGATTTTCTAAAAATTGAATAAATTATATATTATATTTTCTTAATATTTATGTGTATAAATACGAAATTTGCGAACTAATTTATAGAAATAGAAATGAAACAAAGTGAATATTATACAAAGGGTGTTTTACTAACGTTTGTCTCTAGTTTATATCTCATTGTATATATGCAATTGTATTATAAATTTAACGTAACAATAGATCTCATCAGAATAATTAATTTGTAAACATTTGACTTGTCAAACGAAATCTTCTTTTGATTCAGATTTCTATTTAAATTGTCTACTATTTGCATAAATGCACAAACTAATGGAACTTTTACTTTTACATTAATTTGCAAACATTTTATTTGGATTTCTATTTAAATTGTTTAGTATTTGCATAAATTCACTTATATGCATTATCAGTTTCGGGTATTCTCATTAAATTAATTCATTTTAAGATTGACTAATTGCTGACTAATTACTAATATGTTGCTTCTAACTTTCAGGAAGAAAATATTAGGCCGGTGAAACTGGCGATCGATAGACCTTCTGAGAAGTTCTTGGCGTTTCTGGACAAATACTATGGCCTCTCAAAAATAATACCACAGAATAATAAGTTCGTCGTCTTCCACGGATTTTTCGATGACGGTACGTATATTTTTATCCTGTACTTCGCATTTACAATGTCTCACTAGTTTAACGATTAAAAAGATTCAAATTCTTTTTTATGATTTCTCGTAGTTTTATATGTTAAGAATATGATTCTGAAATACTTCAAACGGACTCGAAAGATTAAGAACGCCTCTATTAATTTTTAATAACTATCAGTTACCGAAAATACTTTCCAAGTTTGAAATACGGTTATAAGTATGGCTGAAGTAGATTCTATCGTAGGTCACAACTAGACTGCGGATGTTTATTCAATTTTCAATTTTTGTTGGTAAATATTAAAAAAGTGGAATTAAATAAAAATCTTATTTTCAGTGGTAGTAGCCTTTTTAGATCTGGAATAAATCAAAATCGTACCAAATTCTAACGAATTTGACATTCTGGATTCGCAGTCTAGTCATAACATTATTATTTCATCAATTTTTATATTGACTATTTTAAAATATTTAAAAAAAATTGATTGGTTTACCTACTTGGATATATGAGACTCGTTAAAAAGTAGGAAAGAGTTTTCAACTAAAAAATAATAATAAACCTAGGAGCTTAGCCTGTAAACTAGTAATTTACAGTGATTCAAGTATCGTGTATAAATCGAAGAACGTATCACGTTTTCCATACACCGTCGTAAAAGTATAGTGACACCGTATTGTCCATGAACTCGTTGCCAATCTGGTTTCAAGTTAAGGCTATGACAATGGCGAGTCGAAGGTCGATTACATTTGTCTTATAATTTGTACCACGGTAGCCGGTATCCTAAATCGGTAATTCCTGTCTGAAGACGCATAAAATTGCGGTCAGTGTCACCCTATATACGACTAACGACCCTATTATGCGAGTGACCCTATCGTGTGATCGATTCGAAGCTGTCCTTAAACGATAAGTGTCCTGCGTCGATTGTAAATGAGCTGCTCCCATTTTTTTTTTATCTCGAAGTTAACTTATTCGACAAAATTAATCGCACTTCATCACAGTGTCCCTGGCGAAATGTATATTAAAACTTCTAAGGAAACGATCGTGCAGTATGAATTATCACTATCATATGGAACTTGCAAAGTTGCTTCGCTAGAAATGGACAATAAAGGACAATAATTTAATTTTATAATGTATTTTGTGGATTTTAGAACATCCGGCCGTGAGATCAAATAGATACAGCCTTCCTGCTAACATTGACATTGCTGGACAAAATAATATTCATAACAATGTTGGAAAAAGTAATTCTGGGTACGTATGTTACAACTTATGTAAAGCTCAAGTATTGCTTGTCAGTTTCACACATGCAGGTTGTTCACGCAATTACTAGTCAGCGTTTTTCTCGCAAATATTTAAAGAAAAATGAAAGCGGTAAAAGTAACACTGTTTTTCCAAACAACGTAATGGCGTATGTAATTTTTTTTAGGGTTATTTAAGGTGACCTATAATTTTTTAAATAGAATAATGCTATATATATTTTTTTATATGTGTCAATACAAATTCAATACAAATTCGAAGTCATATACGGTCAGAAATGGTATAAATATTTTGAATATTGTACGTAATATTTCGTAAAGATGTCGCAAATGATGCAAGCATATACATTAATATCTTGGACAGCATTAGAAGAAAATACCAAGAATATAATTAATAGAACCGAACTATTCAGTCATAAACAAGGAAGTCATATTTTACATTCACAGTAGCCTCGTCAATAAAGAATACATACTTATAAACACATTAATATGAAATATTAAAAAGGTTTCTTCCATTTCTGACCTTGTATGACATTGAAGGTAATTGTGTTGTATACAAATGAATTTTTCTTGACACACGCTTTTATGCCTATGATATGAAAAAGAATCTAGTATTCCATTTAATAAGATAGTGTAAACACAAAAATATATATACGCTATTACATTGCTTGAAGAAAATAGCATTACTTTTTCCTCTGTCATTTTTTTCTAATATTTATTATTTGCAAGAGAAACGCTAGCTAGTAATAGTGTGAACACCCTATATACGTACAATTATTAACACTTATGGCCATACTCGGCATCCTTAAATCTTTAATTCTTCTATTTAAATAATTCTAATTCTAATAATATTAAGTATATTAATAATATTGTTCAGTAATTTTAATAAAGACACGTCTTACAATACTTTCGTCTTTTTCAGCATGAATGGAGTTCAGTATCCTCCACCTGTTACGCGTAGTTCATTTGGTAGATATGCTGCTGCACGACCACCTTGTTCTATGGCAAATGTAAGTACAAAACCGTAAAATACTGTATTACACCTATACTATGCCATTCATATATTTGAGCATGTTGTAAAATGAAGAACAGAAAAACTGTGTCTAAATTTTTTATCAGAATCATTATCTACAGAAACAATGTTCTTGTAGACAAACATGCAGAAAGACTATTTTAATACTAGAGTTACGAAGCACTAAAAATGATTATTTTGCATTACTTTACAAAAATAACAAGAATGTAATTATCCACATTTTTGTTATGATATATACTCATAAAAATAAATTTGTTCAGTAATTCTTCGTAGATTTATCTTTATAATCTCAATAATCGTAAATTAAAAATATTGTAACCCATTATTTTGATGGGTCCTGTAAACCTGGTGTTAATAGTAAATATACCAAGCAAAGTGACTGACTTGTATCTCTTCCACTCAACTTGAATGTATTTGTTGGGATCTCAAATAATGTAATAATGTAATAAATGTAATACAATATAATACAATATAATACATCAGTTCATTTAACAATTGTGAAACAAGAGACCAACTGCAGTTGCCATCATGATGGCAACTATAGCTTTAAATTGCAGACAGTCTAAATTTGTAGTTGTCACAGCTTATACAGTGTCTAGTAAGCTCTAAGGAGGCACTTTTGTATGTACACTACTGTGCAAAAGAAAGAATCACCCAGTATAATTATAAGATATAATAACAAACAATATCTTTATGTAGAAATTGTATTGTACAATGATTGATTGGTTGCATTTAAAGTATTAGATAATCCGCAATAACACATATATACTTTCAAACTTACTGTGTTCTTATTTGATTTTTTATGCTTTTCTATTAAATATGACCGGGTGCTTCTTTCTTTTGCACAGCAGTGTATATATTGACTTCTTTAGATAATATAATTACACTCACATAATTTCGATAAACATTCTAATTAATAACAACAATAGCTTAATAACAAGAATTTCACACATCTTAACCTTTGTATTGCAACTTACATTGTAACTCAGTTAAAAACATATTAACGCTTTCTTTTAGATAATTCATAACACTACTGTGCTTGGTCCATCCGCAGAACGTACTGGGTGAGTAGCGATGAAAAGTAAACACCGGATTGTTGAACGATCCTGCAAGCTTAAATTAATTATAATTAATAGCTATAGCTATTAAATTCTGTGTTCATATCTTGAAAAAGCGAGCCCCCCTCGCAGATGCCTGATGTTGAAGCTTTAATTAATTTCTTTGATAACCAGAGAAATAAGATTTTAAACAAATAACTTTTAATAACTGTTACCATCAGGTAACGGTTATACGATAGTATTAAAATTTTAACTCGCTATGCAGTAAATCAAGTTAACCAATCACTAAAATTTAAAAACATGCAATTTTACCGCTACGAGTTTAAGGCAAAAGTTGCATAACACATTAGTGCTAATAAAAGCGGCTTTCACTCTTTTTACATTGAATGCGTTCACGTTACCTCTTGCCAGAACACATTCAAATGCGTGTTAAATGTTACCTGATGCTTCCATTCTTACATTTTCTCGAATTTTGATTATTTAAGTTAAATGTCGTTGTTCGAAAATATCCTATAGTGGTAAACTAAGAATCCTGTCTTGTCAATTAAGATCTCTATGATAAATTGTTACCTTTTACTTTAATATATATTTCATTTCTTAACAAAGTATAGAATAATACAGATTTTGCGTCTTCCATTCTATCAGGATGGTATTTATAAGATTATTGTTGTCTAGTGACTGTAAAAGAATATGAATATTTAACAACTTGTAAATGTGTAAAATGGAACTTCCATTATAGAAAAAGGATTTAATAGAGTTATAATATGAATACATAATGAATTTAGTTGTATTGTGATTAAATTATTTATTTTAATATATTGTTTGTTAAATTCCATATTTTATCGATTTAATTATTTCGGAAAAGCAACTTAATCGCAATTGTCATTTATTTCTGCAATATTTTTTTTAACGCACAGATTTATTGACATTATAGTATTGGATTGTAGTATGCATGTGTGTATGTGAGTATGTATGGATGTATGTATGTATGTATGTATATTATATATTGTGATATGTATTATTATTTTTAGCAATTACTCGCACCTGTGCATATCAGTAAAACATTTTCATTGAATGCTCAGCATGGATTTATATATTTACTCCCTTTTCATTACCAGATATTAAGCAAATCCACTCTGAAACACAAGTTCAGTACCCTAAAATCCTTTGTGCACCAGCAACATGTTCCTTTTATTCTTATTTGCCGAGTAAGTAATTTCACATAAATCACATTCAAAAGCTCTGATTGCTGCATGACATATATTTACAATGAGGAGCATAACTAAACCAAAGACCATATATAACTCTCTTTGAAAAAGTTATCTTTTATTGTTTTATAAAAATAATAATAGAAATATAATTCACATATTTTTTTGAACTTATGAGAAGATATTAGATATTAGGTTGTCCCAAAAGTTTCTTTCGGAATGTGTTCCTTTAATGTTGCAAAATGAATAAAACAATGCAATAATATTTATGTTAATGTTTTAGTACTTCCTAACATGAATTTGCATTATGTGCATGAATCGAAAACGTTTGGGACAACCTAATATTTATTTAGCAATATTAAAGGAACACATTCTTAAAAAAACTTTTGGAACAACCTAATACTTAGACCACAAATAATTTGAATATAAACTAATTAGTGCTAAATGTGGCACACTTTGGCACATATAGTATATAGTCAAGAATGATTTTCGGTATATGTTCAAACTTAAAATATGTCTTGCAATCATTTAAATAATATATTTATGAAATTAACCCGTTTTTATTACTTATCATCTCGAACAGTTAGATCTTGATATCTGTATATCACCTGGTCATTAGTTCTACATATTGTGCTCCTCAATGTATGTAGATAATAGGTATATACAGCGAGAACCACGGAACATGATCACTAGAATGAGAATCTTTATGTGTTTATGGCTTATGAAAATGTTCAAGAAGGGCTAGAATACAAAGTTCGATAGAATTTTGTACTATTTTTGTTTATTTTGGATCTACAAAGGCTGTTCCCATTAAAAATGAGATTTTATTTCATTACAATTTCTTAAAATTTGTCTACAAAAATTGGAAAATGCATAAACATCTGCAGTCTAATGATTAGTTTAGATTATTCTGCTATTAGCAGGCCAATTGAAATTGTTCCGTTCTTCAGCCTGTATTCTGATATATCATAAATATACATATATTTCATTATCTTATCTTGCAAATTTGAAGATACAAATATACCGAGTAAACTTAAAAGAATACAATTTCTAATTTGTTAATTCTTTAAAACAACATTGTATAATATTATTTGTTTACATATATATTTTTAATTTTAATCTTGACAATCTCATTACATTTAATGATACTGATGATAGTAAACTTTTTTTTATTTAAAACATTTCCATTTCTTTGTAGGATATTAGTAAGGATAAAATTTGAAAATATTGAACAAATTTAGAATTGTCTTATTTGAAATGATTGTACAAACACATTAACTGCCACAAAGATCACTATAGTGACTAAACCTTGCTCTTTCTTGTAAAAAAACAATGTATGAAAATTATCAAATGCATTGGAGCAAGATAAGTGCACTATCAATTGTAAAATGACTTTATATAATTATATTACTTAACTTTTTTTATAACATATAAGATTTATGTGACAGTGGAAGTGTTAAATGTGTATACGCATATATTACAATTTTCATAAGATTCAATGATTTAACTCTCGGACGACGGTACTTTGATCCATTTTGACCAAACTTTTTAAAAACTTCATCTAACTTTTCACCTGCTGATTATTAAATCAAATTGTATTTTTTGATCTTATTAAATCTAATAACATTCTTGGAGAGAGTATGATGTAGGCATACCCCTAGAAAAGTTTATAAATAAATATTCGAATACACTTGGACTTTATATTTGAACACTAAACGTACCACGACCGGTTTTATATTTTTTATTTTACAATTATTGAAATAATAAAGATGGTTCTGTAAGAAGAGATTTAATAAATGTCTTTATTAGAGCACATATTATAATAAGAACCGTGCAAAGTCTAAATAGATTAAATCTAGTTGTTATTTTTATAGCTCGATACGTTAGCGTTAAAAAACCTCCGTCTTCTGAGTGTTAATAATATATAGAATTGTACACGGTAAAAATTAATCATCATAAAATATATGTCAATGTTCTTTAATAGTCTATGTTTTGACAATTTCATGGTAAGTTACTTTTTCAGTGAAAAACCGAGCACACCTGCTGTCATACATTCGAAACCGGAAAGACCACGTTCTTTGAGTCTTTACTCTGAAGAAGAACAGAAGCAGCGTACAAGCGAATTATCTACGGTTCCGACACCTGCTTTACCTGATCATCAACCCACCCCCCTAGCTACCATTTTACGAGAAACAGAGAAAACTGAAAAGAATGTGAAACCATCTCCTTCGTGTAGTCAAGAAGTAGTAGCTGGTACTAATCAGCATTCTCGTTTGGACCTAAAATTTTACCATTCACCGCTGTGGTAAAGCAATTAAAGAAGTGAGGAATTAACATTTCTTTAAATAGAATTATTTCATATTTATTAACAGTCTTAGAGGAATTGTAATGGAAAATTGTATTGCTCGTGTATGTGACGAAGTATAAACACGTAACTGTACCGTTCACAGTAAAGTAACTGTGAAAGGGTAGTTAATGATAACCAAAAAAAAAAAATGGTAGTATTTATTACACTAGAATGCGTTCTCTTTTCATGCGAAAGAAATGCTTTTATTTATTCAAAGAAAAGTATTTTCTTATTTTATATGGGAGGTGAACCGAATACAAAGTAAAACATGAAAACCCCTTTTGTACTGTTTAAAGGACTGTAAGTTATTACCTTTGCTTTATTAACTTTATTTTTTATTCGTAGAAAAAATGTATTGTATGTTACGTGTCTCGAACGCGATCATATTAAAAGTATTTGTTCCTAGTATAAAAATCCAAAATAATGTATTCCCATTATTTTAAATGGTTGTAACATTCAAATTGTTAGTAAGTATTCATAAAAGAATAAACTCTATTGTAGTACATGTGAAGCAGATAGAATCCATGTATAAACTATTTAGCTAGTCATTTTTAGGGGTGGGCGGGTACCCACAAATTTCGGGTTCGGGTCTGGATTTTTGAGTTCCAGAACCGACCCGATTTCGACTTTGGGTACTCGAAATTTCCGGGTTCCAGAGCACAGTTCTTTATTTTCCATTATTTTTTATGGTACTTTCGCCAACTTATTTGTGGCATTTTTCTGATTAAAATCACACTAAACATGATATAATTTCAACTGTTTTTAGTGGTTTAATTGACGGTATGGAGTGACTCTACGACATAGAAGAGGATAGCGAGTTAAAAAGAAAGAGAAACTGCGACCGCGACGGTCGACAAATATTCAAAACTTATTGTATTGTTTAAAATACCAATGTGATGCTAACTTTTTTATTTTCAATTTTCTTCTTATATGTATACACTGCCGGCCAAAAGTTTGGGACCACCACATAAAAGGGATGTCACGCGGAATTATATATTATTATATGATAAAGGGTTTTCATAAAAAAATTACTTCGTTCTATTACTTATATATACATACACGTAAACTAATTCCTACTATCTCTCTCTAAACCCAGGAAAACATTTCAGAACCGCTAAAGCCACTTTCCAGTACTTATGCTGTAAAATGTAATGAAATATAGAGTGGTCCCAAACTTTTGGCCAGCAGTGTATATGATAAATTGTAAATTATGCTTTACATGTACAGTAAATATGGGCCAAATTGTATCTTAAGATACAATTGTTTGGTGTCATTTTAACCAGAAAGATGTCGTAAATATATTGGTAAAATTTCATTAAAAATAAGTAACAAATAAAAAAGTTTCATTTTTGCATTAGCTAATACTAGTATCGTCCATGTTCACATGCTGTCTTTTTCTACGTTCGGTCCCGATCTACGTCACAGTACAGAACCGAAAATCGGCTTAGATTGGGACTTTGCTGTATCACGTATTTTCGGGTCCCGACTCCACCCGAGTCATCAAAAGCCGTACCGAGACTCGGGTACCCGCCTATCCCTAGTAATTTTGTATAATTCATAATTAGTCGAAATATAATACCAGGTATTTCTCTGTTAATGGAAGAGAGAAGATATTATTTTGTAAAGATAGAGATAATGAAAGTGCATCAAAGTGGAACGTAAATAATTTCTATAACACCTAGCACCAAAACTACATCTCTATAAAATAATATTGTTTTCGTTCATTAAGCATAAAACTAGATCTCATAGATAAATAGTTTACGAATTTATTATGTAAATTGTTTCTTTTTATTTTTGATAAAGGTAAATTGTTTTTCAAATTATTTTTATTACATTTATTTATTTCATTAGAATAAAATAAACTCTTCATATGAACACACTCGTCAGAAGTATTTAGAAAATTTTGTACTTTCTAATACTGAGTTTGTAAGAAATACCATGCACTTTAAATAATAAAGTATTACTCAAACATAAAACTGAAAATGAGTGGGAAAAATGATATCATACGAGAAAACAATAAATTGCTATAGTATAAAACATTGCCTTTTATTTTACAATATAGTAGCCAATATAAATAATCCCCCCTCTCATATATTCACATTTAAAGAACAAAACTGTAATTCAAAATACATTAAATATTGCATTATATTCTCAACTGTACATGCAGCATTTCATTTGTTTCCAAAGTTAAAATATTGAACTATACATCATACTCAGCACCATCTATTTTTTCATCAGTTATCCAAGAGATTAAATATCTACATGTCTCAGGTTCTAAAGACAAAATGCTCATAAGAATTCCTTCAGCATATCCTAAAACTAGACCTGCGGCAATGTCAAGAATATAATGCCTTTTCATTAAGAACCTTGAGAGAGATATAGCAACTACCCATGCTAACAATGCAGGCTGACAGATTGCAGGTAGAGGCCACAGATAATAGAAAAAATAGAATACTAACATTGCCCGAGAGGCATGACCAGATGGAAACGAATATTTATCAGGTCCTATTGCAAAAGGATCATCGTTAATGGCAGGACGTCTTCTTCTAGTAAGTGCTTTCAATACGCCAATAATAACAATGTCTAGCAATATACCTAAAAATATATTTGGGTTAAATTAGATGGTAACATTTTAAATTCTCAAGCTTACCTATTAACAGATTAACTTGCAGTTGGTATAAATTTCTGTTATCAAGTATCCAAATAAGTGCAAGTATAGATGTAATCCATATTAGTCCATGACAAGATATCTACATAGGTAATAATAATAATATATATAAATACAAAAATCACGATGCAATATTTACATTCGTATTTTATCAACCTCTTTTATTTTAACTATTGACTTTCTTAAATAGTATTTACAGAAAAATAAGTTCTTGATTTGATCAAGGAATATGTTGCTTTTCTTGTTCAAGAAGAGAATAATATATTCATGAATTTATTTGTATGTGCTAAATAAATACTTCTTGATTTGATCAAGGAATATGTTGCTTTTTTAAAAGTTATTAACTCATTTGTTCAAGAAAAAATAATATACTCGTGAATTGATTTGTATGTACTAAATAAATACTTCATTAAAATAGGTAAGAGTAATCGTGTTATTGTATTACTACACTTTATTACTATATTTATAATTATTACTATATTTTATGACACATTTGATACTTCTTGGAAACAATATATTTATTATTTAATCAGAAAATAATAACTGTTATTCATACCTCTAATGCTTTATAATGTATTTGTAACTGTCTCATAGGCATAAATTTCTCAACATGTTTCACTAAATTTTCTGATATCTTCTTATCAATATCTAATATATATCTTAACAATGGTGAAATATTTCGTTTATCCTGTTAAATAAAAGAAAATATTTGTTATTCAAATTCGTAATTATTGACACGTCAATTCACTCTGTTTATGAAAAGGAAAATAACGTCATTATAGCATACTCTTCAAAATGATTTGGTTAAATGATTTTAATAATACATAATAATTTAAGAATATGTGCATTGAAAATTGAAAAGCATATAGGTAAAAGAAAATATTCCAAATATTTTAGCGCCTGTTACTTGAAAGTAAACGGTTTGTTAACATTAATTTAATGAAAATAATCTATTTTATGGTGTAATGAATTATTAGACTATGAAAAATATAAAAATATCATCAAATATCAAGAAATCAATAAGAGATATTTAACAAACAAATGTATTGTAAAACATAACAGTTAAAATGCATACCTGATCCATAGTAAAATATGAACAATTCTTAATTTAGGTTATGAAACTCTTAGTTTATCGCACAGTGACCTGGCAGCTTTATTATTCCTATCTCTGTTGTTATATAGTTTTCCACAAACTGATATTGTCGTTATCAAAAGATCTGTACAATAGCGATTGCCGAGGCAAGAGAGGTGGTACAATCATGCCGTCATGCTTGTTGCTGTTACGTGCTGTTACCGGTTGCAAAGTTTAGGCTAGACAAAGAGTAGGAAAACAATAAGAGGCGACACTCCGGCGGCACATTTGATGTCGCTCGTTCGACTGTCCCTTTAAATTGATTATATAGGCACGCAAGTAATTTAAACAACCGGCGAGCCTTAAAGTAAGTGGTACATGTTCCCTTATAAAAATGACAAGATTGTTTTTATTTAGACTTTGTGCGGCTCCAATTGTAATACGTGCTGTATTAAAGATATTTATACAATCAATTCTTGTAAAATCATTTGTATTATTTCAATAATTGTAAAATAATAAATCTGGAACCGGTTATTTTGACCGGTGGTGGTAGGTTTATGATAGGTCTATCCTTATACCACTAACTAGAATAGAATAACGATAAGATAAGGATAGACCTATCATCCAATGTGTAATATTTTTTTGGCCCACTTTTTGGGGTCCACGTAACCTCATTACCATTTTCATTCCACGCAATTTAGACAAGTTTATGCCAGAATCTTCGTGTTACAAATAAATAAATAAGTCTATTTCTGTTCTGAATCGTTTATTCGCGTTCTAGATCGCTTCATTTGCATGCAAATAGGCAAAATGATGAGGTGATTTAGGCGAAAGGTAATGAGGTTACGTGACCCCAGAAAAGAAGGCCGTAAAAATACATTGGATGATAGGTCTATCCTTATTTCTTATACCTAGCAGCACTAGCAGTGGTGAGATATTGCATGCAATGCGATATCGCATGCGCGGCGACTTTAGCCTCAGTAAAGTAAAATTCTCGATAAAATGGGGTACCTTGAACACCCCGTAAAATATCGATACTTTCCCGCCAATTAAACTGCCCCAGGGCTCCACTACCTCGTCATCATAATACCTATATATTAGGTTGTTGCATATGAAATGTCTGATTTTTAGCAGTGACATTAAACAAACGCAATTTTGTACCCAATGTATTCTATCTACAAATTTCAAGTTTCTTGATTGAATTACGGTAAAAATAAGATATGGTCATTCACGTTTTTCATTTACAATATTGTTATCTTGATTTTGTAGTTCTTTTTTACCATCAACGATTAGTAAGTTAATTAAGTCATTTCTTATGAATGCATTTTTATAATTTCATTAACTGTGAAATAAAAAAATCTAGAATTGGTCATTTGACCGGTTTATAAAGCATATTTACAATTTCATTAATTGTGAAATAAAAAAATGTAGAACCGGTCATTTGACCGGTCATAGTATGCTAAGGCTTAGCTTTATACTTCAAAGTTTTAATATAATAAACTTATATAGACTGTAACAGCATTTCTTGATCGAAACGTTTTATAAGAGTCGCATTATAAAATCGGACATTTCATATGCAACAACCTAATAGATACGTTACTGTTTTGGACGCGTATGCGCGTGAAATCTTGCACAATATCTCAGCACTGAATACCTATAGTCGGTGATCAAAGCACCTCAGGAGAATCGCCCCTGTCTCAAAATTTTACAAACAATTATATTTACAAAGTTTGTGGTATTAGATTACATTAAGGGTAGGTAGGCAATGGTGTAAGAAGAATAAGTGGTTCAATCAGGTTCAGGGGACGACCTCAGGCTGTGACAGTTACGTCGTGACACGACACCAGACTGACTCGTACTAAAAAATTGTACAGATTCTTTCAACTCGCTATGTAAGTATATGTTCCAGCAAGAAAATGATGCTCTTTTTATTGTTTATAACTCCTTCGATTACTTTAACCCGTTGTCGTATCATTTTCTCTACAGTTACAGTGATTGAAACGTTTTTATCTACAAAAATTGTCCTAGAAGAGAAAAGGAAATTTATATTTTTTGTATGGCTACATTTATCTTAACGCTTCCACGAAGCCAGGAACAGTCAGACCAGGTCAGTATTATGTATATCGTTAATTTCTACGGTTTTTGTATGTTATAAACAATTTTAGTGGTATGCCATAATGTCGGCATTTCGGTTTGTACATAAATGATGCAGGTACGATTCTGATACTGTTAACACAAATGAGATAAAAATCAAGATTGACGAAGTTGCTACAATATAGTGAGGAGATATTGGCCAAGCTTGTCGCGCATGCGCTTTCAAAATAGTAACGTATCTGTATTGTGAGGAAAAGGTAGTTGTGCAGTGACGTAGGCCGGAAAGTACCACTGGTGAGACATTGTGCAAGGTTCTCGCGCATGCGCATCCAAAACAGTAACGTATCTTTATCATAATGGTGAGGTAGTGCAGCCCTGAGGCAGTTATATTAGCGGAAAAGTACCGATATTTTACGGGGTGTTCAAGGTACCCTATTTTATCGAGAATTTTACTTTAATTTATCGAGAATTTTACTTTACTGAGGCTAAACGTGCCATCTTGGATAATATCTCGCCATTGGAAAGTACCCCCATATTGGCGGGACGAGCGACACGACACTACACGACACGGCACGACACGACACTACACGACACTACACGACACTACACGACACAAGACGAGTGTGCTACACGTTTTTGGTAAGTTATTGTTAATATTTTATTTGACAATGGCAAATTATATTGGAGAAGGAATTTTGAAGAGGCGTAGAGTTCGTTATTTTCAAAATTCGTGGCTTGATGAGGATATTTTTAAAGTTTGGTTATCTCCTTCTCCGTTAGAGAATAAAGCGTATTGTATTGTATGCAATAAAACTATCACATGTTGCAAAGTAGCTTTAATTAATCATTCGCAAACGGTCAGACATATTCACAAAATGACTTCATTTGATAGCAAAGCCACCGTTGTTAATAATGATGATAACAATTTTAATAGTACATCTTTATCGCACAAAGATAAAGTTAAACGTGCAGAAATTAAATTGTCAGCGTTTTTTGCAGAACACAACATAGCTTTTTCTACAGTAGATCATTTAGTTCCTTTGATTCAAGATGTTTGCAAGGAATCCGAGGTTGTGCAAGATCTTTCACTTGCTCGGCACAAGTGTGCCAAAATTGTTAAAAATGTAATTGCCAAACGCGAAGTCGAGCAAATTGTTGATTATTTAAAAACCTGTAGATTTTCAATTTTATTGGACGAAACAACAGATATTTCCGACTCAAAAGTAATGCGTGTATTAGTAAAATTTGTATCGCCAATCAATAAAAAAGTAACCACTCAATTGTTAGACCTATTACCTTTACATAGTGCTGATTCTTCCTCGAGTAGTATGTTTAAAATTTTTAAAAATTTCTTGCTTGAAGCAGAAATTCCTCTAAAGAACATTGTTGGAATAGCATGCGACAATGTATCTGTCAACAATTATTTCGAGACACATTTAAAAGTAGATGTACCGGAATTAATAACATTCAAGTGTCTTTGTCACACTTCCGCGATGATAGCTAGCAAATCTTGCGAAAAATTGCCTTCGAGTTGCGAAAATTTAATCAAAGGAGTTGCCACCTATATTTCGGGCAGTATTAAGACTTGCACGATTTTGGTTGAATTCCAAGAGTTTTTCGAGGCACAGCACCATAAAATTTCAAAATTATCTACCACCAATTGGCTTTGCTTACACAAATGCATAATTAAATTGCTCGAAAATTGGGACGTGTTTAAAAATTTTTTCGCATTAGCAGTGGCTAAGGATAAATTAAAATCTGCCGAAATAATTTTAGACTATTTGAATGATGCGTCCGTTAAGGCGTATATATATTTCTTGAAGTATGCACTGAATTTTTTCGATAGTTTTAATGCCCTATTTCAGTCTCGTAAGATTTTAATTCATAAATTATATGAGAACAGCCGACAGCTGATTCGTCAAATAGGGCAAAATTTTATTAAGCATGAAGCTTTAAAAGACGTGACTAATTTAGATTTAAATGACGCAAGTATTATCTTGGAAATAAAAAACATATATGTGGGGCCGGAATGTGAAAGCTCTTTAGAATCATTAGAGCTGGAATGTGCCCAACAAATTCGATCAAGATGTTTAGCTTTTTATATTACTGCAGTTCGGGAGATGCATGCACGTCTGTCTTTACACGATACATTTTTGCAAGATCTAATTTTTCTGGATCCCAAAGTAGCATTATATGATGAAGGCAGACTTAGAATTAAAGACTTATCTGATATCGCCAAACGGGTGAAACTTGCGAATGTGACACAATTGGCTTTCGAATGGCGCATTCTACCATCATATTTTGATGAAGAACATAAAATAGAATTAGCAACATTAGAATTAGACGAAATGTGGTGCAACATTTTAAAATATACCAATTTCGATGGGGAAGAGATGTTTCAAAATTTAAAATTATTAGTAGAAATAGTTCTTTCTCTTCCCCACTCAAATGCTGAGGCCAAACATATTTTTTCGATCGTAACAGACGTAAAAACTAAAATAAGAAACAGTTTATCTGACGATACGGTAGCGTCTATTTCTGTAGTTCAGTCCAATTTTAAATCTAAGAATATCACTTGTTCCAATTTTGAAGTAGATAAGCGACATCTCGAACTGCACAATGCACAAAATTTGTATAAAGATAGCACATGTGATAGTAATTAGCCGAACGTCCAACGTTTTATTTTTTTTACAAAATTTGACAGCAAAATGTGCAATGTTTTGTTTTATATATTTTTAAATTTCAGAGTATTCGGTAATTCGAAGTTTATGTAAGTCAGGGAGTTCCAATATGTAGCTCGCGAGGCACGCAGGGCTTCTTCCCCGCTTAGGTATTTCCTCACTCTTACGATTACAGTAAAGTCGATATTACTGTTCAACAGCCGTATTTATGGTGGACAGTAAGGTTGGTGTGTGCGATCGTATTTTTGTTACTTCAAAGGAGAGCCCGAACATAGAGAAGGACAATGAAATTCAAAGGAGAAGCCGAACATAGAGAAGGACAGAATGAAATTCAAAGGAGAAGCCGAACGTAGAGAAGAACAGAATGAAATTCACAGGAGAAGCCGAACATAGAAAAGGACAGAATGAAATTCAAAGGAGAAGCCGAACATAGAGAAGGACAGAATGAGTGTCTCTTTCTTTCCCATACGCTGTCCTTCCTTGCGACCGAAACTTGAATCGTCGATTTAACCACTAAATACAATTGGAATTATATCGTGTTTGGTCTTATATTGATCAGAAAAATGCCAGAAATACGATAGTGAAATTTCATAAAAAAAAATAATGAAAATTAAGAAAGTTGAACATTTCGATTCATTCGAGTCAATGTGTGGTGTTTACACCGATATACCCGAGCCGAGATCAATCGGCGACGGCTGCCAGTGGAGCGAGTAGGCACTGGACATAGAACCTGGTGTATACTGAGGACAGTAATATCGACTTTACTGTAGTTAGATTTCATCGTTGCCGTAGAACTACGTCATCTTCGTCCTTGTTTCTGTGCCGTTATGCCGCTCTATTAATTCTACGGCTGTGTTTGTAGTAGCGGGAAGAGGTTTGACTAATGGTGGGGATCTTAAGCAGTTTTCGGAGGGGAACACGTTGGAATTCTCTGATGTAAGGTGTTGGACATGTTCAATTGTATTCTGCGATCACTTAGTGCCGCGAACACCCCCCTTGGTACCTCGAGGGTTTGTGGCAATTAGATACCTCGATGCGAGCTCCCGTGTATGAATGTGGTGTATAAATGTGGGGTGGATAAATGTAAATAGGACCTGACTAATGTTAAACCGTTTCGTTGTAACCTCTTCTGCGAGTACACGCAACATTTACTTTCTCTTGGCAAATAATTAAATCCGTGCGGTGTCGTTTCGCCTGCAAGAAACAAGTACTTGACATTAAAACAGAGAGATACTCTACTTTTACCATTATACTTTTACTAACTCCCCTAAAAAATAAGGGACGGTGAAACGAAGTATTAACGTAAGTTTTGTGTTAGTTGTAAACTATTTTATGACCGGGTTGAAAAATTTGATCAATTGTATACGTTTTTTAAATGGTATAATGTAATTTTTATTTTGTGAATATTGGTAAGGTTTTGGCAGTTTTCCTTATCCTAGCAACAAATGTTGGTATTCTTTAATTGTATCTGCCCAATAAAATGTTTGGTTAAACTTCTCCTTGCGTAGCCAGAAATTTTTTCCCTTTTCCTTTGTAATCAGGTAGATTAGGGCAAAAAGATCCAAGTTTCGATTGACACCATCTTTACTTTCACTACCATGTTTTCCTAACTTCAACCAAAACAAATAGAAATAGAAGGTGAAGGTATTAATCTCCGCCCTCTCTACACGCTAACCACAACCAATTGTGAACTATACCAGTGATGGCGAACCTTTTTGAAGAGTGGGTCGCAATTATTTTTATTTCTTTTTTAAATACTAATCCGTGGGTCAATTAGAAGGCGGGGGGAGGGGTAAAAAGGGTGCGAATTATTTGGAAACATCAAACATTTTGTTAAGAGATGAAGTTGACAGTTGATTCTTTTTGGTTCTCACTTTTAAAATAATTCAAAAAAGGTTTTAGTTTCCTTTTTGATTTATAACTTTAACTTTAACTTTTGCACATTCCACCTGGATTTTTGTTATTTTTTATTTCTATATTTTAGTTTTTATTTATTTATTAATTTCTTTATAACTCTGACATTACATATTTACATTTTATAATTGTTTAATATTTTCGATTATCTTTTCTCTCTGTTATAATTAAAAAATGTAGGCCAATATTACAATAAACGCGTGGATCACTTACAAAGCCTTCGTGGGTCAGTATTTGACCCGCGTGTCATAGGTTCGCCACCACTGAACTATACCTTCTCTTTAAGATCCTGTATACGTATACTCGTTATTAACAAAGTAACTTTTCACATTGATCAGTATTTCTAAGTAATTAATTAAGTTCTGAGTTAATAGCTAATACCTGCTAATATTAATGCATACTTTGCTATGGAAACATCATTATAAACAGAATTCATGGTATTAAGTACAAATTGTGTTTGGTGATTATCTCAGAAACTAATATGTTATATGTACAGGAAAAGTTGTTCAGAACCATGAATCCGACAACATATTTAAAGATCATCGAAATCCAAGATCTTTTACTGTGAACATTAAATTTTATATTTTTTCGTGTGTATTTAACACATGTGGTGAAAGGGCGGATAATTTGCATTCTTCATCGATCTCTAAATAATAAATCTTATCCTTCGTCGCCTGTTCCCAACGGATCGTTATATTGTCATTGAGGGTAGGAGTTGGGTTCCTGCATTACAAATATTGAACAAATGAGTACATTGGATACCTTATTGAATCATTTAGATTTAGAGTCTCATAAATAACTTACCCGGTTTTAGCAAAGTTTACCCACATTGTGGTTAAACGTTCCATTACAGATCGGTCTTTTGTTCCTCTCGCAGGTGCCACGTCTTGCTCACACTTACAAGGAAGTAAGTTGAACAAATACGCCAATTCGTCGCAATGGGAAACTCCTGAAACGTTTTTAATTATCTATATAATCGCTTCAGACGTCAACATATTTGGATGATATAAATGGGATATTAATTTCAGAATTCTTTACTTAAGCTGATTAGTCGAATGAAAATAAAACAATTAAGTTTTCAAACACGCTTACCGGAAATGTATCGATTTATCAAGAGATCTGTGTGTGCCTTTTGGTTACCAACGTATCCAAACTTATAAAAGTACGTAGGCTCTGATGATCTCTTCACTCGATCCTCCAAAAACAGCTTAATAGGAATTACAAAATACACGTCAGTCATGAAGTTCAACACTTCTCGTATGTCATTTTGGCCGGCTGGTAGCTCTTTAAAATAACGATATTTGACAGTCTCCATTAATTCTTTTATTTCCCCAGATCCTAGTTTTTTTGCCGACGCTAAAAGCTCTACATACTTTGGGAAATACTTGTTCCAAATGTCGAAGTTCTCCTTAATGTTCTCTGTAGTAAAAAAGAAAATTATAAAGGACAATTTTCTTCATTCGAAGAATATTTTACACTAATTGCTTTTCTTACAAAAAGTTAAACTAGGGAAGAGAAACTTGTAGCTATAACTAGTTTATACATATATAAAAAGGGAAAAATTTCAGGAATTTTAAGAATTCTTTAAAATTAATGAAACTTTTGCTTGAAGGTTCGGTTGAAGTCTTTCGTCTTAACAAGGGAACTTCGTCTGAAGCAATACGAAGTTATATAAATATTCATAGTTTCATAATAAAGTAAGGTAAATAAAAATTGCAATTAAAACTTGCCATTGATAAAGTATACATACATGTATATATCAAGTACACAAATTAATTCGTAGCCCATTCTTCAGGAAGTTGTTAACCGTTCACAAACAATTAAAATATGTATATTCCACTGTTGAAAATAATCTCTATCATATCTCTATCTGCGCATTTACTTCATCTTATAAATAATTAATGAATCTTCAATTTGGTGGATAACAGATTCTTATATAAAATAAAATTACTACTGATTAATTGTGAAGGCTACGAATTAATTTGTGTGTACATCTCATTTTTAATGAGTATCAAAATCTTCATCTTTAAATCATACGAAACAAGTTTGAGTCATCGTAAACGTCTGTATCTTACAGACTTTTTTCAATTACAAAAAAAATTAGTAGTCTATACACATTTACGATGACTCAAAACTTTATTGACTTTTTTCAATTATAAAAAATATTAGTAAAGTTTTTTCAAAAAGCTTATAGTACCAAGGCTAAGCGAGTTAATCTTTTTTACATTCATTGCATTTTTATAAAAATTACCTTTGAAAAACACAATAAATTCATCTGACACGTGTCCTACTATCATAGGCAAGTTAACATCATTTGAAAGCAGTTTTTCTATCGGCTCAGGGAAAACTGGATTTTCGGATGCTGTATCTATGCAAAGGGCAAACTGCATCTCGTACATGCATGCCTCCTACAAAAGAACAAGAAACAAATGATATGCAGCATTTGACAATATAATAATATGGAATCGTGCGTGTTAATGGAAAAAATTAGTACATGAGTCGTAAGAATGGAAGTCTGTGCCTTGATGATGTCGGCAGCATGTAATTTTCTCAAACGCTGTAGTATTTCCTCGGGATCAGTGGAGTCTATGCCAAGAATTGATGTCAGTCTAAAGCTGTTTTTACTTGTTGTCAAACCCCAAGGACACATTACTGTTCCACTTTGTAAAATCAGTTTGTGGAAGAGCCCTAAAGCGAGAAATGAGACCAGATTATTAGATTGCACTAATAATAATCCTACTACAAATACCAATACAGTATGTATAATACATGTAATAAGAAAAGTATAGGATTAGATAATAGAAGGGTTGCAATAGGATTAGATAATAGAATATGCAAAAATGCATATTTTTTGGCTTATTAATAACACTGAATTAACTATAAATCCATTATTCCAAATAATTCTAAAATCTACATATTCTTACTTTTAACTAGCTTTAAAAATTCATTTTTTGAAAAACTGTTTGACATAATTCTTTAATCTTCTTTCTGTTATTTTGAATATTTTACTTTTACTCGAATAGCCAATCAATTATAACACAAATAATAAAATGGAATTCTTAAAAAGAGATTAGAAATTGAGTAACAAAGTGATTATAATACAATTTTTTATTGTACTTTACTTTTTGATCGCGTGCGAGCTGTTATTGTTTGATATTATTAACCCATTGCAATCCGAATTATTTTTCAATTTTGTTGCCAACAATTCTTTGTTGTATTTCATATTTGTTTTTAACTAGAAAATGAGACTAATAAATAAAGGAAGAACCAAATAGATATGAAAACCAGTTCTATTTGCATTTGTCTTTCTTTAATGTCGAGTCATACTCGACAAAACAGTGCAAAAAGTTAAATAGATTCGAACAAAAGAAAAAGTCATACATAGTGATTTATTGAACTTACACTATTTGTGCGGTTTTAGAAGAAGATAAACTACCTTTAGACAATGGTGATATGGCCATAGCGTGAGCTAAAACTGCACCTGCACTGCACCCGAATACCGTAATATTATTAGGATCTCCACCAAAATTTTCAATGTTCCGTATCACCCATTTCAAAGCTAGAATCAAGTCTTTCAAGCCCATATTGCCAGACGCGTCCTTGTGCTCCAGGTTTAAGAAACCTTCGACAAATCAGTAAATATTTCTAAATCTCAATTTAGGATTGTAGATTACTAAAATTATTTATCTCATTTAATAAATAAATTCCTGGATCATACAATTACAACATAATGACTTTCGATTTTAAGCTAACGGAAGTAAATCAATAAAAGACATAGAAAAGATGCACGATATGCGCACCTCTTCCGCATGTACGCAGATATTACAGTATAATCTATGGAGACTTTCGAAATTGAGATCCAAAATGATAATTAAACCAACCGAAAGCGCCCAGTCTATAATTCGGTGAAACGACAACAACATTTTTCGGTATTATGTAATCGGGCCCCCAAGTTACAGAAGTTCCGGCCCCTGCAGTAAATCCACCGCTATGGATCCAGAACATTACTGGTTTCAGTCCGGTAAGGGAACTGGTATAAACGTTTAAGTATAGACAATCCTCATCGCCTAATATACTATAAGGCGGAGACTCTAGTTTTTGCGGAGATACGTTTACGAAACGTTCGGTGGCATCCTTTATACCCTTCCATCTTTCAGGTGGTTTTGGATCCTAAGAACAAAAATATTAGTGCAATACAAACGTGGATCAAGTTTATATTAATCTTCGAGTACAGAAATCAACATTTTTATTTGTCGCGAATTATTCTTATATAAAGGGTGTTCGACAACAGATGGTAGAAAATTTAAGGGGCGGTTCTCGACGATAATATAAGACGAAATAAAGAATAAAAAAATTGCTAGTTCGGCTTCAGTTATTTATTTATTAACAATTAAATATCCGCCTAAATTGCGGCAACACGTCTAACAAAAGTGTACGTTGCGTATGTCCTCCTGCTTGGTTCTCATTTGAGGCCCCAGCGAGGTGAAAATGTTTAATAAATCGTTGAACGACATCGAACCTACCTACTCGTTAAAATCCGCAAGGGCGCTTCTAATATCCGCCCTATGAAATTATCGAGTAGAAAGGGTAAATGCATTTTCACTTTTAAATTGTTCTCACACGAGTAGTTTACTCGAGATCGCTATAAATTGGTATCCATTGTGTCCATAAATGTTGAATAAAACCTCACAAATGCAAGTATCCACAAAAATGCACATTCTTACCGGAATTCCGCACACTAATTCACGGTGTTATAGTCCAGGATAAGGATTTGTGGATATGTTTGAGAACAATTTAAAAGTGAACGGGCATTGGTCCCCTCTACTCTATAATTCCATACGGTAGGACATTAGAAATGCCTTTGTGGGCTTTAACGAGTAGGTAGGTTCAATGTCGTCCAACGATTTATTAAACATTTTCACCTCGCTGGGGCCCCAAATGAGAACCAAGGTATGATATGCATCTGTCACATGATACGTGACTGTCGCGTGCCTCTATGACGTACGCAACGTACACTTTTGTTCGACGTGTTGCCGCATTTTAGGCGGATTTTTAATTGTTAATAAATAAATAACGAAGCAGAAATAGCAATTTTTTTATTCTTCATTTTCGTCTTATGTTATCGTCGAGAACCGCCTCTTAAATTTTCTCCCACCTGTTGTCGAACACCCTGTATATTAGGTTGTTGCATATGAAATGTCCGATTTCATTGTACGCCACTTTGAGGTACAAAGCTTACGATCCTATCTGCAGTTTTAATTAACACATATAAATTTCCTTTTAACCCCTTGCCGTATCATTTTCTTTACAGTTACAGTGATTAAAACGTCTTTATCCCCAAAAATATCGTAGAAGGGAAAAGAATTTAATGCTTAAATATTAATTACAAATTAATCAAATTTTATTTCATCTAAAACGAAACGCGTAACATTGATATTTGTCAGACTCTGTTCAAATCTTTGTCACGAGTCTGACACGTTAAAATACGTCTAGGGGTTAAATAAATTTGATTTCGACCTCAATCAGTACGAATGTCGCGTGTTCTTTTTGTATGTGTGGAAAATCATATTGACGATAGCATTGTGTGATATTTGGTGAAAATGTGGTGACTAATCAATAGACCGCCGATTTTATGGATTTATGGGAAAAATGAGTGGGTACAATTTAAAACAGTAGAAAGGTTACAATGATTTAAGAGTGCTAATTTATCTTTCTCATCTTGTTAAAGTTAATGTAAGAATAAACTGTTTATGTTATGTGTGTTAATTGTAATTGAAGTCTGTGAGTGACCAAAAAATTCAATGTCTACCATAATACAATCAAGAAACGTGTGATTCTTTGATCAATAAGAGATAGTTGCGGTTTAACGTTACTGTTAACAATCGGACATTTCATATGCAACGACCTAATATGATAGTTAACCCTTTGCACTTCTTTGTCGTATGTGATTCGATATCGGAAGAAGGAAAATATAAGTCGTATTTTTTAGTTAAAATCAAATATAAGTTCCACAAACATAAATTACAACAAAGTTTGAGAGCTATATTAAATATACTTAGTAAACAAAATTGTTTAAAATAAGTACGAGTAAAGAAACTGTCCCCTGAAGTAAATTTCAAATGAACACTTAAAACTAAAAACGAAAAATAATTCGAAGTGCAAAGGGTTTAATACACGTCCTCTCTACTTTTGGTCAAGTGAAAGTATTATATTAGGAATTTTATAATAATTATATTGACACTATTTTCTAAAATCTTTTGTTGCAGAATAAACACACCTTTTTAAATAATATGATTACCACTTTAGCAGCCTGTAGCTGTCGCAGCTTTATAAAAATAGCTACCTGCGCAGCTTTATGCTTCCGAATAATGCAAATTACGCCTCGTTAACGTAAAAATGGGACTTTTGAGGGCGATCGCGGCCTAAATTAATCTTTTAACTAGCGCTTTCGATTACTAAAACACCCCACCTGAAATGAGAAGGCGCATCCCGCACCCTTGCAATCCATGGAAATACGAGTCTACCCCCTTATGTGACTCGTGTAGCTTGTAACAGATGCAATCTACGTATAATAAATCATTTACCTTAAACCTAAGTTCTCCAATAGGAGGAGCTGCGAATGGTATTCCTCGAAACGCGATGTAAGGGAGACCTAGAACACCTTTGATGCACACGCCCCGCAACTTTCCCTGTTTCACGCTTATCACCGGCTGCATCATGACTAATCAATCTCCAGTCAACTTTCAACAGTCCACTGAACTATATGTAGCATGAACTTTGCGTGAGATTAGTTCCATTCGTAACCATATTTAAGCTTCACGGTCAAAATGGAAGCTTTTGTATATACGAGCTTGACTGAGTACCATAAAACATGCACCAGTTGTACGATTTGTTTTGGATGAATCTGATTCCACAATTGTATCAGCTATATTTCCTGAAGCCTTATTTATAGGTTTCTTGCAAGAATGGTAGGAGTTACCATCGAGCTAGCGTATAAGTTCTGGACAGGGGTATCACATAAGGTGGACCTGGCCGCTTACGTACAATAATGGCAGTAGTAGAGGGGAGAAATAATGATACAGTTTGTGGCGAGATGTCAACCACTGTCGCGACGCGACGATCGGTATGTTATTGCTTTAGAAGATTAAAAGATTCTCAGCCAAACACGAGAGAAAATATTGAATATGAACATTTATTTAGATTGTTAAAGAGTCCATGGTAGCCTATTTTCTTATTGATTTAAGAGAAACCTTAGTACTGATCCGCAACGATGTCTCATTAACGACATCATATACACTCGTACACGAAAGTATGTTAGATTACAGCATTTGACGTAATATTCCACATATAGCAAGGGAGGGGTCTCAAGACTACATACACGAAGTTAGAAAATAATTTAACAATATATACCGTTTTTGCAATGCAAATATTGTAAACACGTGCCAGACGTGGCACGATTGCCACATTCCGATGCTAATAGAATGTAGTCAAACAATTTCCCACGCTCACAGAATTAACACAAACGTTGCTTAATTCACTAGCAGTCAGTCCAGGGCAAACAATGTTAAAAATTTCTGTCACAATTTTCATTATAAACGCTATAACAAAATGAATCGCAAGAAATCCGAAACAAGCAAGTCGATCATGGAATTAATAATAAAATGGTATAAGGAAGGCAAATCGTTAAGTGAAATTGCAAAACTTGTAAACAGGAAGTAAGTCCACGATTCATTATACTGTGAAGAAATTTAATACGCAAGGTAACATTGCTACCAAGCTCCGTTGTGGACGTCCAAAAAAGCTGACTGAAAGAAAGGAGAAAACAATCGTACGAAAAATCAGACAAGATCTTTTAATTCTGGATCACAATTGGCATCAATGGTGGCTATACAGTTCCAGAAAGAAGCGCATCGCGAATTGTGTCGTCGATTATTAGGAAATAATGGTTTACATGCACGAGTTCCAAGACGAAAACCATTTATTAGCAAGAGAAAAATTTATTTATAAAAGTAATTCGTTCTGTGACACGCTATTATTCTCTGATGAGAGTAAATTCAACGTTTTTGGTAGCGATGGACGTAAAAAAGTTTGGAGGAAATAGAACACAGAATTGGAATCGCGAAATCTACGGCCGACTAGTGGAGTGGGAAACCTCGTGTTCATTGACGGAACAATGGACAAAACAAAGTACTTGAAAATTTTGCAGGAAAACCTAACAGACAGTGTATCAAAATTGAATTTACCAAGTAATTACTGGTTTCAATCGGACAATGATCCTAAACATACCGCTAAAATAGTCAAAGAATGGGTATTGTATAATTTTCCACACGTGTTGCCACATCCACCGCAAAGTCCCGATTTAAAGAGGTCCCGAATGAGGTGGAAAGAAGATTGAGAACTACAGTTATTACTTCGAAAGAAGCGTTAAAACAATCAATAGATCCAACGGTTACTTCCAAGTTAGTTTACTCAATCGAAAACAGACTTAGGGCCGTTATAAAAACAAACGGTGGTCCAACTTCCTATTAAAACTTTAAATTATTCAATTAAAATAACTATTAAATGTTCCGTTCGAATACTTTCGCGTGTCTCTTCTAGTACGTGTTTATAATAAATGCATTGTAAAAACGGTATACATTGTTGGACTATTTTCTAGCGTTACTTATGTAGTCTTAAGATCAACCCCATGTTATATGTGGCAAATTACTTCAAATACTTCAATGTAACATACGTATTTCATTAGTTGAATGTTAGAATTGTAAGCGTTCGAATACTTTCGTGTATGAGTGTATTCGTATATAAATCTATGTAACATAACATAAACCTTACGGTAGTTGTGCCTTTTTAAATCAATTTTGTCAATAAAATGACTTTCTCTTTTTCTTTAATTTAGTTTGACAGAATCTGGTCTTTCTTACTGTTGCACTTTCAACTATGGTTTTTCTGTATCCGAGGTGCCTCATTTTCCAAACATCTTAAAAATGCCTCTCCCATAATTAACAGCGTTTGATTGTTCTTGGCGAACTTCTTCAGGCCATCTTCCATTATGCTTAAAAATTTAATTTTCTCTTCTATAAAACTGTGTTCAACTTCGTGTGGTGGCCCTGTCTCGCGTGATGATCCATTTTCTCCTTCTTCTTCTATTTTTCTTTCCATGTCCGTCTCTTCCTCCTCGTCTCGTATATCTTTCTCTACATCTTCTGCACGAATTTTTTCCTGGCCTTCCAAATGCCATAGTATTTCCATAAAGTCTTCGGGGCTGTTCTTCTCGCCAGTAATGGTATGTGTCATAGCATTCATCTGCGAATGTGCCGATGTACTTAACAGATTGTCCTCCTCCTCTCCGGAATGAATAGACAAGCACTTGTTCCACCCATGTTTAATGTTAGCGGCTGTGATATCGTTCCACGATTCATTTAGTAAATATATACAATCTTTGATATTATATTTATCATAAAATTCTACAAGTCCTTTCTCCAACTGTAAAATACGACGCATAATTCTCTGCCTATAATTGGTTTTCAATTTTTCAATAATGCCTTGATCCATAGGTCGAATAAGCGAAGTAGTGTTCGCTGGCAAATAAACAATTTCAAAATGATCATCCTCTTGCGATATATTGGTCCTTTTGTGACTGGAACAATCGTCTACAAGCAACAATACTTTCCCTACTATCCCATTGGCCAATTGATACCGCCGTACGCTTGGTTTAAATTCTTCCTCGTACCACTCATTAAAAATTTTCAAGTTTATACATGCTTGCGGCTCAGATTTGTAAACAACAGGCAGTGGTTCGCAATTTGTTAGTACTCGTGGGCTTTTAAATTTATGTATAAAGAGTGGCGGGAGCTTGTGCGTCCCATCTGCATTGGCACACAGTCCAATGGATACTCTATTCTTTTTCTTTTTTATCCCCGTCAATACTCCTTCTTTCTCTGATATTAAAGTCTTCGAAGGGACAGTCTTCCATAATAGACCCATCTCGTACATATTATAGATGTTGCACAAATTAAGCTTCTGTTCCTCGATGCGTTTTGCGAAAGCATCTACAAACGCCTTTGCGCCGTCATCGTCTGTGCTTCCTTTTTCTCCGCGAATCCCGTCTAGACGGATTCTATATCGGTTCTTGAAATTCCTTAACCATCCTCCGCTTGCAGTGAACGATGTAGAAGCGAATTGACCGCTAAGTTCCATGGCCTTCTCTTGTAATAATACGTCAGTTAATGGATTACCCATTACTTGCTGCTCCAGAAACCACGTATACAGACGACTTTCTAACTCTTCGTACGGAGATGTTCTTCGATTTTTATGCCGTAATGTACGCCCTCCTCGGCTTCCGAAACTTGATAAAAGAGTACACTCTCGTTGTGCACGATATATCACACTTGTTGAAACCCCATACTTGCGACACAACACTTTCGTTGGCACTCCTTTCTCCGATTGTTCGACAATTGCCATTTTTTCCTGCACCGAGAGGAAGACTCTTTTCTTATCATGCTTTTTCTCCATGATTAAAGGAGTTAATGTTCCGCGTGGACTGGGTATTGTTTATCTGTAATAACAAGAATAATAATACTAACTGTAAACAATAAAAATAATAACAGCAACAACCGAACCGCGAGAACAATACTTAAAAATCGAGAAATCGATCATGAACGACAATTCTGAGGATTTTGCGTGGACGAGCCAACGGTGCTTGAAAAACCTAAGCGAAGTCCCACGGCCTTCAAGATCACTGAAAAAGTCTCTCGAAATTATGTCTCTGGAAGTCGTCGCTGTCAAATGTAGCGAAGTTCTGGCAATTGTCAATGCTGTTGTCTGTTCCTCGAACCGGGCCGCATATTGTACGTACAGTGCTGTTCACTTGATTAGCCTCGGGTGAAAATATATATAAGTTTATATCAAAGGAAGTAATTGTTTAGTAACGGTTACTTGTCGCTTTGCGATAGATCAGACAAGACATATCCGCAACAAGTCTACATTTCACATGCAAATATTGCAGAATATTATTCATTTTGATTAACCTTGAAAATCTGTTTTATACTTGAAGAATTACAAGGAAATTGTGGTTTATCCAACACCATGTACGGATAGTACGAATATTTCATACCAATGTGTTGCATAATAACGAAGAAAGAATGAAGCTTGAGAATTCAATTGTGTAAAGACAATGAAGCCATATTCAACATAATTGAATCCCGTTGACTTATAATTACTATTTAAGTTAAATCATGTGCCGTGCAATAAAATATGTAGACAATTGATTTGGTTGCAGAACCATTATCATACCATTGAATGGGAAAAGATGACAGGAATAATGAGAAAAGCTAATGCCGTGTGAATCATACGGTTCCTACATCAGAAATTCGTTATTTCGTGTCCACATTGAATAGTTATTTTACAACAATGCTTTCTCACGTATCGACGCATTCGCAAACCTAGGCCAAGGTAAAAGGTTGGCGATAAAAATTAATAATCAGAAGAACTTCTTTCATGACTTGGTCTCCTAGACAGACGACACACGCGCGTGACTGCACACAGTCACCACAGTACAGTCACACACCGTTAGACCACGTATACGTACGCGAGGATTGCAAGGGTTCGGGATTCCACTCCTGATTACTTAATAATGGAAAGACGGGGTTTCTTAGTAGTCAAAATCGCTAGATGAAAGATCAATCTAGGGGGCTATTTGCCTCAAAAGTCCTACTTTTACGTTTACGACGCGTAATTCTTATTATTCGGCAGCATGTCGCGGAGCCGCGAGAAGCAATTGACAGGCTACGGTGCTGCCGCCTATCGTGGCTGTCGATATGCTGCAGAATAATGAGAATTATCGTCTGTCTAGGAGACGCGGTCCTTAATCGAAGTTCAATGACAAGTTCGATAGTGCACGCTTCCATGTGTCATAAAAAAATATACCTATCTTATTATTATATATGTATATAATATTCCTATCTAACAAAATAGCATAAACACAAAAAATAACATACGCCATTGGGTTGCGTATAAAAAACAGTATCACTTTTTCCTTTTTCATTTTTTTCTAATATTTACTATTTACAAGAAAAACGCTGGCTGGTAATAGCATGAACACCCTGTATATTGTAATTTTGATATTATTAAATTATATATTTATTTTATTCGTTATAAATAAATTTAATTGTAAGCAGTAATATTTATAAATATTTATATGATAAGATAATAGTGTGCAAGAATGATAGTACGACGAGTCTGTGAGATTGAAATTATAAATATATAAATATTTGTATAGTATTCTTAAAATATATTTTCTACAGTTATCATTTTATTATGTTTCTTCTTTTTTTAACTCTTCCAATACTAGTAAATACCTCGAAAACCAATGTTAATAAATATTACATTCTAAATTAAAATAAATAGTCTTGCAATTATTAGATATTGCCGCGAACTAAGAATATTAAATCCAGTTGATTTAAATTTCCCGCGTGCCTATACAGCCAGTGCTACCAGGGACAGTCGAACGATTAACATCGAAGATACCGTCCGGAGTGTCGCCTCTTGTTGTATCCCTACTCTTTGCCACGGACGGCCACGTACAAGCAAAATTCAACGAAATAGTACCTGCAGTTTATCGCGAATATCTCTGAAACTAAAACCGGGGAGCGGTTACATGTATAGGAAAAAGTTGTACAGAATGTTGAGTTTTACACATACTTAAACTGTATCAAAATCAAAAGGTGAGGTGTATAACCTTTTATGCACAATTACCGCGGGCAAAAACACTCACTCTATATCCCAACTTACTCCCAACTGTTGGCCAACCATAAATGCTACATATTAAGGTAATCTCGTATTGACATCCCTGTTAAAATCCGGAGACTGATACTTCCCACAAAGGCACACCTTTGCTGCTCAAGGTGTACCAAGCAGTTCTTGTAAGTTAGAAGTCCCGAGGGCCAATACCAAATTCCATCCCTTAACCCACGTGGCGACATGGTGGTGAAACAGACATGGCCAGTCCACGTGTTCCTACCTAGTGGCGACCCGGTGGTGGAACTGGCATCGGTTAGAACACAACAACCCTTTCCCCACGCAGCGACCCGGTAATTAAACAGACATCAGCTACTCCACGTATTCCTACCTAGTGACGACCCGGTGGTGAAACAGACATCGGCTAGTCCACGACAAAATCCCGTAAATACAAACAATCCTCGGTCACGCCACAGATTTAAGATCAGTATAGACATTGCATGCAATGCATTTTTCTGTCTACGGTTCTGCATTACCGACTCTGTAGACATTTTCTTTATTTATTAGGTTGTTGCATATGAAATGTCCGATTTTTAGCAGTGACATTAAACGAACGCAATTCTGAACCCGATGTATTCTATCCATTAGGTTGTTGCATATGAAATGTCCGATCTTTAGCAGTGACATTTAACAAACGAAATTTTGAACCCGATGTATTCTATCCATTAGGTTGTCGCATATGAAATGTCCGATTTTTAGCAGTGACATTTAACAAACGAAATTTTGAACCCGATGTATTCTATCCATTAGGTTGTTGCATATGAAATGTCCGATTTTTAGCAGTGAAATTAAAC
Source organism: Lasioglossum figueresi (assembly GCA_028455805.1). Classification (NCBI taxonomy): domain Eukaryota; kingdom Metazoa; phylum Arthropoda; class Insecta; order Hymenoptera; family Halictidae; genus Lasioglossum; species Lasioglossum figueresi. The sequence goes on along the minus strand of CM052193.1, from coordinate 11,378,421 downwards.
AAACGCAATGAACCCGATGTATTCTATCCATTAGGTTGTCGCATATGAAATGTCCGATCTTTAGCAATGACATTTAACAAACGAAATTTTGAACCCGATGTATTCTATCCATTAGGTTGTTGCATATGAAATGTCCGATTTTAAGCAGTGACATTAAACGAACGCAATTCTGAACCCGATGTATTCTATCCATTAGGTTGTCGCATATGAAATGTCCGATTTTTAGCAGTGACATTAAACGAACGCAATTCTGAACACGATCTATTCTATCCATTAGGTTGTTGCATATGAAATGTCCGATCTTTAGCAGTGACATTTAACAAACGAAATTTTGAACCCGATGTATTCTATCCATTAGGTTGTTGCATATGAAATGTCCGATCTTTAGCAGTGACATTTAACAAACGAAATTTTGAACCCGATGTATTCTATCCATTAGGTTGTTGCATATGAAATGTCCGATCTTTAGCAGTGACATTTAACAAACGAAATTTTGAACCCGATGTATTCTATCCATTAGGTTGTCGCATATGAAATGTCCGATTTTTAGCAATGACATTAAACGAACGCAATTCTGAACACGATCTATTCTATCCATTAGGTTGTCGCATATGAAATGTCCGATCTTTAGCAGTGACATTAAACAAACGCAATTCTGAACCCGATGTATTCTATCCATTAGGTTGTTGCATATGAAATGTCCGATCTTTAGCAGTGACATTAAACAAACGCAATTTTGAACCCGATGTATTCTATCCATTAGGTTGTCGCATATGAAATGTCCGATTTTTAGCAGTGACATTAAACAAACGCAATTCTGAACCCGATGTATTCTATCCATTAGGTTGTCGCATATGAAATGTTCGATTTTTAGCAATGACATTAAACGAACGCAATTCTGAACACGATCTATTCTATCCATTAGGTTGTCGGATATGAAATGTCCGATTTTAAGCAGTGAAATTAAACAAACGCAATTCTGAACCCGATGTATTCTATCCATTAGGTTGTCGCATATGAAATGTCCGATTTTTAGCAGTGACATTAAACAAACGCAATTCTGAACCCGATGTATTCT
>CM052193.1:11350125-11377243 GCA_028455805.1 Lasioglossum figueresi | reverse complement strand
GTCATTACAGATATCTCTAACTAATATTTAGTTATCTGCTAGAAGTTTTCCAGCTTTACGATGCATATACTTGTTGTGGTTAATCTGCTGTCGCGTTCTTTTCCTCGCTCATCGTGGTCAATTACAACGCACTTCTAATTGTCCCAAATGTTCAATGGATACTGATAAAAATTACTTATACAACGTTGACATTTAGATATACCGAAGTACGTAAGTGATTGTCCTCCTCTAAAGCAACAGCTCAGAACAAAGTGAATATAAATGTCCTTGGATTTTCGGAATTAACAGAAACATTACTGAGACTTTGTAACAGAAGTTACAAAACTTTATAAGAATACAATTTAGATGCTTTTGCGAGTTTCCCAGAAAACTGTGAGCTATTCAGCACTTAAAATATGACTAGTACGTAAATAAATGACAGCCACTGTGATTATCTGTTACCTTGCGCTCGTGGTGATATTGCCAGTGCATGTACCAACGTTCCTCCAGCACTCGCTCCGAAAATCGTAACATTGTTAGGATCGCCCCCGAAATTCACTATGTTCTCTTTAACCCACTGCAGGGCAGCGATCACGTCTTTCAGTCCTAGATTGCCTGGCGCAGACTTGTGACCCAGATTTAAGAAACCTTCGACATACCGTTAGAAATCTAATTACCTCGAATAAGACAAAAATCTTTTATTCATCCCTTGCCGTAGGGTTCGGCTAATCCATTATTTTAGATGAGTATTAGACTAAAATGTGAATAATGCATTTTAAAGAACCAACCGAGAGCACCAAGTCTATAATTAACCGAAACGACCACGACGTCCTTTGCTACCAAGTAGTCTGGTCCTTCATCTTCGAAACTTCCCGATCCTATTTCGTATGCGCCGCCGTGGATCCAGAACATTACCGGTTTACATTCACCAAGTGAATTAGTGTAAACATTAAGGTAAAGACAATCCTCTTGGCCGATTATATCGATCGTTTTCTTTTTTCGTAATTGTGGACTGCGTATCCCACAAGTTTCTGCAGTATCTTTGATACCGGTCCATGGAATCGGTGGTCGTGGATCCTATTTGTCGAATGGCGGAAAAAACAATCGATAAATGGACGAATTTAAATCAAATGAAGAACGCGCTCAAAGTAATAAGTAGAAATTATTTGGCTTTAGAGTTTGTTAAGGGAGTAGATTTCTTTTTTTCAGGATTGCAACGGTGCGGGATTCGCGTTCTCATTTCTCGATAATACAAAAATCGGGTTTTCTCAGTAGCCAAAAACGCTAGATAAAAGATGGATCTAGGACGCTATCGCCCTCAAAATCATATTTTTTCGTTCACGAGGCGTAATTCGCATAATTCGGCAGCCTGTAGCTGTCGCAGCTTTATGAAAGTAGCTTCCTGCGCAGCTTCATGCTTCCGAATAATGCAAATTACGGCTCGTAAACTTAAAAATGGGACTTTCGAGGCTGATCGCGGCCTAGATTAATGTTTTAACTAGCGCTTTTGACTACTAAAAAAACCCCATTCTTGTATTGTCGAGAAATGAGAACGCGAATCCCGCAACCTCGCAACCTGGAAACGAGTCTACCGCCTTAAGAGTTAGCATTTGCTACGTAACTGAGAAAATGTTAATCGATTTAGGAGATCTATTACCTTAAATCTGAGTTCACCGATAGGAGGAGCAGCGAATGGTATCTCATGGAACGCGATGAAAGAATTACCAAAGACGCTTTTCTGTACACCACCTCGTAATTTACCTTGCTTTACTGTAACTATCGGTTCGTTCATTGTTGACCATGCTCTAACGAACTTGACAACGCTCCAATTTCGTCTACGGAGAGAATGGGTGCAAACCATGAATTGTGTCTGCACCGCAATCATATTGTCTATTTACTTATCGTGCCAAAGTGCTGATACCAGAAACATAGTATGTAGATATCATCAAAAATTTCAGGAACATACATATACATAAAACGCTTGTAACGGTAAAGCACATATGTACCTACAAGCTCTCTACGAGAAATTTCAATACTGACGAATGCATAAACAGATGTAAGTTGTTTAACATTTTAAGGTTAGAACGTGGTGTAGAGTTAAGGTTAGAAAGCGAAGTTAGCAGAGTGAACAGATTTTTAGAAAAAAATATGCAGTTTTGATAAATATTGACAATGATGTGTACAATAGTCCTTTATAACAAACGAAATTATTCGTAATACTGCTCGAAATGAAATTTGCTAGAAATGAAATAAATAACAATTGTTCGTGGTAAGTAATTTTTGCGATACATTTACAATTTGCTGCTTGTTTCGTAGCGTACATGTGCTTTGATATGTAGCAGAGACGCACAGTGTGCAAAAATGCCCATTAGCTGGCCACAGTACAATTTTTCGAAGCAGAGAATTTTGTTCATCTGAGTGGCGATGTCATTAACATTAAACCTACCAAGCATTCAAAGGATAGGTAAATGTTGCCTTATAAAAATGGCATAACTAAATTTAATCAGATGCCTCACAATTTTCAATATAAAATAGATGCTTGGAGAAGGAAATTTATTGCATTCTTTTTCACAAATGGATATGTATACTTTCAATAATTGCAATAATAAATGACGGTCATTTGACCGAGGTAGGTTTAGTGTTAAGTAATAGTTCAATCTATAAGGAACTATAAAAATTAGCTTCAAACGTTAATTTGAACATTGCTAAATTATATCTTTCGTTCAGGTCATATTTCTTCATATTGTGTCAAGTCTGTACACTTTCGCGCATAATTTTGTTATTGAAAATTGTTCCTTGAAGACTAAATAATGAAATTGTAATGGCAAAATTATCTATTAACTTATATCGTTGGTTCCACATCCCACCATGAGTGTTCAAGTTTTTCATGCATGGACCATCAGTAGTTAAAAACTGCATTTTACCGATTGGTGTCTATTTAGAATATAGAACAGAATATAGAAAATATAGAACAGAATACAGTCGAAAGAGCTTACGGATAAAATAAATGAGAATATATTCCACAGGATGATGGTGTATTCGGATCCACACACACATATACCATTTCTCAGTGATATTCAACCTAAAATATTTAAGAAAAGAATACCATCTGAAGTTTCACCACTACTAATAGATGTATCAATAGAAAATCAATCTATTGATTGCGATTCTCGGGATTAAACATAGTACAAATAACCAGATTATGAAAAGTATTTATCATTAATATTTTTATCTATTTATATCCTATTAATATTGTTATATTTGTTGTGTACACGTTGCTATGATAAGAATATAAACTTTTTTTATGAATGAACATTTTAGTTTAAAACATTGATATTTCGATTTGATGTTCAAACAGATTAATTCAACAGACTAGATTTAAAAACGTATACAATATTCTTTTATAAATCTATAAAATAACATTTTTAAAGTTATTTATTACTTAAAATATTAATCTAACATTAAATTCGTGATTAACGACCACAAAAACTATAGTACATGGTATTTTTAGAAAGACTTTTAGTGTTTTTCTAATGTTTTTAATGCTTGTCCAGCCTCTGGGCGTTTTTGCACACTGTGTATAGAAGCAATTACACATATACTTAATGAGTTAACAATTGAATAAAGGTATTACCATGAATATTTTAAAAAACGTAGAAAATCACAGCTGTCGGTTGAACTTCGAATCTACACTTCCCAAAAATATCTTGAACGTGATAATATTATGACCTCGTCGATTAAGTAATATAACACTTTTCCACCACTGTTGCATGTCTTAACACGATACAAAGAGAAAGCAACGTTACATGGTTTGCGCGCTTACGCTCAAAAAATGCCCCTCCAGTAACGCAAGCATGAATCATTCTTTTATCTGACAGAATACCTACTTAATTTTTATTCCGTTTCCGACTACAAGTTAAAACACACTTTTCGTTTAAGTGTGAATTAATCAAACTGTTCATTTGCAATCTTTCGTTAATGCCATTGCTAAACCTACTTCTCTAACAGTTTATGGGCTCAGGGACGCGGACCAATAAGTATTTCTCGTAAATTAACCCTTTGCACTTCGAATTATTTTGCAATTTTATTGCCAACAACTCCCTACTATTTCAAGTGTTTTATTTGAAATTTACTTCAAAGAGAAGTTCCTTGACTGCTACTTATTTTGAACAATTTTGTTTGCTAATTATATTAAATATAGCTCTCAAACTTTGTTGTAATTTATATTATATTTGTGGAACTTATATTTGTTTTTAACTAAAAAATAAGACAATTAAATAAATAAAGGAAGAACCAAATACATATAAAAGCCCGTTTCATTTACATTTTTCTTTCTCTGATCTCGAGTCACTCGACAAAGGAGTGCAAAGGGTTAAACAATTCTTCTCCAAAACGTCTGAATCGTGACAATTTATGGTATTTATGCAGGGAAGGGTACACCTCATCGTTTTGAATGAAACTCAAATATTTTGTAGAACTCGAAATTTTAAGCAACTTTTTTCTATATATGTCATTGCCACTCGACTTTAATTTTCGAGATATTCGTGAAAAATTTTCCCCGTGGCGCACAGGAGGAAAACCGATGAATTCTGTGTCGAAATCAAAGAACTTTTGATAGAAATGAGATAGAGCGACGATTTTTGTCTTAAATTAAAGCTGAAATATTGCAGAATATGGGAAAAATAGAGAGATTATGGTACAAACGTTTTTTAACCTTGAAAATCCGTGTTAAACTTGCAGAATTTCAAGAAAATTGTGGTTTGTCCAATGTCATGTCCGGATAGATTTTTTTCTTGACATGCTGTACATCATTTCCTATAGATTTCCTCACACTGATTTCAAATCTGACCGTAAAAGTTGTCTATCACCAACGAATTTTTTAACTTCTGGTGAACCTTATTCTTATTTTTATCACCAGAAGTTAAGTGAGGCATGGAACAATAAGGTTGGGAAACACTAGTCTATACTAACTATATATCCATCTTATGAGGGTGGACTCCTATTATAAATTCCTATTTTTACGTTTACGAGACGTAATTTGCATCATTCGGCAGTCTAATTTGCATTATTCGGAAGCATAAAGCTGGAATAGCTAAATGCTGCCGAATAATGCAAATTACGCCTCGTAAACGTAAAAATAGGACTTTTGAGGGCGATCGTGGCCTAGATTGATCTTTGATCCAGCGCTTTTGACTACTGAAAAACCCCATCTTTTCATTATCGAGAAATGGGAAGGCGCATCCCGCACCCTTGCAATCCTGGAGAGAAACGAGTCTACCCCCTTAATCTTTCTACTGTTTTAATTTTTGTATACTCGTTTCTGTTATAAATGCATAATATACGCGCAGTATATTAACAACACTGAATTAACTCCGCGTTGATACATTTCACAGTATTTTCCGATGCCGTGTTTACAGAACTCTACAAAATTTTGACGCGTAAATGCAAATTACATTCAGAAAATTAAAGAACACCCATGCTACTGTATGTCTATTACAAGGTTACACAATCATTAATTATTTAGAATTAAAAAATGAAATAATCATTTTTACTGAAATATTAATAGAGAACAGTTCAAAAAGGGTGGTCATTCACATAACTTCTTTACCGACGGTTATGCGAGTCTTAATAATGAAAACGCGTTATTTATGAAATAATCTTTATTGTAAGTAACATATCAAATACGACATGTATATACATATATAGCTTACACATGGCAGGAGGTAATAAAGTTCATATACTATTTCCTTTTTACATCATATTTTCGTTTCCATCGATTGCTGCTCAGAGAATATCCAATTCACAACAATACTCTATAACACAATACTTTATAAAATTCAATTCAAGTTAAGAATGTTTGACTTCATACACAGTAACACGGGCTCGTCGCCGATGTCTAAGTACTTAATCTTATCCTCTGTTGCAGGTTCCCAGATATCCTTTACGTATTCGTCGAGGGACGGTGTAGGGTTTCTAGGTGAGAAATAATTATCATATAACACAGAAACTAAGAGATAGAAATGACAGTATCGAAAAGTTAGCGAGTAAAGGAACATAGAATGGCTAGGAACGCTACAAAGGAAAAGGAAAGGAAGAAAGATGGGTAAGACCAAAGAATAGAAAAAGGGTAGATAAAGTAATTATGATAGAAGGCATGTGGGAAGAGGAATTGGTGTAAACGGGTCAATGGGCAGAATGCATGGATTAAGTTACATTATTTATAAAACCAAGTCTGATTCGCAGCTGTTCTGTTGATTAAATAAAGTTATACAAGGTTGTCATTAACTGGTGGCCAACCGAAAACGAGGAAATTCAACATGAAACCATAAGTCGAAAATGTAGAATAAAATATGTTTATGCGGGTATTTGATTCCGAAAAAATCAAGTTTGAAAATTCGGCGAACACGTGTCCTATTGAATTGGAATCGTCTAACGCGTCTGTTCGTGATCTACCCCAGTTCTACTTCTTGCAAATACTGATTGTAAGCACACAAACTTGGCGGATTTTCAAACTCAATTTTCTCGAAAACAAAGCCTCGTATTGTATGAAAAAATTTTATTCTACATTTTCAACTTATTTTTTTAATGTAGGATTATCCTGTTTACGGTTGTACGACCAGTTACCGATCACTCAGCCTGTACAATACTATTATTCGAATATTTTTTACCTGGGGTAGCAGTATAATTATTTTTAATACAAATTAGTAAAAATTACTATTATTATAAATTGTAGTCGTAAGTTTAATTTAAGCTATTCGAGAAGCTACAGGCTGTTTCAACTCACCCCGTTTTACCGAAATTGGTCCACATACGAGTTAAACGTTCCATTGTTGCTCTATCTTTCGTTCCTATTGCTGGCGGTTCTGGGTCCTCAACTTTAAGAGGACTCAGGTAAAACAGGTACGCCATTTCATCGACATGAGATGCCCCTAAAGAATTCAACTGTTTCAATACAAAGCGGATTTTATGCATTCATGACATGACACGCAGAAATATGTATATCAAATGCATGGCATTCAATATATTTAAAGAATTTAAGAATACATGTTAATCGTTTTAATAAGTTGTGAATAGTGCGTCGACATGTGCGTAAATCCATTTAATGTTTCTACTTTCCAAAATTGTAAAATTACACCCACCCAGTGTTGTCACAAATGCGGAAATCCGCGATCTACTGATCAATGAGTAGAATAAGCAAAATACATCCCTGAAGTTTATCTTAGTTAGTTAGCGAAATGACAAACTAAATGAAGAGGTGAAACTGAATGAATGACATTTGTGTTATTAAAGAGACTAGATTACCTTTAACGACACGATCGACCAATAGGTCCGTATGTGTTTTCTGATTGCCGACATATGTGTATACATAAAAATAAGTAGGTGCCGATGTTCTCTTCACCCGATCCTCTACATACAATCTCGCGGCAAAGCCGAAATAAACGTCACTGATAAAACGTACAAGTTGATCTACTTTTTCCGGTCCGATTTCTCCATCGAAATAGGTATTCTCAACAGCATTGAATAACTTATTGGTTTCGTCGGGACCTAAATCCTTCAGTGACGCTAATTGTTTCACTTGCGACTTTAACAATTCAGTGGGGTATTTCATCGTCGATTCTGTAATAGCAGAAGAATTACACAAACATGAAGTATGAATACACTTAACATTAGACTTACAGAGCCCTAAATGTGACTATTTTACAATATCATAAAAATAACAATAGTGTTCTTATTCACATTTTTAGCAATTTTTATTATGCGTCTGAAGAAATATATTTATTAAATAATTCCACATAAATGCATCTTTATAATCTTAACAATAGTAAATTCAAAAGTTTGCAACACGCCATTTTGACGTGTCCCGTAGTTCTGAAGAAATATTATTGATAATAATTACCTTTTACAAACATTAGAAACTCGTGCGACGTGTATCCAATAATAACGGGAACAGATGCTTCCTTTGTGAACATTTCCTCCAGAGGAAATGGTAATACTGGATTTTCCGCCATATCATCAGTGTTCAGCGAAAACGGAAGAGCAAACTGTCCTCTTTCCTACGAAAATAACGCGAGAGAGGTTATCTAACTGTGTATGTTTTTACGAGAACTATATTACTTTCCATAAATGCTACGGTCATCTCTAAATTGGCGCCCCACAACAGTAGAATCCATTTACGGTTACGCAAACATCTCCTTGACTTCTATTATATCCTTACATTAAAGAATCGGTAAAAAGGAAATTAAAATATTCACAATCTATTGAACTATTAAATTTTGAATAAATGTATGTTAAATGTATGTAAAAGTGATCTAAAAATTGTCAACGTACCTCTACAGTTTTTGCAGCATGAGCGTCATGCATGAACAACTACAGACTAATTACAAGCGTATTTAGAGGATTGCGGTACGTTTTTATTACAAGAAAAACTCAGTTACATGAACGACATGAGCCGACTCGTTACCGGCTGCATTCACACAAATAAAAATTCTACTGTATCGTGGGGTTCTCCGTAATTATTAAACGCGTGTCAAGAAAACTTGTTTGCCTGCTGCGTAAGCATGTCCTCGGCAGCCTTGACGATATCATTTGCGTCAATCGTTCGAAGGTACTGTACAACTTCTTCAGGATCCGTGGAATCTTTGCCAAGGACTTTGGCAAGTTTGAAACCTCGCTCAGGTCTACTTTGATTGCGGCTCCACGGACACGTCAATAATCCACTTTGCATGATCGCCTTGTGAAAGAGACCTACGGACAACAATGACTACATAGTTTTTTATCAGGACAAAAATCCAGTTTATCGCTTTCCTACATTTTGCGAGGCAACGTCGGGCTAATCAATATTCGAGTTATCAGTCAATCAACAACTACCCAGTAAGCAATCTGCTCTTGATTTAGTATTTGGCAATAACTTTGACGCTAAATACGGACTCATCTGTTTCCTCATTAGGCTCGGTATTCAGCAGATCCTGCATTCGTTATATGTAGAGGGTAGGTCGGTCGCACTAAGAGCGAACCTAACCTTGCTTTCAGAGTAAATGTCGGGCATAATAGTTATTATTATCACTTTAAGATTTGTGTTATAGACACAAACTTTATTTTCACCCGTCAAAACAGTTCGTTTATTCGTAAAGTACCTTATTATGTCGAGTAGAAAAAGACGCTGAAATATTCGCTTCGCCGCCATTTATACAGTTCTTCTACTCTTGTCAACTACTTGAGATGCGTGGAAAAAAGGCTAGAGCAGTTGCTTAGTATTATTTACTTTAACCGCCGTCCCAGGTATATAAATTCCTGAGCTCGTCGTTGCATGCCATCAACATGCGTAATGACTTTCGCTAGACGGTTAATTTCTATTATATTTACAAGCACACTTTTTTCTCGTTTTCCGAACGTCGCGACCCATTGTAGCCTGGCGGCCCCGGATTTACCTTTCGGTTTTTCCGTGCTCGCTAATAAACCTTCATGTGAGAAAAACTCCGAAATCGAGGTTTTTTTGCGGCCTAAGGTAGACACATTGTATCTACCTTTACACGCTATTGGCTTGAATGCAACAAACGCTTTCGCGCAGTCGCCAGTGTCAACGAGATTCGGATGCTTGAACTTTGAACTATGCACAATTTCATAACAAATCGAGTAACAATAGCCATCTTCCACTGGTCTCTTACAATTTCACATATAATACTTCGTGTTTACCTCGCATACATGTGTCTAAACGCAAAATATAACATAAATGCATTTCTATCCGTAACAATTTGTAAATATTTAAATTATTGGAAACGCATGAAACTTACAATTATATGATTTAGAAATTTAAATAAAATTCGATTTTCCCTCCTACAGCAACATTTACTCCGATATTGCTCGATATGTATACTCTTAGAGCAAGATTCGATCCGCTCTTAGTGGAATGACTGCTTTTTGTTTGCGAAATATGATTGTGCACAAGTCTGATGTATGCACAATAAGATTTTGCTGACTGGGTATTATAGTGGGCCCATGTACTTTCAGTCAAGTAGTGTTGTACATATATTGTAAACGCTCTGTGCTCTCTTGAAAAGATCGCAAAGATATAGAAACTGTATTTTCATTTAGTTCAAACTTTGTTTCATTAACACTAACCGTAACGAGCACAAAATGTGTCTAGTAGACGTTACTTTATAAACATTAGAAGACTGAATTTATTTATCTGGCGCGCAGTTTTTATAACAATAAGTACTCGAATGAAGACGTTAATTTAACAATCGTAGGTAATTGTTCTTGTCGGATCACAGCTGCACACCTCCGCGGCATGAAACCAATCAATTAGGAACATTCATCCATGGACATTGACTTCTATGTAGCCCTTCCGCTTATTATTAGTCCAAATTAATTTAATCGACGACGGACTGTTCTCACACTAATAATTTCATCAAGATTTGGTATTATTTTCTTTAAATAATCAATGAATAATGTGGTCGATTCTACCTTTCGCGTTTCATGTTCTACATTTGCGGAGGTTGTTGTGTATAATTCCATGACGCCCAATATGTTGACTTCATGATAGCAAGTCATTACAGATATCTCTAACTAATATTTAGTTATCTGCCGGAAGTTTTCCAGTTTTACGATGCATATCTTAAACTTGTTGTGGTTAATCTGCTGTCATGTTCTTTTCCTCGCTTATCGTGGTCGATTACAACGCACTTCTAATTGTCCCAAATGTTCAATGAATACTGATAAAAATTACTTATACAACGTTGACATTTAGATATACCGAACTACTATCACAATGTACGTAAATGATTGTCCTGCTCTAAAGCAACAGCTCAGAACAAAGTGAATATAAATGTCCTTGTATTCTCGGAATTAACAGAAACACTACTGAGACTTTATAACAGAAGTTACAAAACTTTATAAGAATACAATTTAGACGCTTTTGCGAGCTTCCCAGAAAACTATGTGCTATTCAGCACTTAAAATATGACTAATACGTAAATAAATGACAACCACTGTGATTATTCTGTTACCTTGCGCTCGTGGTGATATTGCCAGTGCATGTACCAACGTTCCTCCAGCACTCGCTCCGAAAATCGTAACATTGTTAGGATCGCCCCCGAAATTCACTATGTTCTCTTTGACCCACTCCAGAGCAGCGATCACGTCTTTCAGTCCCATATTTCCTGGTGCAGACTTGTGACCCAGATTTAAGAAACCTGCGGCATACCGTTAGAAATCTAATTACCTTAAATATGACAAAATTCTTTTATTCGTCCCTTGCTTTGGGATTCGCCTACTGATCCGTAAATAAATACAAAGAAGAGCCTAGCCTAAAATACCTTTGTTGGATTCTGGGATAAAGCGATGGAACACAAGGATCGGATGGTAACGAGTTTGTCAAATTCACCATAAGCAATGGAAAATGTATTAAGAAGTTTAACTGTAAGAATAAACTTATCTAACTAGATGCAGTCGATTAACGTTGCTGTCAAATGATGTTATTGTCGAATAATGCTGTCGTCGTTGTCGACCAAAGTTATTGTCGGTCAAATCTGGAGTCGGTGAAAACTGTGTCGATGAAACCTGAGTCTGTGATTCTCATGGAACCCTTTTGAAACACCCTTTACATAGCCAACTCTCGACATTCCGCCGTTTGAATTTTCTCACTAATGACATACGTGTTTGTCGAATTAACGATAAGGCAAGGGATTAATTAATCCATCATTCTAAATGAGTATTAGACTAAAATGTTATTAATACATTTCACAAGGAACTAACCGAAAGCGCCAAGTCTATAATTAGCCGAAACCACCACGACGTCCTTTGCCAGAAAGTAGTCTGGCCGTTTATCTACGAAACTTGCTGTTCCCATTAGTAATGAGCCACCATGGATCCAAAACATCACCGGTTTACATCCACTAAGTGAATTAGTGTAAACATTAAGGTATAGACAATCCTCTTGACCGATTACACCGATCGGGGGCAATTCTCGTAATTGTGGGCCACGTATCCCACGAGGTTCTGTAGCGTCTTTGATACCGATCCATGGAGCCGGTGGTTGTGGATCCTATTTGTCGAATCGGCAATAAATAATCGATCAATTTAAATCGAATAAACAACGTGTTCGGCACAGAGATATAAATCCAATGTTGGTAAATGTTACGTTTAGAGGAGGCAGCTCTGATAACTTTGACCTTGACATATATAGTCAAAGTCACCTTTCTGAGTAACCCCCAAAAGGTTTTAGTCGTCGCTCGTTTTTTATGAAAAAGTTATGAACAAAACAGTAAAAATATACCACTTGTAAGTATTGAAGGCTAAAATTACTAATATGTGCGTGGAAATGTACTCAATTAGGTATATTTAAGCATATTGGGTGTATGTTAGGTTTGGTAATCATGCCGATAACGTACGTGAGATATACAGGGTGAGGCACTAACTATTGCCACCTCCAATAACTCCGAAAGTATGATAGTAGTAGAAAAGTTTTCGAAATAAAAGTTGCATCGGACAACAGGGGCCGTATTGTAGAGTTAATGTTTTGTTGCTAGGTGGAGTCGTTTTCAAAATGTGAAGGTCACCTTTGTTTTTTTAAATAGAATGCTATATTTTGCTACCTGTTTTCTGATAGTGGCCATTGAGACGAATCCAACGAGGTACAACATGAAGGTCTTTGATGGTCAGCAAAGGTCATTTATGACAAAAAAGGCGGAAATAAATTCGTATTTACAGAAGGTGTTCAAAGTGATTGCTATTGGTATCGATGCAATCGTAGTATTTCCTATCACTTCGGCACTTATCGAATCACATACTGTAACAATTTATTGTACAAACGTATTGAATTGAGCGGCGTGTAGGATGAGAACGTTGAGGATATCTTTCAGCGTATAAATCTGTAGCTCGCGCTGAATTTTGCTGGCATTCTCCGTAAATGAGAAGCATATCGGTTTGTTCTTCGAAAAAATACAACGTTTACAATCGCTTGATTCGATGATACTAATCTTACCATTCTGATTAGCGATGTCCTGCGATATCGTCCAGAAGTGTTTATTTGACATTACCAGGTTTAGTAGATACGCTGAACGAGATATCCTGAACGGTCTCACCCTACACACCGTACAATTGAATACATTTGTACAATAAATGATTAGAGCATGTGATTCGATTAGTGCCGAAGCGATAGGAAATACTACTCAATCCGTGATAAGATTTTTGCAGCATTGCATTGTTACCAATAGAAATCACTTTGAACACCTTCTGTAAATGCAAGTTTATTTCGCCTTTTTTTATCATAAATGACCTTTGCTGACCTTCAAAGACCTTCATGTTGCACCTCGTTGGATTCGTCTCAATAGCCACTATCAGAAAACAAGTAACAAAACGTTGCACTCTATTTAAAAAAACAGAGGTGACCTTCATATCTCTGAAGCGACTCCATCTAGCAACAAAAGATTAACGCCACAATACGGTCCCTGTTGTCCGATGCAATTTTTATTTCGAAAAATTTTATACTACTATCATACTTTTGGAGTTATTGTAGGTGGCAATAGTTAGTGCCTCACCCTGTATAATAACCTGACAACGGTTCTGTATGCATAATAAAACATTTTTACCGGAATTGCAGCAAACTGGAGTAACATTATAGCTTTCTGTCGATCGTACTTGTTATTAATAAAATTGTTAATGCTTTCGGCGCATTTATTACCTAATTTACAAAGCAATTTTGCAAATTACTGGAGTGACATACAAATTTATTTTCTTTCTCGGTATATGTTTAACAGTGAACAAATAATTAAAAAATATGATTACAAAAAATATATATTTATTACGATAATTATCAGTAGATAAGAATCATTTTTTAATGAATTTTAATGCAAATTTCATCCTAGTATCTTATTGGTCAAGAGTTGTAGTAAAATGTCACGATCCAGCCCGGCCGTCCAAAGCTCTATATTGCGGTGCAGCGTTCACTTAACATAATTTTAATTTCATCAATTTTCAAATGTCCATCTTTTTAAAAAGACGTCCGTAAAGGGGACACTTGGTGCTACATCCTCATTTTTTCAATTTTTTAAAAAGTGGCATGAAAATATGGCATTTGTTTAAAACAATTGCAAAATAAATGGTGGAAAAAACATTTTTAGTAGATACTCTTATGTTTTCACTTTAAGCTCCCAAAAACTCATTTTCATCGGTCTGTTACTTCTAGACTTATGATTTAATGAAGAAAGGGTGACATGTTTTTTTACACGTCTGTAAAATCAACAATTTTTAAGATATAGAGATATTGAAGAAATATATAGTGATATTTAGAGAAATCCGTAAATTTACTCCAAAAAGTGTCCGTTTTCGCGTGGAATGACCCAGGTTGAAAATAATATAACAGTATTTTTAAATTCCTCTAATGTTTTCACTGTTTTAAATTACACCTACTCATTTTTGCCATAAATGCATAAAGTCCGGTATCTAATAATAATACATGCAATACCAGTACAAACAATAAAATACAATACCACCCCAGATAGCACAGTACATCTTACGGATGTCGTTTTCTCGTCATTTTCACGTCTTTACATCTTACGTCTCGAAAAGACGCCTGTCGGGGCGTGTAAAAGGCACCTCTTTGAAGACGTCGTTTTTACGTTAGGAATGAGATGCATTAAATTCCTGCAACCGTCAAAACGACAAGTGAGCAGAGTCGGAATTCAGAGTTAACTCGACCGTCGCATCGTACTGAAAGCATTCCTTTATCACTACTTTTCAAGAGTTCGGATAATCCGAGGACAAAATCTTTCGAATAAAAGTTGAACAGTACTTAATGCTGTACCAAATTCTATATTTAAAATTTGGAAAAAAAAATTTTTCTACAAAAAATAAAAATCATTTTTATTTTTTAAACGTTAAAATACATTTTTTATCTCATAATGTTATAGCTGGCGTCAATACGAATCCAATGACCTACTCTTTTATGACCCTAAACCCATAAATAACGCTACGATATTTTATTTCTGTTTTTCGGCCAAATACTCCACTGTGCGACGCATCGCATCACCGTGCGGTTACGTGAAGTGAGGTTAGTTTAGCACATCCTCGTGCACGTGTTCGTATATTAGTACAGTATTCCAATTAATAAAAATTGTGTGTGAGTGATTCGATAACTTCAGCCACTTGTCACGATTGTGTTGGTGAAACTTGTCACAGCCATTTCAGGTAAGTTTTTATTTTATATCTATTTTCAGCCATTGAAACATTGCTTGCAAAAGAAAAATACAAAAATATTATTAGGCTGGAGGGGAAATCCTATCGTATTTAAATGAAAACATATGAATAAATTTATAAAAATACATAAATAACCTGTCAATTCCTGTTTTCCGATGACTCGCTATTGTGTTGGTGAAACTTGTCACAGCCATTTCAGGTAAGTTTTTATTTTATATTTATTTTCAGTCATTGAAACATTACTTGCAAAAGAAAAATACAAAAATATTATTAGGTTGAAGGGGAAATTCTATCCTATTTAAATGAAAACATATGAATCAATTTATAAAAATACATGTTTAATATTATTATTCAATGATATAATTTCCATTATTTGTAACAATGTAATAATATGTTGCCATTTTTCAGATAATCTGTCAATTCCTGTTTTCCGATGACTCGCTATTGTGTTGGTGAAACTTGTCACTGCCATTTCAGGTAAGATTTTTATTTTGTGTTTATTTTAAGTCATTGAAACATTACCGGCGAAAGGAAAATACAAAATTGTAATTAGGTTGGAGAGAAAATTCTATTGTATTTTAACACTAAACCTACCAACACCGGTTAAAATGACTGGTTCCAGGTTTTTTATTTTATAATTAGAAAAGTAATAAAACTGTTTTCATAAGAAACAATTGTATAGTTTTTTTTTAGTAGTGCACATATTACAATAGGAGCTGCACATAGTCTAAATAAAATCAATCTTGTAATTTTTAGAAGCGAACATGTACCAGTTACTTTTGAGGCTCTGTAGGTTTATTGTTAAAGAAAACATTTGTATCAATTTATGAAAATACATGTTTAATATTATTCAATGATATAATTTCCATTATTTGTAACAATATATTGCCATTTTTCAGATAACGTGTAAATTCCTGTTTTCCAATGACTTGCTACTTAACATGTGTTTTTGATTTTGAAGCAAACTTACCTGCTTTTTTAAAATACGACATAGCTTTCCCTCCAACCTAATATATTCATGCTAAAATCTTCCCGTTTATTGGACAATGCTTCTCACCAAGAAATTCTAATTTTCTGATGCAGCAAAAATTTTTAATAATAAAATTAATAATTTATATTTTATAATTATATAAATAAATATGAATAAATATTATGAATTATTATATATATTAGTGTTGTATGCGCGATTGTATTATATTGTACTATGTACCTAATTTATATGTTTGTTTATTATGTGTTATTTACTATTTAAAATACTATTTTCCCCAACTCTGAGTAGTACAGTTAAGTTATAAAGCGATAAAGTATACTTACTCGTAACGAAAATTTTAATAAAACCCTATTCACACTGTACTGTGGTCATCCGTTGGTCTTACTGAATACACCAGCGTTGCTAACACTCATATGTGGAACTCTGTTAAGAAAACTTACAACGTTGCTTTAAAATGTAAATAAGAAGCAATATAAAGGCAATAAAGATATCTTTAATATATATTAAATAGTAATGTGTTTTGTCTCCCTCACTCCCTTTTAACATCCCACTAACACACCTGCAAGGTCTCGGTAACGTTTAAAAAATTTTAAATATAGAATTTTGTACAGCATTAAGTACTGTTCAACTTTTATTCGAAACATTTTGTCCTCAGATTATCCGAACTCTTGAAAAGTAGTGATAAAGGAATGCTTTCAGTACGATGCGATGGTCGAGTTAACTCTGAACTCTGACTCTGCTCACTTGTCGTTTTGACGGTTGCAGGAAGGTGCCTTTAATACACCTCGTAAGATGTAAAGACGTGAAAATGACGAGAAAACGACATCTGTAAGATGTACTGTGCTATCTGGGCTTATACCCAGTCGGTGGTTGTATAGAGAAAAGTTGTTCAGAATGTTGAACTGGACAACACATATGTTGTCAAAATGTAAAGAAAACGTAGAGAAAATATGACATTAAAGTTTGCTAAAAGTTGACATTCGCTATGTATACCTGAAAAGATATTAATCGATTTAGAAGATCTATTACCTTAAATCTAAGTTCACCGATAGGAGGAGGAGCGAATGGTATCTCATGAAACGCGATGGAAGAGTTACCAAAGACACTTTTCTGTACAGCACCTCGTAATTTGCCTTGCTTTACTGTAACTATCGGTTCGTTCATTGCTGACCACGTTCTAACCAACCTGACAACAGTCCAATGTACTCTGCGGAGCGACTAGGTGTGCACCAGAATCGTATTATTTACTGATTATATCAGAGTGTTCTTATCAGATAAGTGACATCAAAATTGTAAATGGAGCAGTTTCAAATACCGAACTCTGCATGATATCAACAATCGTCGGTTTAAGTTATTTTTTAACCATGCGGTGTCATGTCTTGGATTAGAAAGTGCGAACTCAACAGAGTGAACAGAGAATATTTTAAGAATAATAAAACGTACAGTTTTTATCACAACAGTATCTATTATATTGCTAGGACTATTAAAATTTACTAAAAATGAAGTAGATAACAATTGTTTGTGAGTCATTTCTGCGACACATTTACAATCTGATTTGTTTGTCTCGTAGCATACTTTGAGATGTAGCAGAGGCATAACATAGCAAATAAAGTTTATTACCATGACCATTTTAAAAAACGTAGAAAATCACGGCTGTCGGTGTAAAACTTTGAATCTATGCACTTCCCTAAATTTTCTTAAATTTGGCGATACTGGTCGTGGTGTAACGTGCACATCCATTAACAACTGACCTCGCACATTTTTACTGTATTTCTGATTGCAGAAAAGACTATACTATATTAAAGTTAACACTGCACATCTTTCGAAGTGATAAACGCAGCATCTACATACTGTATAACACAGTTATAATATACTATATACGACATCGAATCATCCGAATATTATCAATCTTTCCCAATCTTATTCAATGTGCTCAATATAAAAGTATCCCAGATAGCAAAAAAGCTCGATTCTGACCAGTTCTGATCACTCGTAAAGTTCTCTCGGCCCAAATCTGGCACAAGCAGCCCTCGGCCCTTCGAGCCTGGTTTCTGCCAAATTTTAAGTAGGTCCGAGATTGTAAGATGGCAGCACGGTCAATTTTTACTCATTTACTTTTTACTTATTTTACTTATTTGACATGCAAGGAGGGAAAACGAAATAATAAACCTCAATGAATGATATACTTGTTTAATTTTATTTTTTATATTAGTTTTCCTAGACTGCGGATCTTTGTGCAAAATAAAAATTGTTTACATCTATTGCAAGAGATAGAAACTAAATTGAATGTTATGTCTATACGCAAGAAAATGTAGAAGCGAAAAGAAAATTTATATTTTTTGTATAGCTACATTTATTTTAATGCTAAAACATTGATTTCAATCTCATATGTTTATAAAATTTAAGATATTATATTAAATACGCCGCAGAGAGTTGGTGAAGACACAGGGACAATAGCACAAGGAATAATAAATATTATAATTTTTTATTTGTTTGACTATTGCATATATTTTTATTGCTTTACATGTTGTACATATTTTTGCATTTCCCATTAAGCAAAAAAAAAACGAATATAGACGTATTAAGCCGTGGAAATGACAAAAAAGTTATAATCTTTACATCGACCAATAAATCTATATATACAGGGTGGGGCAATAATTACGTCCACCTTGAACATCTCCGTTATTTGTAATAATATGGAAAAATGTTATGAACAAAATTTGCATGGTACAGAGGGGGACATGTCGTGACAGAAACATTTTCTACGAGGGTGGAGGCATGGATGACATTTCAAGGTTACCTTGATCTGTTTAAATAGAAACACCTACTTTCTGTATCATGAGTCGGTAGACCATCGAATTCGGAGTAAAAATGTATTGACTTCCATATGTCTTAAATCTAATAGGTAACGAGATATTATAGAAAGAAGAAAGAAAATTATTGTTTCGATAATATCTCGTTATAGCTATTAATATACTTGTAATGGATTTTGCACAAGCGACGACTCATTTACTTTTATCAGACCGTATACTAATAATTTAAAGATAACAATATTGATCAATCGCCTTATCGATAAGCCAGTGATATCGAAAGCTTTAATATTAATACTATACCTTTGATCATACCTCAGTTCCCGTATCAAATTCGTTTATTACGTAGAAGAAATAAATATTAATCATTGTCAGCAATTTTGAAAATTGTGAGCCTTTATGTAGACAATGACAATTTGTTTTAATAACAAAGATTCTCGATCGAATTAAACATTATTGTTTCCTCGTTCTTTACATTCATCTTCAAGAGGATATAATAAAAAATTATGGGGTATTAATTTTCATAAGTTATGGCTTGGTCGATCGTTTTTGCTAGTTGATTTTGATAACAATCGTTCTTTAAATCAAATGGTTCTGGAAATGCTGTCATGTATGTATAGTTAGGCAGATATAAGTCAACCAGGCCTGCCTCGAGCCTCGAACAGATATCGAGCACAGCCTCGCAAGCAGATGGCGGGCATTGTGCTGTCAGAACGACGCTCGAAGCAGAAGATGCCCGGAATCTGCTCGATTTTGAACAGCACACTGTGCCAGCATAAAGCGATACTTCTGCGGACGCAGAAGTTAGTCCAAAATCGAGCAGATTGCTTACTGAGTATGTATTGCTTTATTCAGCCTTACAGCTCAAAATTGGACTTTGGTCTACAATATCTTATATTTGTTACAATATCATTATATTCTCTCTCTCTCTCTCGCTCGCGCGCGCGCTCTTTCTCTCTATCATTATCAGACTGCGGATCTTTATGCAAAATAAAAATTGTCTGCATCGATTGCACGAAATAGAAACCACACCGAATGTTATTTCTTCCCTTAATGATTTTAATAGAGGGGAATTTGGTGAGCATTACCTTAACTTAAATCAACGTTCACCAATAGGAGGAGCAGCGGAAGATACTTCAAGAAAAGCGTTGTACAAGGAGCCCAAAACACCTTTATAAACGGTACCTTGTAATTCTGCTTGTTTAATTTTAACTGTTAGTCGCTCCATTATTAATAACGGCTAACTCACCAACTTAACAAGTTTTTCTAACTTATTTCCGTAAATTAGACACAGATTTATGTTGATATACGAAAATAACAAGCCACTTCGTGTGTTCTATTATCCACGACCATATTAATGCACATTGTCAAAGTAATTAACACTAAACCTACCATCACCGGTCAAAATGACTGGTTCTAGATTTTTTATTTTACGATTATTGATATAATAAAAATAACTTCATAAGAAATGATTATACAGATATCTTTAGTGGAGAACATATTACAATAGGAGCTGTGCAAAGTCCAAATAAAATCAATCTTGTCATTTTTATAAGGGAACATGTACGAGTTACTTTTAAAGCTCGGTAGGTTTAGTGTTAATAGACAGCAGATTTTAATTTAAAACAGTAAAAACATTAGAAGAATTTAATATTAAACATATCAAGAATGAATATAATTTTCTAGTTCACTCCAGTCTATTGCAGTTCAGGAAGGCAATTTTTATTTTGCATAAAGATCCGCTGTCTAGTAATCCACTATAATGTTTTGTACTCTCCATTTTGGAATACAATAAAACTAGGTAAAACGTAACACAATAGTAAAAAAGTTTTTTAAACATAAGTGAAATAAAATTAATACATGCGCTATTGAAATGAAAAATTCGGCAATTGAGAAAACTGGCTGTATTACGTCCACAAAAACAAAGTTACTTTTCTTTTTAAAAAACATGAATATAATCAATATAGATATACATATACATTATAAATATTATATAACAATGTATATAAATACAATATCAAGTCACATCGTTATCTCGATAAACTATTGTATAAAAAATATAATTCTGTTAATTTTAGTATAGGCACTGTGTTGAACATTTATAGCGGTTGGGTGCAGTTTTCGTTTAATTAAATCCATTACGTTTCTTTAGGAATGACATATTCGTGCTGACCATGTATCAATTATAAAACGAAAGAAAGAAATATTGCATTGATAACTAGCGTTTCATCTTGTCGAGTATCGGAACAACCATGTCGAACGATGGACGTTTCCCTGGATCTTCATTCATACAGATCCTGATCAGTTTAGCAAGGTGAGGTGAGATCCCCGGTGGTATACTAACGCGCAAATCTTCGAGAGCAATCTATAATAAATATACAATCAAATTATTCGAAAAGTTTAGAAACTCCTAAACTCCTAAATTGCAAATTTTCTTTAAGCTTAATAAACTGACCTTCATGCCACATTCCATTGGAGAAAGATCAGCGAATGGAACTTCTCTGGTTGCAAGTTCCCACAATAAAACAGCAAAACTCCACATATCGCTAGCTTCCAAATTTATATCTGCCGGACGCTTGTTTAATGCCTCCGGTGACATCCAGGCTGGTTCATAAATTCGTCCCACCTCTTGGAATGAGAATTTCGAGTCCGCCATATTTACACGAGCCGTTAAATCTTCGTCGATCTGTAACATCACGTTCATTCGTTAGATACAGTGATTCCCACTAATATTCGGGCATTTTTAAAACGACGATAACTTTTTTAATATTGCACCATATGATTTGAACTTTTTTGAGTAGTTAGAATAATTGGCTTGCTACACAACGTGAACAAAATTTTTGAAAAGAATTGCAAATTACCGGAATTGCAGAGAAAATACTAGTTGTATTTTGCAACTTTTTTATGTGGGCCCATATGGAAAATTTAGAAAACGTATCGTAGATCTGTATCAATTAAACATATTCTGAAAACTTCATCAAAATCGGTCGACGTTGCAATGAGCTACAACGTTTAAAAATGGTGAAAATTGCCGATTTTCACGATTTTCGGTCTCTAACTGCAATATATCTAAGGATTCATCCGTCTTTCAATGTCTGTCATTTCTTCCCGCATCAACCGATTTCGATGCAACTTTCGCAATGCACATAATTGACACAGATCTACAAAACTTATTTTTTAAATTGCAATTTTTGAAAAATATCTTTTCACATCATGTAGTAAACTAGTCACTCTAACTTCTCAAAAAAGTTAAAATCGTATAGTCCAATATTTAAAAAGTTGTCGGTCTTTTGAGAGCGTATGAATATTAACATTAGGTTTACGGGACCCGTCATTTTGACGGATTTCGGACTTCATGAGCACAATTACAAAATCCATAACTATTCATTCTTTTCCAATTTATGCTGACAATTAATTATTGGTGTAATGAGACGAATATATACAAAAATATCCATGAACCTTGTGTTAATGGGAGTCACTGTACATATCGAAAGAATCGCACTAATATAAGACGCTCCAACCATCAATATACAATTTAAAAAACAGAAGTACCATAATATGTTTACTATTCAAATGAAATCTGCATCTGTTTTGCCTCTCGAGTCCGTGAAGAAATGCCATAGCTCTTGCAACATCAAGAGCAAGTCTCAATGCTCGTGCTGTGTCAACTACTACGCCAGTACCGCCGTGTAACAATCGGTGTAAACTACCACGAGCCATGTACTGCGAGACAGTTGCTAATTGCGGTGGTTGATTGACACACCCGAGAACGGGTAGAACGTTCGGATGCGAGAAAATTCTTAATTTCGGAAACTCTTCGTTGAAATCTCTGGAGATCCTCGATGTACATTCGCGTATGGTCAAAATCTTTGCTACTATGTCATTATTTTGCCAACGTCCTCGCCAAGTTTCACCGCTTGGCGTAATTGCCAAGAGAGTGTGCAATAGCAAATCTGCCATATTAATTCCTTTATGCCTTGACAACGTTGCATCTCCTACATGGAATAATTCGAGTTATCATTATAGAACTAATGTCATTGTTAGAGAGCGGATTTTATGCATTTATGACAAGAACGAATAGGTGTAATTTCAAACATTGAAAACATTAGACGAATTCCAAAATACTTTTATATTATTTTCAACCTATTGAACATATTAAGAGAGAAAATAAATCTCTATGTCATTCCGGTTTGTTGCAATTCAGGTGGAACATTTTTATTTTGCATAAAGATCCGCTGTCTAGTCATTGTAATTGATTTTCAGTAATCTGTATGGGTCATCCCAAAACGGAATTTTAGAGAGGAAGGATCGTAGAATACAATCATATTTTTTCATACTTGAACCGGTGTTCAAATTTTCGCACTGATATAGAGAGTATGGGTGAAACAGTATGAAGAGAACGGAGGAGAGAAGATGGACGAGCAAGTGCAATGTATGGGTAGTATGCAGTTACAGGATAACTGGAAGTCTATTCAAAGCCGAGAGGCAAGAACTACGTAATAAATAAAAATAAACATAAACTTCCGTACGGCTTCTAGTTTTCAATCCCAGCCAACTTTGATCCTTGAACTGAATTTTTTTCAAGTCCTGTCCATATTCTACAGCCAGATCTAGAAATTAAAATCATATGATAAAATAGTTTGCAGTTATCAGTCATTCAATGGTATCTTTATATTATCATAAATATTTTGATCTGTTAAGTACCATGTAATCTTTTAGCAAGTAGACCTCTTGCCTTATCCAAAGGAGTATCACCGTCTTTATTTGCAATAGAGACAAGAGCACCTGCTGCAACTAACTCTTCAGCAACAGCGTGGTCGCCCCAGAAGCATGCATAATGGAGAGCAGTGTTTCCATGCTCATTCGTAACATTAACATCAGCCCGATTTCTCAGCAACTGTAAATTTGTGTCTGATTAAACTCATTGTGTCTTAGAAGATTTTTACAGTTTCAAGGAACGCTTAAATCTTTTAAATATACAATCGAACCTCGATAATTCGAATCTCAAGGGAAGAACTAAAATCTTCGAGTTATAGAGGTTTCGACTTATAGAAGTCTTTGAGTAAGACAGGTTTATCCTACAAAAATTCAACTGACAGGGGGTTTGCACAAGAGTTAATAATTTACTGATTGTAATAGTTTTAAAGATAGAAAAGTTCAATTTTTGGAGATGAGTTATGTATTATATACACATAGTAAAACAATCTACTAGACTCTTGCATATTACTATTACATATTAAAGAAATCTGTGATTTTACTCTGCATTAATGAATTAACAGATTGTTGATCAATGGTATTTTCAATGATAACCAAAGCAGAGAATACATCGTAAAATATTTACTGCTGTTTTGACTTGTTTAGCTTCTACACTTGTGGAAAATAATTTGAGTTAAAGGAAGTTTCATTTCGATTTATAGAGGTTTTAACACTAACCCTACCACGAGGGATCAAACGACCCGTTTTAGATTTTTTATTTTACAATTATTGAAATTGTAAAGGTGTTTTCATGGGAATTTATTGAATATATTTTTTGGCTCCAGTATATATTATAGTAAAAATCGCACAAAATATAAATAAATATGATCTTGTTATTTTTATAATACTATACACATCAGTCACTTTTGATGGTTGATAGGTTTAGCGTTAAAAGTTAAAATTTTCGTTTTATAGAGGTTTTTGAGTTACGGAGGTTCAAATTATCCAGGTTTGACTGTATATATATTTTACCAGCTGAACTATCTCCTTGTGTCCGTGTGCAGAAGCTAAATGAAGAGGAGTATCATCTCCTCTATTGGTAGCATTTATTCGTGCGCCTCTACTAACTAATAATTCTGCCAATTTTAGGTGTCCCTCTTTACAGCACCAGTGAAGTGGACTAAATCCGTGATCATCGCTACACAGAAATGAAATAAAATTATCGTCACCACTAATTATAGTACATGGAATTCAGTCAATTGTAATCAAACGAACATTATCAAGCATGAGAAGAATATTAAAAGATAGAAAACTTTCATTATTCATAACTAGACTGCGGATCTTTATGCATTTATGGCTCCTGAAAATTTTCAGAAAATGCTAGAATATAAAATTCAACAGAGTTTGGCATGATTTTTATTTGTTTCGGATCTACAAGGGCTACTACCACTGAAAACAAGATTTCATTTGATTCCACTTTCTTAAAATTCGCCTACAAAAATTGCAAATTGCAAATAAATATCCGTAGTCTACTCATAACTAAGTAAATTATAAATTTAGTAAACATCCTAATCCAGAATAATAAAAAATAGAACTCTAATAATAAAAGAAAAATAAAATAGTTACCATTTTAAAGAAAGATTAGAAACAAAATCGAATGCGAAGATTAAAAAACTTTACTTCGAAAAGAAAAGAATTAAGGTCCGGAGTAATAGAAAATAGAACAAACACTACTATGATAATAAAAACAATAATAAAGTAGTTTCCACTTTAAAGAAAGATTAGATTAAAATCGAATGCGAAAGGCTAAAGACCTTTACTTCGAAAAGAAAAAAATTAAGATAAGGAGTAATAGAAAAAAGAATAAAAGAATTTTCTTGTATTTACCCTTGATTCATGTCATGTTCAGTATCATCTAGCCAAACGCGCACTTGCATCGCATTTCCTTCGCGACACCATTGAAAAATATCTTCCATTTTTGGGAATTATTAAAAGAAACGAAGATGTGTAAATACTGTGGCAGAGGAGTGGCAGTGTTCTGTGCTCCACAACACTGGTCGTCATATACTAAATATAACCATATTTCCGCGGAACCGACACTGACACAGAAACTACATAACTTCAATTAGACTACGTAGTAAATGATACTTCTTCGAAGATCTTGTTCGATTATACATTGGAAACGTAAAAGCAAATTAATATGTTTATAATATGAAAGAATGTTTAATGCAACAGTTTTGAATGATACCGCACACATGCACAATTATGCATGTTACCATATATGACCCGACGGATCACAAACTACCGCAACCAGCCAGGAGGCAGGACGTGGTTACTTCATACAAAGAGTATGTGAGAGTAAGAGAGGCTCACGCCCCAGGTTTCGGGGTTCCCACTTTTTCCTATAGACCTATATACATCATCTGCAGCATGGAACAGAACCAACATCATCTGTAGCATGGAACAGAAACAACATCATCTGTAGCATAGAACAGAACCAACAAATCTCTAGCACCGACGCGAACGTCGACGCTGCCAGGATCACCCAGGATCCTTCGTCTCATCTCACACGTCACCACTTCAGCGAGATGTGGAAGTGGGCGCGAGTGGGCGCGGGGATAACGTGGACCTTACAGTGATCTGAAATACCACATCGCTAAAAGTTCCACCACCGACGAAAATAGTATCAAAATAGTGCCAAAACATGGTCCAAAATATGGAGTAGAATATTACATTTAATAATAATCGATATGGTTTCGTGATGATTGGCCTTCTCACCGATGGGTCGCGACGAGAATCTCCTCAGTGGTCTTCTGCACCGACGAAATGCCGTCGGTGGCCTTCTGTTTCTCTGATTGGAGCCAGAATATATCCTAGAGGGCGTAAGAAAACACCGAAATATTCGGGTAACACGAACTCCCATAAGGCTGGCTGTCTTGAACAGTCTTTCGACTATGTCAATATCACCGACGAGAGCCGCTGTGCTATTCAACGATACCAGCAAGTGGACACAGAAATATTATGGAAGAGAATAGGAATAGGAATAAAATTTATTGAAAATCAACATACTTATTAAAAGTGCAGCTATTAGCTCGATGTTATCCTTTATTCATAAGATACTAGAAGTTCTTACGAATAGTGGATAATACCGATGGCCCAGGACTCACCACGAGGAGGTTGCTGCACAAGAGCCCCGAAAGGGAGTCAGAACGAATTCAATATTCCTCCTGGGTACCTTTCTTACAATGACGAACTTATACTAAATTACGCATGTCGAGTAATTATCACGGAGTAAAAGGTGAGAATCGGAGAAGAAGCCTACGATCCAAGGAGGGCCAAAGGCGAATCAGGCAGAAGGCACTAATTCTTTCAGAGACTAAAACTAAAGAGAACCAGAGCAAAAGGCTCTGGTTCGTGGGTGACGCGAGCAGTGGCCAAGATAAATCCA
>CM052193.1:11285571-11350025 GCA_028455805.1 Lasioglossum figueresi | reverse complement strand
AAATTTATTAATTCTAGCTGTTTAATGTTTATAAAAATTCCTTTTGCCAACGATGTCGACAATCACTCTGTTTAACAACATATTTCTGTTCCCACAGATCGATTCTTTGAACATTTATGTATAAAAAAGTGTAAGGTAATAATTCTCCTTTATGAATTATTTTTACATTACATATTATGGTATCTCATATATTTGAAGTAGCATTTTTTGATTTTCCTAATATTATGCTTCAATACGGTTCTAGGAATTTCTTGTCCTTGAGTTTTGCTTTTAATATTGTAAACCTTAAAAACAAACATCTTAAGTAAAACATCGTCTGATATATCTGCTTAACTTGGAATATGTTCGGTGCAGAATGTAATAATTTATGATACATAATCAGTATGGTTCCGTGACGATTTGCCTTCTCACCGACGAGAATCTACTCATTGTCAGTGGTCTTCTGTACCGACGAGAATCTACTCATTGTCAGTGACCTTCTTTACCGACGAGATCACGTCGATGGCCTTCTGTTTCTTACTCCAGCCGGAATGCATCCTAGAGGGCGTAAGAAAACACCGAATTGTTCGAGTGACACGATCTCCCATAAGGCTGGCAGGCTTTAACAGTATCTCGTCGGTGATCGCAGTCACAGACGATCAGTACCACGATACACATTTAATATTGTAATTTTATTTATGAAAAATAAAGAATATTAGTTACAACATTAATGTGTACTTCCTTCCCCACTCTATATATGAATTTTGCAAATTAGACAAATTTTTTATTAGACGAATATGATTAGTATTAGCAGAGAATATATCTCTGGTATTAGGCGAAAACTTTTCGGCCGACTGACTTGTCGTTGAGATGTACTACTGAATTTCGTACCACCTCCTTCGCTATCATATTCTCCTAGTAGAAAGTCGGAAAATCTCGAAAAATCTCGAAAATTGAACTTTGAATTAAGAGAACATGATATCGAAATGCACTATATAAAAATTCGGAAAAAAATTTTAAACGATTCATTCAACAATATCTCATTACTGAATTACTGAAATATGCATTTTTTTCGAATTTTTGGTAGTTTTCAATTTTTTTAAACCTCTTCGCTAAGTCCGAAAAATATGAAAAAAACACAATAATAATCACGATAAGACACATCCAACATAATAATTGCGAGAACTTCAATGTCATATTAGCTTGAATTTATTTCGAATCGATTCCTTCATGCAAGAAGTTCGTTTCGTACTAATCGCACGCTCGGTGCGATCCAAGCTGTGAGGCCTGTCAGCTCGATCGACTGGATTGATCGAGCCGAGTCGAATACTCGCATCGATGCAATTGTGGGTGCGCAACTGTGCAGTGCAGTGCGGCGCAGTGCGGCGTGTCGTTGGAGCGCAAGAAGTTTGAAGCAATTGAAAAGGAAACTGTCATTTTTAATTTTACGATAACTGTGGCTAAGTTATATTTAAATCTTAAGGGATATATATCTACATTTTCGAAAAATGGAAACAGATTTGGAACAACTTCACAACATTCTAGTGGAAGCTAACCTTCCTTCGAGTATAAGTGATTTGAAAAATCCCACAGAAGAATATGTTGTTAATTTAATTAACACATTTTTGAGAAGGTTTCATATCGACGTTGATACTATTGGAAAGGTAAGACTGTAAAATTTTCATATTTTTAAGGAATCTTCGAATTCTTTACCAATCTATGTTTCATAAAATTTTCTACTATAGCCAACAAAGAGACAACAAGATGTAATGTCACATTATGATAATGCTGATATAATTGGTCTCATAAATTTACATGTCGCTATGGTGCAAATATGTGCCCAAATATATCTAAAAGATCTATGTATTACAGATATTATTAGTCCAGGTATGTATTTTACAATGTTGAAAATCTTATTTAAAAGTTTCTTATTTCACTTTTATTTGTTATTGATTTTAATATCATGATTATGTTGTTGAATTATTTTTATTACAAATATGTGAACACTTGTATAATTAAAAAGCTTTTATGCTATTAATTATATAATTACATTTGCGGTAACAAATGTATTTTGAGTATTTATACATTACACTTCATTTACTGAAGTTTACATTCTTTATTTGTAGATATGATTTTAATTAGACTGCGGATGTTTATGCAATTTTTGTAGACAAATGTTAAAAAAGAAGAATAAAATAGAATGTTACTTTCCGTTGGTAGAAGCCTTGTTGGAGATCTAAAATCGTACTAAATCCTGTCATATTTTATATCCTAGCAGTTTTAGAACATTTTCAAAAGCCATAATTGCATATAGATCAGCAGTCTAATTATAAAAAAGATATCTGTAAAAAAAAGTATAATTGTAATCTTGTTATTACATTAAAAAGATATTATGTTGTTTAGGTTCTAAAAGACTACGTAGACAGGGTAAATTTCTTGCAAACTTCATATTGTATGCAACTAACAAAGAATCAGAAATAGGGGATAAAGTAAGCGAAATCAAGAACAAAGCATATGTACTACAAGAAATGGTGAATAAAAACGATGAATTAATAAAAGCTAGAAAAGACAAGGAACTGCACATAACAAAACAATTGCAGTTAACGGAGAAAGTAAAGCACTATTTAAACACCTGTTAAAATACTTTACCAGTATGATCTTTCTATTTATGATTCTTATTTTTCCAGATTATGTCAGAGATTGAAGCAGTTAAGTCCAAAATTGCAAGAAATAATAAAAAATATATTAAACTAACAGCAGAAATGACCACAGCAGAGGGAAAAAAGCAACAGGCAATGAACGTTTTTAACTCTTATCAAACACAAGCTTCCAATGTAAGTTTACCTGTTTAAAATTATTGAATTAGTTACATCTGAAATTCGAAAATCTTCAAAATAACTGTTTGCATAAGAAAATAATTCTAAAGAACATAGAGAATATCCAAAAATGACTTCAATTCTTTTCAACGGAATTCTGATTTTTATTATTATAGTTCGATAATGTTTATTGCGAAGAATCTATGATTGAAAACTTTATCTACCAAAGATTACTTTAGAATGCTTGGAACGTAAATAATAATATACTATTGCAGTTAAATAAAGCTATAGCAAAATTGGAATCCGAGGTTGTAAAGTCTCCTGAAACGTATGAGAAGCGTTTGAAGGAGTTAGAAAATCAACAAAGCGCCAAGGTCGAGCATCGTGAAACGTTGTTAGAAGCATTTCAGGATAAGAAGAATTTAATTGAACAACGAAAAAAAATTCAGAGTTCCATTCAAAAGCAATTAGAGAAGTTCAGCGAAATGCGTTGTACAAATCAACAATTGAAGTACTTAGATAACTATCTTTATAATCATAAATAGTAGCATATTTATAATCACAAAGGAAAAAGACTAATATGTGTGTACGTTTCCAGAATTGTAAATGCACAAGGAGATAGTATTAAAAAACAAGTTGAAGCACTGAAAACACAAATCGAGGACTTCGAAAAAGAGCTGGAAACTCAAAAAGACAAAGTACACGAGATAGATGAAATAAAAGATACGCAACATGACCAACGTCTTATACCATTACGTAATCTAAAGACACAACTGCTAAGGTATAACAAATTGTAATAAATTAACTATTTATACTTCTATAGAGAATTATAAAAATTCATTTCATTACAGTGATAGAAAGACACATCAACAAAAATTAGAAACAGAACAAGTTCGCTACCATGAAAGTTGCTTAGAATTGAAGGAAAGACAAAGCTTAATTAAGAAATTAGAAGAAGAAACTTTGACACTTTGTAAGAATTATCAAGAAATTTATGACAGTGAAATATCGAAGGTAAGTACAGTGATAAATATGAAATGCATAAATAAATATGCAACTTGAATCTATTTCTGTGTTAACAGGAACTACCGGGATTTAATGATCAGATAGAGTGACCGATCTAATCAAGTACAGAGCTCTGTGGGAAACGAACAAATGAATAAAGACAAAAAACAAATGAAAAAAATTATAATCTTTATATTTTTATAACATTTTTATAAACGATTTTAAATATACATTGATTATTTTCATATTGTATACAGAATTTTATTTCTCCACCTTAATGATCCGGATGTTACTGTTTGGAATGATCAAAAATGTGTTATATGATTCAAGAGAAACACGTAATTATAAAATAAAAAATTTCTTAAAGAAAAATATTTAAAGATTTTTAATTTAAATTATATTGTATAAATAATAAAATCTAATAGAAACACACACATATATATAGGAAATAAATTTCGAGAGTAATTGGATTTTCATATCTTATTTAATTACATGTATTAACAATATTTTTACATAATCATGTATTATGTATTTAATTGAATCTATTTATCTAAATATTATTTTCATTGAATTATTCAGTAACTCTGAAATATTTATATCCGGAATGATAATAAATATACAAGACAGTAACAATATATATGTATATCTTTTATACAAGAAACAATATAAGTACTTAAATTTTATTATACAGACATTGCCGACAGTTTCGATATACATCTGACTTTCAATAAATACCTGATTATCCGTTTGTCTTCTACAGCATTTATTATTTGTAAGAATTAGTATGGTTTCTCCAGAATTCTTTTCCTCTTTCATATTGTATAATCGATTAAAATTTATTCTCTATATAAAAATTAAATTCAAATCATTCGTATACTTTGTTTTCGTTCATTGTAAACAAGAACTCAATATTGTACTTACGGAACTCGTGACTGTGAACGACATTCGTCGCTGAAAATATTAATTCTCACAGCTATGTGTACAATATTTGGTTCTACTTTGCAATTTTTATAAATTTCATGTGTTTCTATGTATCTTTACAAGATAATATTGAATCAGTTCATAGCTTTAATGTTACAAAACAGACATTTTAAACACATATTTAAGATTACAAATTGATACACTGTTTCAATTGTGGTACAGTTTACGTTGTTTAGAATCGTTTCAACAATAACTACATAATAAAGCAAATTACTACTGAACTTAAGTGTGTCTCCTGTGCAACAGTTCCGTATATTATATACATATTGACAACTTCAACAATATAACAAGCTTTAACAATTATGATTATAAACTAAAATAATGTACAATATTTATACCAACATATACATGAACTATCATATTATTTGCATAAACGGACAGGATGTAGTGGTTATTACCACACATTCTATGAGTACATTTAACGTCTACCACTAAGCAGCGGTACATACTATGTACATAATACATAATATCTGTCATTCTCAAAGAAAATATCTATATATGAATATGGTCTGAGTGGCCAGGAGAATTGTTCAGATATTTA
This sequence comes from Lasioglossum figueresi, assembly GCA_028455805.1. Classification (NCBI taxonomy): domain Eukaryota; kingdom Metazoa; phylum Arthropoda; class Insecta; order Hymenoptera; family Halictidae; genus Lasioglossum; species Lasioglossum figueresi. Next base: position 11,344,703 of record CM052193.1, on the reverse strand, counting down.
TACAGGAAGGAGTGATTCTTTAGTAGACAATGGAATAACTCCTAAATGTACAGAAAATGTTACATTTCTTACATATTTACCAATTCCCCGTTCTCCTGCCTTTTGTACAAGTATCTCAATATATATTTAACATATTACCTTTATAATACTTTTTAAATTTCTTTCTTATACAACTCTGATATTCCTTGCAATGTTTTGTTATTGTTTTGTTAATTTGAACGCATTGTTACACATACTTTTCAGTGTTAAATGTATAATGTACACTCAATTGAATCTTTAAATTGAAGTCATCAATACAACTTATTTAATTAAATTACTCTACATGGCAGTGATATAGAAAACTAAATTCTGGCATTCCTGGCATTATATATTTTTCTTCACGAATGAATTCTTCTTTCGTCTTGCATAGAACTTTCAAATAATATAAAAAACTACTTCCTTCGAATTTATCATAAATTGAACACCAGAACCTAAGTAATTATAGAAAGGATTTGTAATTTAATTTATTTCCCTTATCCAGGTTTTTACGGTTTACTAAAAATTTCTAATTCATTATTTTTGTATATCCTTCATTCATATTTTTAGTAATAAAACACAATAAAAGTTAAACTAAATATTAATTTGTTGTGAATAAACTGTATACAATATGCACCCTTTGTAAAAATACAAATGCACAGGTACAGGGAACAATTTCAATAATCTATTCATACACTGGATTTTTTAAACATTGTATCGGGATACACATGTTACCCATAGAACTGAGATTTAAATAATTGCTTGCCTTTTTCACGAAAATAAAGCTTTTTTTAAAGATATTCTATAAAGCTATATGTATATATATATATATATATTTTTAATTATATTTTTATTTATATATACATATATATAATATACATATAGCTTCTATAAGGTATGACCTGAATCAGCCTTCTCACATTATTCAATAGACTGAATTATATCACTATTTAAACATGTTCGCACAAATGCATTATATGTTTCTTCTTGATTTGATATTGATATTCATGTAACATTTAGTTGAACACTCTGATTGGTAAAAAGAAATCATAATAGTATATCTTTTTCAATACACTAATTGTAAGTAATAGTATGATGAAGTACACAGTCTTCTTAAGTAAATACCAATTCCAAGTTCGATTCTCCTTCTGTTCCGACATAATTTCATATTTTTTCCATGTTATTTAATGCTTCAATATGTTTCAATTGTTTTGTACGAAAGAATAGGTATATGTAACCAATGAATATTTCCGAAAGTCTTTTAAAAATGGACTTATAATCACTGCACATGCTTGAAAGGTGTGAATAGATACTATATGAATAATGAGGATGAGTCATTGAATATTTTACTCTGCAAATTTTTGATTCTGAATAATGTAATGTTATGCAAAAAATTTGGTTTTTCAGTATAATTTCGTATGTATGTATGTATATACTTCATAGTAATTTGTATGACAATATGAAAATAAATAATAATAGAAAACATCTAATAAAATATAAAACAATGAAAACTATAATTTGATACAAAATATTAAGTACAAAATAAAGGTCTTAGGTTCATTAATAGTACTGACATGGACAAAATATTAATAGAAATCAGTTTGAATGCACTAGAAGGTAGAAATGACACGTTAGTTAAAAATATTTTCTAAAGTAGAAATTTATACAAAAACACAGTTTTATCTAAACATAACTTACGAGCAACCCTAATGCATGTAGATAGGCATAAAGATACATTATAGAAAAATTACAAGATCTGTCTAAATATATTCTTAAACTGTTTTCAAAGACAAGTCAGTCATGTATTCTTTTAGCAAAGTATCGGAAATTTGAAAATATAAGAAATATATAATATTTTTCAATAAAACATGAAACATCTCTCTGATTTATTTTCAGTGGAATCCCTGGCCATTGTATAATTATTATTCATTCGTTTTTTGTCTGTTGCATAAACATTACAATTTTAAACAAATTTTATAACCAGTTTAATAATAACTGAATATTGTAAATATATATATATATATATGAAATTGTATTTGACAATAAAATTAATGTACAAGAAAAGTAAATAAGTACATATTCTTCAGTTTGAAAGTATGTATGTTTTAAATGAATTAAATATTAAGATAAGAATAAATATTTGGTACGTTTCCTGATTTAAAAAGGCATTAAGAATCATAAATGAAAATGTTTGAAAAAAAAGCATATGTTAAAACACATGTTTAATATATCAAAGCACATATTATAAAGACAATTAACAGAATCTCTTTTTAATACACATTTATGTACATCCAGCAAAAGAAAACGTACATTGTCTTAATTTATTGTTCCCTTCCCCATTATATTCATTTTCATTTAATGTTTTTTTTTCAATTGGTTACGGAGATCCGTGTAGTAATGAGCCATGTCTGAAAAAATGTGGTGTGTACAATGTTGTTCGCCTTTAATCGTAAAACTTCCTTAAATGCTGAATCAATATTCCTTAAAGATCCACTATGTTGAGAGAAAAAACTATTGTATACAACCGACGACGTGGGAAAAAGGAAACGTTATATTTGTTCAGTATAGCCCACCACTACTATTTTCTTTTCATTTTATAAATCTACTTTCATTCATAATTTAAACAGAGCTGACCTGAATAGATGAAGTCAATGATTCTGTTTCATTGTGTGTTCTTAAATTAATTGTAGTCTCCTTATTAATATTATCTATATCTCCACCCAACGCGTGGCGTTCACCATCAATTAATGAAACATTAGCATCTACTGTAACTGAATTATTTTCTACGCTAGTATTTTTCTTTCTGATTGAACATCCATTTACATTTCCATCAAGCTCTGTCGGTTCACTATTTAACATTGAAGAACTACCTTTAATACTCTCTTTTGAAGTCGTCTGAGATCCAAGTTTCTTCTCTTTGTCTGAGACGTTGACATGAGCATTTTTAGCCAACTTGCCATCTTTCTCCTTAGGCTTTTTCCCAAGACCTGGAAAACTCGCAATTTTCGACGCAGTTTTCTGATCCTTCGATTGTCTCATTGAACCAACTCTGTTCGGCTCCCCAGTGTCTTCTTCACTGATCGACACAAGATTACTTTTACCTTCTCCACCGGAATCTTCTTTTGTTACTTGAATCGGTATGTCATCTAAACAAAGAAAAAAAAAAGGAAGAAACGTAAAAATATGTTATTAATACTCGACAAAAATGTACCAAAGTATGTATACATTACTCGAAAGTACATATGTATACATTACTTTACATAAATACTGTGAAAGAAGCATATACAAAGAATTTTACATGTTTTGTGAAGCTTGAAGTAATATAAAAAGTTTTACAATATTAAGCTCCTGCGATTTAAAAGAAACACAATCATAAATTGTATTTATTATTTTCATTATCTAATAATGCAGGAATATCTCTAAACTGTCATTAAAAATATGAAAAAATTATTATGGATATTTTTTGGTATAAAAGGGTTACGATATCGTGCAAAATTTTGAAATATGTTTCAAAGAATATTTTTCAGTTGAGTATGTACTTTTATATGTAACATAAAAGTTTATTGCAGAATCCATTGAAAATGAAATTGATCTTACAATCTTTTCTACAATTTCGTATCCCTCTCTATACTAAATAATTTTTATTAGACTTATAAAATGTTTCTATATCTAACTGAAAACACACACACGCGTGCGCACGGTATGTAATTACTAGATTGCGGATTTTTATGCAAAATAAAAATGTTTTCCGTTGACTGTGGGAAGCAGGAATAACATTAAAATTGATTTGATCCCTGAACAACTTTGTTACATTAAAAGCAACATTACAACGTTCTTGAATTTTTTAAATCTTTGCTTTTTTATATTTCGCCCAACCAATTTCTTCATAAATGTATAAAGATCCACAATCTACTAATTACTATGTAGACAAATTCGGGCATCACACTACCGCTAATTAATTTGTGCAGAAAAGAAATGATTTAGGCTAATCAAAAAACAAGAGGAGAAACATGAGGGGGTCAAAATGAACCTGCATTATAACAAATTCAATATTCTCGACACAAACAAACATGCCAAAACTTCATGCAACTGTCCATAATGTGCATCTGTGACTATACATATGTAGTAGGATCAGGCAGTAATGATTTGCTTCTTCTAAAAATGACCATGTCTCTGAAACGAATTTACAAATGAATACACAAATCACTCCTAATTGAATTGCTTAGTATTATATGGTGTAAGAGCTAAAATCTGTCGCGTGTATATTGAAGAAAATTGTAGTGATCCTAAAGTGCTGAAACTGAACCACTAATACCATGTATTTGTTGATAAAGCAGCAGTTGTACGATAGTTCAATGATTTATTTCCATCCACGTATACATTTTCCATCGATTCATGAATCATTTCTCCAAGAACTTTCTCTTCCAAGACACTGTACAAATGAGAGCTAGAAGTTATTTTATTCTCGCCATAGGCAGACTCGCTACCTTCTTTCTGCTCCTTCCTTTTTCGCAGATTCGCTTTCACATTATGATCTTCATTGTGTTCAGATAGATTTCTTTTCGAATGATCTTTGCTCCTTCTGGGAGAGGATTTATTAGGTGAACTATGAGCACTGCACATGCTTCCACGTCTAGAACCCTCCATCGTGGAAGTAGAACTGACTTGTTTCGCTTTGCTGGTTTCCTCGTTTGTCGTTGTATGGGCTTGCTTTGATTGCCAAGGGAACCATTTCGAACTGCTCGATACTGTAGGCTGAGGTTCATCAATTTCGTGTTGAGGAGCATTGTTGAGTTCAGCCGCGAATAACTTCTCATCCAGGTCGTCTAATGACATATGTTTGCAACCAATGCACATTTGCTAAATCCAGACAGCTTGTGAATGTGTTTATGATTATGCAAATGCTTGAACACACATCTATTATGTTCGTCGAAAACACACTTCCCACAATGCAAAACAAACATGTGGAAACACTTTTCACTAATATAAATACAAAGGACTTTTAACTCATGTACATAACTGACAATTTTGATCTATGCTAAATCCTAAACATAAACTAAAATATATATATGTATATATAATACAGTATATATATATATATATATATATAAATATACATAAATACAATTCTGCATGCGAAATGAATCATATAATGGACACATACTGTGTTCATGCACTTTCGATTTTCTATTCATAGGTTTTGTACCATCGATATGAAACTCTATAATCTGAAACATGTACTTTCTTTTGTTTACGTCATATTCTAGTTTAGTGCATACTAACCGATGTTTGCTGTACAACATGAATAACGTTAATAACATGCTGAGTAGTTATAAATAATTTAACAAAAACCAGTATGTTGTGCATATTTACAAAAAAAAGAAACCCAGAAACATGAATGATATATTGGAGACCAGTATTTTGTCAAAGTATTTCTTCAATTGATAGGAAACTATAGCATCTAATTTGAAAAACCTACCTGGCAATTTTTTCGTACGGAAGGAGGCATTTGTGATCATGGACTTAGATACTGTTGCAGTTGCACTTGGTGACAATGCAACGCTTACACCAATGGATCCATCATTCAGTTGACCTGAAATAATAAAATTTTTTTATAATGTTTGGTAGGGATGCGATCAAGTACCTCGCAAACAGGTTTGAACTTTTATTGATTCAATTCGAACCCTCTATTAGTACTTCGAAAAGTATAAATAGTACTCCTAAGTAAACTCGAACCTATGCCAGATAGTTCCAAAACTTTTACAAGTACTTTGGTAAATGGAAGTAATACTTGCAAGTATATTCGAATCTTGGTCGAACAGATTGGAAACTTTTATGAATATCGTACCAGAAATTCTCTGATTTTCCTATTATTTTTTTTACTTTTAAAATCAATTATGCTGTCCTTTAATGCATAATTTAATTCAACATTTTATCAAAAATTGCACATGAATATCTTTGTATGTATAATGGCCTCTTCTGTACATTCAGAACGAGTGTTTTCAAAAGCAGGAAATATTATGAATAAGAAAAGAAATAGGCTAAAACCAAGTATTGTAAATGAAATACTATTCTGAAATAGTTACGAATTTAATAAATAAAGTGCTTAAACCCCACTATGCAGTTCTGATTTCCATGATTCAGGTACTACTTGTGAAAGATTCAATTCCTTTCAACGTTGAAGTATTTGTATGTATCGTTTCAATTTGAGTCCTCGAGAATACCGAATAAAATTCTCGATCCGTCCCGACCCGACATTTTTGGATTATCGCATAAGCCTAATTAAAATAATTTGATGAACATTCAATTGTTTATACCTGATGGGCCAGAACTGGCAGAATTACGTATAGCATTTGTGACTAGCATGACATCTGGGTATGCTTCATAACATGCTCGATTGTGTATATCTTCCACTGCTTGTGTACCTAAGTACCAGCAGTCATTGTACCTGTCAACATTGTTTTACATTATTATCATTTCAAGTATGACGAAAATAAAACAAATCTTCATCTAAATATTCTTTCAGATTTCTGCGAAGTGAAATCAAATTAATGGTAAATTAATTTAAGAAATAATACGTTCCGTACATAGCAAAATATACAGCATGTAAAAATTCAAGAAGAAATTGACTTGATACAGGTATACGAGGCAACAGCCTTGGAACAAAACTAGACTCGCTTCCGTAGGATGATCTTTGATGATGTCCTGGTTTCATAAATCCTTGAGTAACGAGTCTGCAATATATTGTTAAATAAATTACGCGATAACATTATTAAATAAGCAAAATCAATTTACATTCCTTTAATTTAATCTTACTTGGTGGCAACTTTGCATAATTGTTCTAAAGCATATTTATTTATGTAACCGAGCTGTTGATTGTAAATGAAGAGAAGAGCAGTCATCACTTTTAATCTATTCTGTGCATTCAGTGTTTCTACTTGTTGCAACGGTCCCCAGCTAACTAATTTTGTATTACATTCTTCGAATCTACGCACAGCACTTTCTGTTAAGGAAGCCGGTGCTAAACTCGCAGGCTATATAAAATACAAATAACATTTGTTACAAGATACAAGTTACACTAGTGTTCGTTTAAAAATAGTACATACCTCGTGAAATATAGACAGCATGGCAAGAGAAGGTACTCTAAAAGAAATTGCTTTTTGTTGTCCAGATTTTTCCACTATTTCTAGATTATATAGTCCAATTAACAATGTTTCTACAGATCGACAATTCTGGAAAAAAAATATATATTACGAAATAAATACGTTGGCAGGGGTCCAAGATAAGCTATATAAGAAATAGCCGATATTGTACTAATTCATAAAAAATGTATATTTATATAATCATAATTAGACAGCGGATTTAATGCATTTATGACAAAAATGAGTAAGTGTAATTTAAAACAGTAAAAACATTAAAAGAATTTACACATATTTTTATATTATTTTCGATCTATTAAACATGTTTTCTATTTCACTCCAGTTTGTTGCAATTCAGCTAGGCGATTTTTATTTTGCATAAAGATATCCATTACCTAATCATAATAAACAATTAAATAATTTTACGAATGAATTAAGTTTTTGAAATAATACAGTATACGAAATCTATATACTTCTAAACATCTGAATGTAAACTTATTATTAGACTGAGGATGTTTATGCAATTTGTAATTTTGAATTTGAAGAAAGTGGAATTAAATAAAATTTTATTTTCAGTAGTAGTAGCTTTTGTAGATCTGAAACAAATAGAAATTGTACTAAATTCCATCGAATTTTATATTCTAGCATTTGTTGGAAATTTTCACGAGCCATAAATGCATAAAGATCTGCAGTCTACTTATTATATTAATGATCCTTCACAAGACTATAGATCGTGTTTGTATGAACTGAAACACCTGTTCTGTAATTAAGCAGATGATACGACACTTGTTTCATGCAATTTCAACTTGAATTATAGTTCATCTGTGTTATGTAACATTAGTTTTTACTTGAGATGCCACAAGTCCAGGAGGAGCACAAAATTAATGAGATTCGTGTTTAATCATTAACATTCTCTTTGCTGTTATGTATCCTTACCTTGATATCGCCATGAGCTGCAGAATTTAAATAAATATATACCAATGTCGGCAAAAACTGCAAAGTAAACCTTTGCAGTTCTGTTTCCCGAGAACGGTAGAAATTGTATAATTGATCGCATACCGTGTCCATTAACTGTAACAGACAAGAAATGTTTTATAGATAAATAGGACACAACTTAAATATATAAATATATATACCAAGTGTTTCTTTATAGCAAAAAGAAATTTCTATTTTTATCATCGAAATAATCAGACTGCTTTTCAACTGCTTTTGTAGTGTGACTCGACATCGGAGAAAGAGAAATGTAAATGAAACAGGTTTTTATATGTATTTGGTTTTTCCTTTATTTATTTAATTGTCTCATTCCTTAGTTAAAAACAAATATGAGTTTACCACAAATATAAATTACAACAAAGTTTGAAAGCTATGTTTAATATAAGTAGTGAATGAAATTGTTTAAAATAAGTAGCAGTCGAGGAACTGTCCTTTGAAGTAAATTTCAAATAAAACACTTAAAATAGTATGGAGTTGTTGGCAATAAAATTTAAAAATAATTCAGAGTGTAAAGGGTTAAAGTTTCCGTTTCCAACTTATATTAATTGGGAACAATTGTAAACAATATATTACCTGACTATATTTGCTACGCTCTTCCAAAAGCACATAAAGTGCTCTGACAATCTCATTGTCTTGCAATAAAGTGGTAGCGAAGGTATGAAGTTCTGAAGGCGAGACATCTGCGCAGTCTGCCAGCCATTCATTTATTAAACTCTCAGTCATTTTTACTTTATTCTCGCCTGTGTCAATAAATCAGAATCTTGTTCATCAGAAACTTTGGCATCCAGAATGAACCATCTGACACTTTGAAAATCATTACACCAAATTTCAATGATTAATGGCTATTTATAAATAATTCTTAAAAATGACATTTCCGACGGTAGCGCAACACAGCTTTTGAACTCACAGTCTGTCGCCGAATTTATAGAAATTTATTACGAACCCAAAAATCAAGTGACATACTAAGTCGACAACTGGAATGATATAAAAGATCATTAAGTTTGTTTAACATCGGTGATACGCACAATTTCAACGTCTCGATTGTAAATCTTACGATCTTGATTATATCCACCTACTTATCAACTGATGACAGTCAACATAGTTAAAAATTAGTCAGAATCGTGCTGGAACACTTTTCAATTACTTCCATGTCTTCCCCCAATGGCACTCAATTCTGAATTGCGAATCTGACACTTGCAACTACAATTTTCCCTTGTTAGGGTCATGCAATTCGAGAAACTCGGCGAGACGCTATCGAGTAGTAGACACTAATTCCTATTGATTGACCACTCGTAGGTATTCCACAGCCAGAAACGAGAAGATGTTCTATTGGATATGCCATGAGATTGAGGGGATCAAAACGAGATGATAAGGGAAAACTATACATACCGTGATTGAATGCGTAGCACACAGATAGATATGTAGATATTTATAGACGATATAACTATATATAATCAAATCTATTACTACCGTATTGGTAAACATATATAAAGCCAATAATAACAAAAAATGATCAAAGTACAATAAATTATATATGTTCTTATATAGACTTACTGTTTAGTACTGGTTCTATAATTATATATGGTAACCTTTGAAGAAAATATTAGGCTACGGAAACATCGTATTTATTAAAATTAACCCAAAATTATAGAAAGCTTGACTGAATTTATTTTTAATGCTAATAGATAATAGGAGTATTAAAGTAATTAAATTTGTAACGAAATATGTTATAACAACATTGATTATATATGTAATATATGATTTATTTAAATTTCCCGCTATCATTTCATTTTATAAATTAAACACGAGTGGTGGTGCAAAGCATTTCACAAAAACGATGAGATACGAATTATTATAGTATGTCATTTGTTCATGCTTTCTTTCAAAGTTTTCACTTTTCACTGGCCTCCGTACTTCGTAGTTCGTAGCCTTGATTATTTTAAGAACAGAATGTTTGTGAGAAAATGTTTAATGAGAGTGAGAGAAATCGGAATAAAGACTAATGTAACTTGAACAATTAAAAATGTCGCTAGTAAAAAATTATATACCTATTGTTGAATATTGTTACCCGTTTATTATGGGTGAGTATTCCTTATTAAATCCAAAAGCATCTACAATAATTAATTACAGTTATTATAAAATGATACGATAATTCAATAGCTTCATCTATTTATTAATACATAAACTATATATTTTTAAGTACCTTACAATTATACTGAATAGTAATTTAATTATTTGTTTACAGGAGGATACACACGTGTCTGTTACAATTTGCTAAGGACGAACTCAAAACATCTTAATGAAGAATAGAAACACACAATGTACGTACAGAATGTTATATGTATTATACTGAAAATTTTATATTCGAAAACCTGATGAAACTCTATACCAATTGTATGATATCATGATTATTTACTAACATGCACTACCAACTGAATTGTGTTCTTTATAATAATTCTGTATTAGAATGGTCAATGAAATGTTCATTCAATTTTATTTATTGTAGATTTCACAACAATCACATAAATGATTATGATTTCGGGCAGGAAGTAGCATGTGATATCTACCATAATTCGCAAATTACCATCTTAGCAAAGAATAAATAGATATCTCAATGAAGAGAACAAATGCACAAGGTACAGTATGGATGAAATGTATTTATGTATTATATTATAAGCATCATATTCAAAACCCTGATGAAACTCTTTACCAATTATATGATATCATGATTATTTATTAACATGCACTACCAACTGAATCACGTTCTTTATAATGATTCTCAGTATCGTAATTGTCAATTAAATATTCATTCAGTTTTATTTATTATAGATTGTACAACAATCACTGAAAAGATTCAGTCAATAATCACTAATATGTGGCTATGACTCCAGGCAGAAAGTAGCATGTTGTATCTACCATAATTTGCAAAGGATAAACATCATATCTCAATGAAGAGTACAAATGCACAAGGTACGATACTGTATGGACAAAATGTAATTATGTATTATACAGTGTGTCGGAGAAAAAGAAAGCCATGATTCTAACCACCTCTTTTTGGGACACACTGTATTATAAACATCATAATTTAAAAATGTGATGCACACTCTTTACCGATTGTATGATATTATGATTATTTAGTAACATGCACTACCAACTGAATCGTGTTCTTTATAATAATTTAGTATTATAATGGCCAATTAAATATTCATTTAGCTTTATTTATTGTAGATTTTATACAATCACAACAATGATTATGACTCCAGGCAGGAAGTAGCATGTGGTATCTATCATAATTAGCAAAGATTAAATAGAAAATATCTCAATGAAGAGAACAAATGCATAAGAAATGGTATGGACAAAATGTATTTATATATTGTATTATAAATATCATTCAAAAACCTGATGAAACTCATTACCAATTATATGATATCGTGATTATTTATTAACATGCACTACCAACTGAATCGTGTTCTTTATAATAATTCAGTATTATAATGGTCAATTAAATATTCATTCAGTTTTATTTATTTTAGATTTTACAATTGATGGAAGATATTCAGCTGACACCAACGTATATCTTTATTCACCCAAGACGATATATATATTTTTGTAAAATTGAAAGTTAAAGTATAATTCAATTAAAATTAAATGGTGTTTCAATTAATATACCGTAGATATTATTTATTTGGCCAACCAACAATTTTTAAAATTTCGAAAAATTCTTTGAGATACGTTAATGTATTACTAAAGGTTATAACATATTTGGATTAAACAAAACCCGAAACAGTACTCAAAAAGTGTCCAATTAACAATATTAATATGAAGAAATGCTTTAAATTATTATGTGTAAGCACCCTTGATGCAAGATCAGGTAGTGTTAACAAACTATAATAACATGTTAGTAACTATTGAATTACGAAACATACGCTTTCATGCATTAATGCTGCGCGAAAGTTAAAATTTTTTTAAAACATGCACTTAATAATATTATGTTTCAGGAAAGCAGTTACTTCAACACAGTTGTTTGATATAATTTGTACTTCATTGACAAGAATCACATATATTATACATAATGTTCTATAAATTATTCGTATATGCTCTATTATTGTATTAAATATAAAAATTAAATTATTAAAAATAAAATCATGTTATTTCATTTATATATCTCTTCTTTATTTTGCTACACAATATTTATAGAAATAATACTACTTTTTAAGAGGTTTATGAACTATATTCTTTAAAGGCAGATGATATGTAAAAATACATATATTATCTATATACAATATTTCATAATATCGGTGCAGCAATCAAGATATACATATATCTTACAAATAATTAACATTAGAACACAGATGAAAGTGTAAGGATCATCAGTAATCACAAATAAAATTTTAATCTGTGAGAAAAACAGAACTTATAGTGAATTGCTTTTATTCTATAACACATCACTATAAGTACATTGTACTTTGAGCTTATATAGAGAAGAATTCGGAAATAACTTAGTTTCCAATTTGGTAAAAACTGTGTATAATAGTAAATTACACATCAAGCACGTATAAGAATAATGTAGACTTGCATTCATTAAAAATTTCAACAAATAAATGAATTATCCTGTAGTTATTAGTTACGAGAAAAGTATATCCAGCCTGATCACTAACCAAAAAATTTGTAAAAAAGAAAACCTCATATAAAGTATTTTGTAAAAAGAAATAATGAATTCTGTATAAATTAACCTCATCATCTTATTCCATGCAAAGGATTATATGTATAAACAATAAACATTCAAAATAAAATTACAGTCTTTAAAGTTTTATCGATATCGACACTTAAAAAATGGTTCAGCAATTCATACTATATGATTGAATGATCAAACTGGATTTTTAATATATGAAATTTATATTTTTCATATATAAACATATAACAAATCAAATCATACTCGTATTATATTCATTCTATCAAAAAAAATGCATTGGAAAATAATTTGTTTTTGTGATGGTAAATATGTGTAGGATATACAATGGAAAAATTATTCCACAAAGTTCAAAAATTATATGAAAACAATGACTTTAATAAATCCTCTTCTTTCTACTTCGACATAAAATTCACTTAATCACATCTGCGTGTAATTTACAGTACACTGCGTAAACTAACAACAATTATTTGTATATTATTCGTTTAAATTTTAGTTGAATTTATGAGAATAAAAATTCAAATATTAACATAACTGTATGATCTTTTACGCAGAACATAAAGTGTAAATGTGATATATCGTTTAAAAATATTGTATGTACCCATATTTACCTAAAACTTAATTTCATACATACAATTTGTGTGTGTATCAGTGCGCTCGCGCGCGTGTGTCATGTGTGTGTATATTTAATACGCGACCGTACACGCATCAATGTGTGTATCATGTATACTTCGCGAGTATACAAAAATCTTCAAGGCACTCCAGATAAATATATTACATTCATATTTTACAAATTCTGTTCTTCAGTTTTTCGCACTTGAGGCATCTTAAGATAGAAAGTAAAATCAGACGAGAGCGCTTTCAATTAGTGCTTTCCCTACAGCATAAATTAGTTACCTAGTAGTTTCCTACAGTATAAATCATACCGAGGCGACACTTTATACACATACATGTTACAGCAACAATGATCAAATCAGTAAAATTTTGATCTATTTACAATTACCTTCGATCTTATCGGGCATACGTATTACAGTTTTACAAACTGTAGATTTGTTCATTTGTTCTTTTTCTTTTGCACCGGTCTTGCTTTCTTCAAGTACAAAAAATAAAGACATTGAAAAATGATTATAAACATCTGTTTTGTCTAACAAATATAACTTCTTCTTACAAGTGGAAACTATCTGATTTTTAAATCGCACCTGTAGCTAATCGTTTCTAAATTACGTTAGCAAATATTGTGTATAAGGCGATTCTCTGAAGTACAGTTTTCTGTATTCGTATCAGTGTCCAATTATCTTGTTCATAAATTGACTACTAGTAAACATACTCTCTGATTTCTTTTTTTTAAATAACTCTCGAAACTTTCATTAATATAAAGGTTCCTAAAGTAGAGCGAAACTACGCGAATATAATGTTCATGTGTCGATGGAACAGAAGTAATTTTGAAAATTACACGGTCACTGTAATCGAAATGAATATGCTTTGAACATTAATTTTATGTTTGCTGTGTCACATTACCAACATATAGATACTTTGAATATATGAACATTAACATGAATTTGTTTTATGATTGTTAAGTTTATCCAAAATATATTATAGATTGACTTCCTGAATATTGCCTATAAGTTTGCTGCCTTTGTATCTTCATATACCTTTGGCTTCTCGCTTTAGTAACAGCAAGTTTCACAAGCCTTTGTGTTCGCACTTAAATACAGTATGTTACAGAAACACTTATTTATAAGAATGCATGTACATCACCATCGCTTACCTAACAACGTTTAGGATAATGTACACAAAGAAGACATGTACAAGATTTTTAGTTGGATAATGGTTTTGATACAGTATCTTAACATTGAACACCAACCTCAGTCAGTTTTCGGCTCGCATAGTTGCTTTAACGATTTCAGTTCCTCTATTAATGTCTGATTTCTGTTCTCCAATATCGCGACACGGTTTTCTAAACACTTTATATACTCTTTCTTTTTCCTCCTACATTCCCGCGCTGCTTGTCTATCAGGACAAAAGTTCATATTTTGCAATTGAAACACAAAACAAAGAAGCCAAATTATTTGAAAAGAATTGAAAATGGAATTGTTGTTCTTACCTGTTCTTAAGCAACCTCAGTTCCCTTTTCCTAGCCGCATCTTCTACTACAACACCGTGTCCTGTGTAAGCTGGAACATTGCCAGAGGCTGTACTCTTTAGATTTATATCTTATTCATTTATAATATTTATAATCAATTATAGGAAATTATAATTACAAGTATCAACGAGCTAAAATCATATATAAATCATTCGCGTTTACACCAGTTTTATAGTTCTCTAGAATTTCTTCAAATAGTCTTTTTACATAAGGTAATCATTTTTCTCCTCGGAAGGACTTTTACACGAAAACAATGTTAATTATCCGTGATGAAAATATAAATGATTCATGCGTGGTATTGTCTTCTTGTATTTTAGGACATAGGTTCAAAGCATTGATCAATGACATCGCAAAGTCATTCACGAGATGGTATAGATGGGGTTATTACGGATGTAGAGATATCCTACAGACCTATATTCCTGTTTTTCAATGTTTACAATTGAAAGTCAATCATCAGTCACTTTAAAACTTAACGAAATGTAATCGATCTAATTTAAAACTTTACGAAATTGATTTTCAAAGCAGGTTTGGCACTTTGTATCTCGAAAATATATACAGAGTGTACCGAAAATCGTGGTATAATCGGCCGAGTGGTGGTTCCACATGCAAAAATAAATTAAAAAAAAAAGGGAATAACATTTTTTCGTTTGGCTCTTCGTTTTTGAGAAAATCGAGTTTAAAGATTCGTCGAGTTTGCGTACTTTTTTAGTATTTGCTGGAAGTCGAATTAATTGGTCATAATCAGACGCGTCAGTCGAATTATCATCCGGCCGGTTGTATCATAATTTTTGGTCCACCCTGTATATCATTGTATGATTAATTTAACACTTATAAAGAAGATATGGAAGGGCGCCCACCTGGGACAAAGAATTGTGTATCTTGACCTTGCGCATACTGTACTATTGCTCCACCAGCAGTTGCTGCATTGCTCATAGTCAAGGTATGAAGTCCTGGAACACCTTCTCCTTGGGTCGCAATTTGAATAGTACCCGCTGGAATTACTGTAACATGATAACAGCTTCAGCTAGGATGCACTGGTTATATTTAATTATATGTATATATATTCATATAACAATTACACATTTAATTTAGAACTTTCTGGGCAACATATTCTTGGCACCAACCAAACACTAATATAAATTATTGTAATCATATATATATATTACTAAATAATTTTACATATGTAATGTATGTGCACATATCTATCCACATAAGTAAAAATAAGAATCCCATAAGCCAGGATGCCACACCAAGCAAATACAATACAGAATATCACAGAAGGCAGCAAACACAGAGGTGAAAGAAATCATTTTTAATCTAACAGTTTTACTTTTCTCCTCTAACGTTATTTCCTCCAAAATAATGGAATAGAGGTTGAAATATGCACAGAATGAAATAGTATAAAGGACAGCCAGGAAAGATACGTAGAAGAAAAAATAACCAACCTGTCTGATAATGAAGAGAGTGGGAAGACACTTCACTGTCCACGTTAGAATCACACTCAGAAGATGATTCTAGGGGGGGCAATCGATCTGCAACACCGAATCAGCACAACCCCCAGTTATAACAAACTTGTTGCCGATGTGTAACTGAACTTGATCAATCCCCATAAAACAGTATGAATTTCACAAATTCATGTTTTTTATTGTACTAATTCCCAGAAACAGTTACAACATTTATAATAATAACTAATATTTCTTCTAAAATAACTTTCCTGATTGTATAAAAGTGCATAATTCGTGTACATTGCTCCATTCAACTAACATGTATATCCAAAAAGAGAATAAAAACAAGATTATAGTATGTGCTATGCTATTTCCTTTCTGGCTGGTGTATATAGTATATTTATTGTAATGTAGCGCAGTCAGCTCATACAAAAAGGAAATAGGTCAAGGTAATACGAAAATCAAAAGCGACTAAATTTTAAATTATAATGGTTTAAATCAGCAAAAAGAAATATAATCCTACTTCAGAAACCAAATAAAATGTAAATTATTGTTGTTATCCACTTATTTTACAATTGTTTGTCCCCATTATAATTGTTTGAAACTTTTTTATACTTAAAAAGAGAAGGCAAGAGTTATTATCAAGTAAATATTTAATTAATTAAGTATACATATATGGGAACCTATTTATTGTCATGAAAAGGATTGATAGTTTAGTGCAATATTATGCTTACACAAGTCACAGTTTGAGGAGATTCTATTATCTTACTTTTTAGATTTTCTATTCTTAATAGGTTAATTTTAATTACAGTACCTTAACTTAAAGCTTGGCATGGCATTCCTTCTTCTTTTATACAGATAAAGTCAAATATTAACAAACATAATGTGTCACATTCATACTTTTTAACAAATTGTTTTTAGAAAAATAAGAACATGTAAATTTTCATAACAATTCACTATTAAAAAATTGATGTTTACATTTGCTTAAATAGAAAGTAATATTTTTAAGCTTGTTAAAACTAATTTAATCATTTGATTAAAATAGATATTAACAGTAACTGTATGAACTGACATGCACTTATTATCTTGTATGCTTCTACATATTTTTAAAAGTGTACAAAAATTAGGGTATATAAAATATATTAATTCTACAGAAATGTTCACTCAAAATTCTTAATAACGAACGTAATTCAAACATTTAAATTTTGAAAAAAAGAAATTGTTAATTGACGGGTTTTCTTTGAATCTTTAAATACAAAAATAACCAACTTACCTGTAATTTCACCACCTCCTAAATCATTCAGAATTTTTTTGTAAGACGGTCGTCTGGTAAGAATACCCCCCCTCTGTTCCGATGATTCTTCAGAGTCTGAAAAACTGTCATCGCTACCAGCCTCAACCACCTATTATAGTAATATCATTATTAAAATTTAATTTATCTTGACATTAAATTTAATTGAAGTTGTAATTTAAGATTAAATTTAATTTAACCTCTATATATATATATATATATTTGAAAAATTACCTGGAGCGTTTGCAAGCTCGCTTGAGCTGTTTGAATAACAGAATTAGGTTTACTAACAAGAATGACGTTTCCTTTTGAAATAGCAACAGGTTGAATATTTGTTGCCGTTTGAATGACTGATTGCTGATTAGGTTGAATAACAGATTGTACCTACATTAACAAAAAAAATATGAATTAATATTATCCAGTCACAAAAATGTATATTATAAAATATATATATATTAGATGATTGCATAAGTTCGTGACCGATTTGAAATTAAAATTCAATGGTTAAATTTGAAAGGATACAGCTTTATTAATGAATTATGAATTGAATTAAAGAGAATGGTGACTATATAAGTTTTTTTTTACACTCCGCCGTGCACTACAGTTTGCGGCATCTATGAAAATTGGGCACAACCATATGCAATCATCTGATATATGTAAACATGAACATTTTTATAAACTGTTTATACATTAAGTAAAAAATAAGGCTTTTATATTTTCCTATCATCATCATGCATATGCAAGGCACTATTAAGTCATTATGAAATAATGTATTCATAAAACAAAATAGAATTTAGCATATATTCAATTGTGTGGTCCTGACAAATCAGGAACAAATAGGTACGAATGAATGAATTAAGAAAACTAAAGATTTGAATTTTCAATTTTAAAAATGAACCAGCATTATGCAAGATTGAATCCATACACAGTGCTCTCCAAGTGAGTGACAGACCTTACGATTATAAGTAAAGCGTAAATAAAGAATGTATACATGCTTCGAAACTAAGGAAGTAAATAAATGATCGGACATAGATACACAGGAATTTCTCCTGTATACCTGTGTTGTTCCTGACGAAGGTAGCGTCAGTTGCACAATGCTGGTAGAAGCTACCAGATGATGAGTTTGCTGCTGATGTGTTCTATTGAGAGATTGTACCGATGTAGCTATTGCTGGTGCTGCATCACCACCTTGAGAACCCGTAGCTAATGGGTCAACGGCTGATCCATTTTCCTCAACCATACTTTCCATAGCCTGGGGACCTTAAACCCTATAAATAAAAGATACTATTAATATTATAAACATACAGATTTAAGTTTATATAACTTCAATAACTTTCATTTTCCATACATTTTTCACTAGTATTACACAATATAAGAATTATTATTTACATTGAAAAATACTATCTGTCTATATTGCAACAAATAATTTAGAACGTTTGTAAATTGGGAAGTAAAGAAAAGAATAATTACATAAAAACACGTGTATTATTTTTAAATTTTAACTGAATATATGTGTATATATATACATATAACTTTATGCTTAGAATCGAACAAAACATAAACATCAAAACAAGCGGTGTTCGAAAATTCAAAAATATATAGACGCGAAATCGTGGCTATCCAGTGACGTGCGTAAACTTTTAAATTTCCCGCCAGTTAAGCGATCGGCGGTGCTACTGCGTCATTTACATAAGCAGATCTAAAAATAATACGAGAACAATAAACACTCAAGATGCTTTCGTACGTGGTCTAAGGGCCAGATGTCGTAAAAAAAGGTGAAACACGGTTCAACGTAGCTGAGATTGTACCGATCAGTGTCCCTCAGTGTCGATTTAACGGTGAAAAGAGATGTCAGAATCGTCACGTAACCCCCATTGCCCTTTTCAAGAAATTCGTACATCTTTCTTAAGGCGCCATATTTTACGGCATATTCCATAGCAGACGTAAAACTGTCCGTGTTGGTCTCATGAAATCAAATGCTAGTTGTTTCGGCAGCATTTCGGATGTATCGTAAGTGCAGTGGTCCATGCCCGGTTGTTATTATTCTCCAGCTGGGTACTTACCAGTTACGTATTTCTCGTCACCAACTTTGCTGCAATCGGAGTGGGCAAACGGGCAGGTACGTAGCAGCCACGTCAAAACTCCAGTGGCTTCGTCACTGGTGGAGCCCACGACCTCCGCGCTGCGCGTCACGATCAAAATGGCTGACGGTTTCTCGCCACTCCCCCCCCCCCACGTAAGATGATCGTGTATGTATCGGATAGTGATGGGACATGGGACCGATATCCTCGTGCGCGATACCGATTCTGTTTTCTTCGAAATTCCATGGGAAATTCGTATTGTCATGCACTGAAACGGATATTGGTTGAATCCATTTGTAACAAACAGATCAACATCCATTTAACACTCAAAGTTTATAATTAACATGTAGAGTATTCCACGGTAAAGAACAGCTGTCTTCCGCCACTTATCGGTTCAGCAATCGTATTAAATAAATTTGCATTCACCTCATTGCAACGCATTTGACTTGTTATAGTTGACTATATCCAGGTTACAAATGATATTATGATATTATCTTTCTGAATTAATAATCAAGAAGATAATTGTGGGGTATGTAAATATACAATAGACATCAAATTCTTGTTTGTTTTGAACATTTGGTTTCAATTACCTTCTGTTACAATATTTGTTCGTACTCTGATTTACCATGTAGAGTAAGATCTTGCCGTCCGTGTAATTTGTATTATGTTCAATTATAAAGGAAAGTATTAATTTATGTCGTTTAATATGACTTCCTTATATTAGCACTGTTGTATCATTTCTTCCTTTCAAATAAACTTTAATTGTAAAATAAACAACGATTTTCCTAATTTATGTACTGGTTTTTATTTTTATCGAATTCCACGTACGATTAACATTTTAGTGAACTTTTCTAGAAAGGTTACATTAAATATAAAAATAGTATCCAAATCAACCGTGACATTAATAGGCTTACGTAATTGAAACATTTAACTTATAATGTGTCAACATTTTTCAAAGAAAAATAGAAGCAGTGCAAAAATAATCACATCTATTTGTAAATATAATTTGCGATGAAATCTTCATTTATAAGTTTTATATAAATAACTTGCAATATATTTCGATATAAGTTTCATTGAAATAATCTATGAAACACGAATGTGAAATGTATGTGTAACAGTATTTGTGAATTAATATAATTATATGATAGCACGGTGAGACATTGATAGTGCTGACGTCATTCGATGACGTCACCGTCGTATTTTCATGGATGCACATGTGTTTCATATGGTGTACGACTGCACACTGTACTACGTATATCTTAACTTTCGATGAATATTCTTCAACTACAAATCTAATCGAAATAATTACCGAGTAATTAATGTAAAGTTGTAAATGATAAGAGTAATAAATACAATTTTACATAACATAATTCTTAAACTTGTGTAAAATTATGTCATACACGCGTCATTTTTATTTATCCATATATACACACACCAACTTGTATATTGGAAATTATACGGATATAAATGTTTATAATATGTACATATATGTATACACAATTAATCTATGTATACGTTTTAATCTTTGTGCAAGATACAGACTTTTTAAGTTAATTGTAGAAACCAGAAAAAATATATATATATATACAGGGCGTTCACGCTATTATTAGCAAGCGTTTGTCTTGTAAATAGTAAATATTAGAAAAAAATGTAAGAGAAAAAAGTAGTACTGTTTTTTATACGCGATATAATGGCGTATGTAATTTTTTTGTGTTTATACCATTTGGTTAGATATGAAGGTGACCTACAATTTTTTAAATGGAATGCTGTATATTTTTTTGTAACACATGAAAGCGTGTGTCTAGACAAATTCATCCGTATACTGCACAGCGATCTTCAAGGTCATACAAGGTCAGAAATGGAAGAAACATTTTCAAAATTTCATACTGATTCATACCAATGTGTTTACAAGTATTCCTTATTCATACGAATCAGATGATGTTGTAATTCACTATCAGGGTGTCTACTTTTAGTTTCTTCTATGATGAGGCCATTTCAGTATTACTTCCGAAACCAATTAGTAATATCGCATAGGAATGTATTGTTACTCGGTGGACGAGAAATTTCAACTACTTACTTTTATCATAAATGCATAAATTCTGTAGTCACTGGCGGCAAGTCATGTCGGGCGACGATATTTTTCTTTCCGGTTCGGAAAAAACATCGACGTTGGAAATTTGAAAGGGTGGTTTCTCAAGATAAAAGTCTGCTCTATCGGGTAGTATAGTTCGATTTTCCGCTGGACCCTTATTTTTTGGGATAAACTGAAAAGTATCCTCAGGAAATGGTGCAAAAGTGGTGGTGTCTCTCCGTCTTTAATGATTGATTAAACACATTTAAACATTCATAACGTATTAATATTGGATATCGTTGTATTCGGGAAAGTCTACAAAATCTTTTGCTGCAAAGAACAATGCAACATCTTTTATAATAACATCACAATATTTGTTTAAAGTTGAAAAATATGTTTTTTTTTTTTTCAAAGTCAGGTTTCTCAAAAACTGTGCGTGTAGGAAAAAAATTAAGGGCAGATTCGGAATCAGCGCAAAAAACTCTATAAGGGACACCCAATAGTTATAGCGAAACAAATTTGGTGTTGGACAGTGATAATTTAACACTTTTAACAGTTTTGCAAAATCAAATTAAAACATTTATTACAACAATTTAAATTAACAAAACGTACTTTGAAAAATCAACATTCAAAATGAAGAAAATGTTGAACTTATTGAAGTGTCCCTAAAATCTGTACGAAACTTGTTTATATAAATTAACTTGTTTATAACCTAACGAATTTCATTTATTATACGTTGTGCAATGTATCTGACAATGAAATACTACTAATTAAATTGAGTGTACATATTTGTTTAGAAAACAAAAATTTAGTTCAATTTCAGTACTTGGACAGATGTGATAATTTCATGGGCAACAAAGCCTCCATTGTTACAATATAAAAATAAAACATCACTGCATAATTAGCGTTGCAGCAAATGGAAATTTGAAATCTGTCTTCCTATTGGATGCACGCGTTCGAGAGCGCTATGAATGCACGAGTTTCATTTGTTGATCAGGGGAATGCGTGGACTGCCAACCAGTGTTGACGTTAAAAATCCTGTAGCAACTATAGCCAATAAGAACGTTCGTCCTTTACGAGCACTTCGAGCCTCGAGCGATTATTCATTGAGGCATTTGCATTTCCCCGTTGTATGTGTGACTAGGAGTA
Source organism: Lasioglossum figueresi (assembly GCA_028455805.1). Classification (NCBI taxonomy): domain Eukaryota; kingdom Metazoa; phylum Arthropoda; class Insecta; order Hymenoptera; family Halictidae; genus Lasioglossum; species Lasioglossum figueresi. Next base: position 11,321,686 of record CM052193.1, on the reverse strand, counting down.
GTGCGTGAGCGTATTATTGGGACCTGTTGTTGACACTTTCAGTCACATAACCCTTACAATTAAATCGTGTTGATTATACATTCTGAGGTTTTAGATCTTGTTCATGCACAATCTTTTCTAGGTTGTCAAATCTGATAGTTTCGCCCTTCCATTTAAGGCTTGATGCGTCGAACAGATTGATAGTGCTCTAAGGCTCTATATTTATCCATTATTGTAAGTGTGCTTGCTTCGTCGAATGGAGTTGTCAAAGTGAAAGATGTTTTACAATCCAAGATTGTACAATCGCTTAAAACTGGTGAATGTGTTTTCCCAGAATTTATACTGTCAACTGTATTGGGTGTGACTAATCTTCCTCTTTGTTAACACGTGCAATGTAATAATTAATGTATCACGGTATTTTCGAACTACAAAATATATATGCATGTCCAAAGTGTTGTTTAATGAAATAGGAATATTTGTTTGTGTGGTGTAAGAGTTTATCGTAAATTGGAGTATTATTTTCTGTAAGAGATATCAGTAACAATTTGCTAGTTATAAAACTCTTAACAAATATTCTTTCTTATTGTTTATCAATTAATATCTATCATTATAACAATTGCGAGGCTCGCAATAGAAATAAATTACTTCTATAATTCGTGTAAAATATATCTATATATGTAGAATAAATTCTATTAACAAGGGATGGGAGACAATTCAATGTTCTTTTGCTCTAACATTTCATTTAACATGGTTGTAGCTATAATTTTTGTTTTCTTACCATTGTTACATAGTCGTTACTTTTATTAAGTTCGTTGATGATGTTTATATTTGATTGTATCTAATTGACATTTATTTTATCAATACTATTATTTTTCTTTATTTCATTATTATGAATTTGTTTTGTTATTACAGTTAAACAGCAATGGCACAAGCTACCACTATTGAAACAATCTCTATTATCAGGCCACTGAAGGTAAGTTTTCACTTTCAATGCAATAGTTCATACTTAAAACTATAAACCTATAAAAGAAGGTAATATTTATTTGAGATACTCCAAAACCATTTCTGCATAGGATATATTTATACACTGCCAGCCAAAAGTTTGGTACCATTCTATATTTTATTACATTTTATAGCATAAATACTGGAAAGTGGCTTTAGCTATTCTTTAATTTTTCCTGGATTTAGAGAGAGGTAGTAGGAATTCGTTTACGTGTGTGTCTTATACGTGTAACCTTTGTTTTTTTTATGAAAACCCTTCATCATATAATAATATAATTCTGTGTGACATCTTTCTTATGCGGAGGTCCCAAACTTTTGGCCAGCAGTGTATATATAGAAGAAATGTTGATAGAAATGTATATGTATAGAAGAAATGATTTTAATTGCTATGGCAATTATATTTGTGGAGTATCTTGAAAATATATATATAATATATATGTATATACACACATATAAATATTTTCAGACCCATAGTTAAATAATTATATTACAAGCGAAAGGTGTAAACATTTTTGTTATACAAAGCAAATAACGAAAATGACTTTATAAGAAAAGAGTACACATTTTGACAATATGAAGTGTAACAATAAAAATTTAATTTAAAGATTTAACTAAGACCAATTGAAATGTGGCTATGAAATATTATTTTCAACCACAAATAAGTCTAATTTTCGTAGGATATCAAAATTTAACTCTTTCTTTACTAAATATGACTATAGTAGCCGAAAGATAAACGCTATCTATAAACTAACGGAGGTTTCAAAGTTTTCAAAATTTTGCATTCATTAACAACATTGATCGAGTTTTCTTTAAAAATGTAGCATTATGACACGAATTTATTTCGTAATTCGTTATATATTAATCTAAGATAGCTTTATTATGAAACCGCTTTATTATGAATTCGAAAGATGGGAACAAGTATTTTTTGTTATTACGCTCGATTTGCGAAGAAGTGTCGCGCGCACGAGTAACGAAAGGGATATAATAATAAATGGAATTAATCGCGATTGGAACTATTCAAAAATGTTTTTACAACACGGACGTCTTAAGTTTCGCTTCAACTAACAATAAAACGCAACCCTCTATCGCGTACGCGCACTGCGCCACGACCTTTAATGGGCGCAGCCTCCCTAGAACCCAATTACTCCCCCAACCTCGAACAGAGACTCTGTCCCTGGCTGACCTCGCTGAACGAACAATCTTTCGACACTTTTGTCGGACGCCGAGAAGAAAGTTTCACACCAACAATGTAACAAGGCGCATTGTTCGTGGCGGGGCACGATTGAAAAGTTGTTTCGCGAAGTCTGTGAGAAACGCGATAAGGGCTTGATGCATGTTTACTTTCCGAGTGTTTTTCATTCGTGAAGAAGGTTCCGTGTCTTCGAACGGTCTCTAAATGCTTCCCTGTCGCCCACCGAGCTTATTCCGCGGACGAGTGTACGATGTACCCTAAGCGGTACTCGGAAACATCGGATAGACTGTGAAAAACTTCGAAACAGTTTTAATTAAATAATTCGCCTCGAATTCTGTCCATTTGAGACCGATTTGAAAGTATATTATACATCTATGATGATCATGTATACAGTCGCGGACGATCACATGGGCGATACCGAAATCGCACAGGTACTCCTTAGCTTTACTATTACTATTAACCTGTTAACTGTTTTGCTTCATTTAACAATGTATACTTGTGTCCTTAATTATTTTTAAGCTGGCATCATTTTTGTGCTTTTTTCATCCTGAACCGCGTACTCTCTTAAATTTGATTTAATAGCAAATACAAATCTTTTCCTTACATGAGCACGGTATACTTATTCATCTATTCACGAGGAGTAGAGTATTACTTGACAATAAACAGTTAACAGGTTAAGATTTCATTATGACACTACTATATCTAAGAGTTATCTTTGTTGATTATCATTGAAAGGTTTCATTGAACTGTTTACATAAATCTGTTGAATAATAGATTTTCCTATCATTATCGGTTACAGGTGATAGCATTTATATGCGGGGTAATAGTGATATTGTTGATGATAATGGGTTTGGCTTCCACTGATTGGTTGATGGCATTAGGATGGAGACAGGGTTTATTTGCACACTGCATTGAAGAGGGTGCACCTACACCATTACCATTTAATATGCCAGATCCAGCTGGATGTTATCAGTCCAGAGATGCAGGTATGTGGAAATTTCATAATAAAATTGTGACTGTAAGATGGAAAACTTGTTGTAATAGTTTCTATATGAAGTATACCATTGAAATTATGTTAGCATACATTCTATGCATTCAATCTATACATTCAAATCAACTGAGATAGTATTGGAGTCATTTAAGAGATATCAAAATATTTTATTTATATTTTATATTTTTATTATCACAATAGAGATTAATCTAAGAATATAAAAGTAAAGTGATAACATATATATACTACTGTGCAAAAAAAAGAAGCACCCGGCCATATTTAATAGAAAAGCGTAAAAAATCAAATAAAAACACAGTAAGTTTTGAAAAAGGATTCCACTGTTTAATTGAATAGTTCTGAGAATATATGTGTTATTGCGGATTATCTAATACTTTAAATGCAATAAATCAATCATCGTACAAAACAATTTCAATATATGTATAATATATATATAATTTTATAATTATACTGGGTGCTTCTTTCTTTTACACAGTAGTGTATTAGCATTATTATTAGTTGTTAGTATTATTACTAGACAGCAGATCTTAATGCAAAATAAAAATTTTATACCTGAATTGCAACAAACTGGAGTGGGGTAGAAATTTATTTTCTTTGTTAATACGTTTGATAGGTTGAAAATAATATAACAGTATTTCTAAATTCTTCTAATGTTTTTACTGTTTTAAATTACACCTTCTCACTTTTGTCATAAATGCATAAAATCTGCTGTCTAATTATTACATCTTTTTCTACTATAATTATATAAACGTAATTACTCATATAAATATACTATTAATTATTTATATTTTCATATAGGTCTTCATTGTATAGTTACAGTTTCTAACTGTTACTGAACTTCTTTTACAGCATATATAAAAGCAGCTGCTGCGCTATGCGTAGTCTGTTTATTATCAGACATTGCTGCAACAATTCTTACTGGACTTGGTTTAAGGTCACAAGATAATCGTGATAAACACAAATATTACAGATTTGCAGTCTTCTGCATGGGCTTTGCATGTGAGTACGATTTGTAAGTTTGTGAACATACCTATTTTGTAATACATATGTAATTGTATTCTTTTGTTTCAGTGGTATCGCTATTAATAGCTTTGGTGATATATCCAGTCTGTTTTGCCGCAGAGCTAAATCTCGGTGAGTCAACATCTCAACATGAAATCAGATCATCTAAATTCATTTTCACATGCTACAGTAATAATTTATAAATTCTTAGGAAACCGAACAATGTGGGAGTTCGGTTGGGCATATGGAGTTGCATGGGGTGCAGCTATATTCTTATTTGGCGGAGCTGTGTTGTTATTATGCGATAAGGAAAGTGAGGAGATTTATTACAAAGAAAGAAAGATTGTCCGTGACGATATTGGTGGTGGCGGCTCTATGATTGGTATGGGACATCATGGTGGACAAAGTGGGACGCAATTGGCCTAGTGGCATTGCTCCCTGCCCGACGTTGTTCTCTAGGTGATTAATTTCTTCTCTTTCTGTCCTCACATTTTTGATACATTCATGAAGGGACGTACACACACGTAAAAGAGTGAATGGTTTTTATATGTAGTCTACTTGTTACACCAGCATATATTGGACTTAATTATTACTTCGATATAGGATGTACAAAAACATTCGATCGAATCCATCAATCGGATGCTTGACGACAAAAGTATTTGAGACTTGTCTGAGACTTTGATTCAATTCATTCATTTGTTACCAGTTTCCATTCTCTCATATCGACAATTTCGGGACCATTGCTGTTTTTAGTTTACACCATGATATTGTTTTATGTGCATTATACAACCACAAGTATTTTTTATAGTACGTTTACATTGTTTTTTTTTATTAATTTCCTAACGATTTTTTATTACCAATGGTAGCATTTACGCTGCGTTTCTAATCTAACGGATCAATTGATGACGGAGCCGCGTTTATTGTTACTATCTAATTCCGCTAATGACCTAATGGCAAGTAACTTTTCTAACCTGGACTTTTGAATTTGCTAATGTTTCATACTTCTCTGTGCCTGCATTGGCAGATCACTGGTTAGCTTAAAAAGACATGGTTTCTGCTGCTTCAGAACAACATATATGATACATGAGTACTTAAAAGAAGTTTGATGTTTCATTGTCCTTGAAAATATAAACGAAAATATCGATAGTAAGCAGCTAAAAAAAAGCATGCAAAAAGGAATTAATAAGATTATAGGAAAAAAAACACTGCCTTTTATTAGCGAGGTATAGATTATTGATTCTTATGTTTGTTTTTGCATGAAACATGCAACTTTGATTTAGTTATTATTTATTATATGTTAGTATATTTTCTATATGTAGTATGTACATATATACACATATCTCTCACTATATATATAAATATTAGATGTTAGTAATTTATTGTTCGCTTTCATTTATTATTATTTTTCCTACTATAATTGAAAGTGATATTTGATTTAATAGAGTGATTTGCGTTCTTGTAGCGACCAGTATGTTTGGTATAATATTATGATGTAACATTACCATAATGTTTATAACTTCTACTTCCATATATTCTGCAATGAATTTGGGCCAAAAATTTTCTATGTGTATTATCTTGTGATTACATATACGCACAGAAGTATATGGATAGAACTATGGAAATTCGAGTAAAACTAATCTTCAATGTCGACTTAACGAAAGCATTTTATACAAAATCACATGCTTGGGCACACTTCGTCGATTAGTACAAATAAGATTTTTTTACTGATTACTTATTTACTGAGAATATATTCATTTCTTTTTAGTCGATATAAAGAATTATAAAGTTGCGCATTTATTGTGGTATAATTATGAATCAACGAGCGAGTTATTAATTCATTAATTGTTTAATTATATCTGGTTGATTATTTCCATATTTTTTATACGTCGTCCTACAGTTAGTCTTCCTTTATTACTAATGGAAATATGAATTATCTGTTTATTCATGAAACATGCAAATGCTACCTCCAAGAAATTTTGATTTCTTAAACGTAATTGTTTTCCGAATTACGAACACACGAATTTAGAAAAAGGTGGATGAAAAAAGCAAAGGAAAAACACTTTCCTGTAATTCTTCCAAACTGATAATACATAATTTCTAGAACAAGTTTTCCAGGAGATTATATAACTTGAGTTATCTCTCTTGTACACTTTACATCATAAAACTAAGATTTTAAAATCATCATTTGTGTAATAAGAAGGTATTCGTTTCACCTATTTCTGTAGTTACCTTTTTTCCCAGACAGTATAAATGACCGAAATTCCGAAAAGCATTTAACGAAACGATCGAAAAACAATAGTGCAAATTAAACTATGTACAAGGCTGGTATGAATTTTCACAATGGTCTGTAAAGATTGTCAGTAGTTCCAAAATATTTTCATTTCGCAGAAGAGAAAGAGTTAGTACGTGTCATATCGACAGTAATTTTATGAAATTATTGACAATTTCAAAAAAAAAATGTATGCAATGTGAGAGCTGACGTATGTACGCGCTATGAAGTTTCCAATGATATTTTCAGTATCCCAACACGCAAAAATGTTGGAAAGTTCATTGAATGTGACTGAACAGAGATACAATTTTTAGTAGTATCATACATTTCATAGTGACCCTTGTTCAGTGGTCACTCCTTCTTCCTTTCTTCTTTTTCAATCATTCGATTCGACAAAGATTTATGATTTCTACCCATTATCTGTAGGGAGAAGTTCTAACTTCCCTAAAAATAAAGTACATTTTAAGTTGGACACAAGCACTATATATTTAAGTGTGCGATGGAATAGAGGCAGCTCGGGCAGGTATTATCTATTATGTTATCTGCATTACATACGTGTACGTATATGTATATATAGGTATTTTATAAATATATGTAATAGAATGATACACTTGCAGTTACTGCGATACTCTTAAAGAAAAAGAGTCTTAATGGGAACGAAATTCATACACGCACTTCGTATAACGCGGCAGATCAATCATGCTTTCTGAGGGGAGGGAAAAAAGAACTTTATAAGATTAAGAATTGCAGTGCGTTTGATTCTTTGCCGTACACTGTCGATTTGCGCCTTTCGATTTTGATATGTGCTATTAATGACATAGAGTACTACGTAAGACTAAGTGTAACCGAGTATTGAAATGTGTTGAAAGCAGAACAAGTGAATCGTTGATACATTAATTAAGAAGTTTATGATATACAAAAAAGAGTATTATACATCAACAAAGAGAGGATTTAAGTGATTGTAAATTGAGTACAACAGTAATTGCATTCTACTTGTCACCGGTAGTACTTGTTAAAAAGACTACAGGAGGCTGGAATTAGAATTTTGGTATGTTAAGTGATAGTTTGAAAATGCGAGTTGCTCGTGCAATGAAACCAGCGTTTAGAATTTGAATTTCAAATGGGCGGGTAGGTATACAACTTGCAACTGCCATGCATTAGAATTGTAGTGTAGATAACAATCCATCGTTTTCTACTGTATTACCACAGAATAATATACAAATAATTTAGACAGACATAAGATGATTGTGTAATTAAGTGATCATAGATATATTGTAGAATTAATAGAGCACCGTTCCAGAGTAAAAAAATATCACGATTATTTGTTGCGTGTAAACATTCTCAAACAAAAAGTAGATTCTCTGTTGTGTACCTATAAAACAACTGTTTTAATGAAATATACAAAATCAGTAAGAACCGTACAATACTAGGAATATATTTTATTTTATCTTAATTCGCCTGCCATGTTAAGAAATGGTATTACTATAATATTAAAGTTACGGATCCTCAAGAACACGACAGAGAAACTCATTGCGCCAGAGGGTTGTTTTTACGATGGTTACTTCCTGATTTGTACATGGTAATAAGACATTACCCTGAAAGGTTAATAGAAAACAGTTAATAATTATTTACCATACAAATGTTTGCAAACTAGAAAGTCTATTGTACGTAATAGGTTCGCGTACAGCACACAAGGTAGATGAACATAATTTAGTCAATATTTACCAACATTTCATATTGTATACAGTGTGTCCGTGTTATCTGAGAATAGTCAGACATATCATAAAAATGAAAACAAATAAAGGAACTGTTTTTACAAACGTAGCCTTTGATTGAGATGCATTACAAAATAAAAATAAAAAATTAAATTACCTTTGAAATCGTACCTACCATTGTACTTATACGAAAACTACATAGGCTGTATAATGCTTCTCAATAAAGCAGAAACCTTGGAGAAATTTTTACGTATTACTCATGTGAAATGTTTAGCTGCTCATAGATAACTAAGACACGCTACAGAATACATATCGTACTTATCCATGCATATCGTAGTAGATGTCCCAGAAGGTAGAGAACAAAGAAACTGTAAATTCGTTTCCCTTATCGAAAATATTATAAAACGATACCAAGTAAAATTATATGAGGAAATTAATTATGCGCCATACTACAATGTAAACATATCTTAATATTGTACAAAGAATAAACTATACATCTGAAAATTGAAGTCTATTCATTTCGATATATTGTTTTAGTATAGAAAAGCATAGATAACAATTGTTTGGAATATTTCAATAGGATGTTACGAATAATTTCATTAAAATTTTATTAGAAACATTTGAAAAAATGGTTTATCAACAACGTTTTCGCAATGGAATTTTGTCTTGTACATAGGATAAAGTAGAGGAAGTTGAATGAGGTGCCGTTCATTTTTAAATAATTATTAATATTCAGCAATATAGAGCGATACAAAGAGTGAAAAATTAACGTACTGAAGAGGGCCTGCGAATGCTAAACGCAACAAAATTTTCTCAGACTCGTATATAAACAATGACACAACGCTACGACGACGATTTTAAGTAATAAATACATGTGTGTGCACGTGTGTTCAAATGGTGTGTGCGTGTACGTACATGTAACAAAGTATTGCTGAATAATTATCTCTCGTATGTGTTTCTATCATCTGTATAAATACAAAATAAGATTACATATGTATATTTATATATATATTTATATATATATATATTTATATATATATATAAATACAAAAAGAAAAAAGGTAGTGTACAAAATAGAAGTCTATTTCCAGAATTCATTACGATATAAAAATCAATTTTCTTCGGAAAAATATATACATGTACACGCAGACTCTCGTTCGTCCATGCCGATTGCGGAAAACTTAACAAGCACATTTGCGACAAAACTACGATATACTTCTCTCACTGGGTAACTGACATTAAATTTTATCTCCCCCGTTTCCAATTCACTTCTTATCATCACTCGTTCTATCACAAAAATAGAGAACTTGACAACATGACGTGATCATTGATCGATACATTGCTCATTTACGCCTTTTTGCCAATGCTTTCTTCGCAGAGAAACTATTTTATCGCATTCGGCAGTAAAATATATGTATCAAAAATGTTCAACGTGCTAACGCTTATAAAAGATATAAAATATCTTACGCACCATCGAGAAATGCTATTACATACTAAATGATTTGCATCAACATCATCTGATTGATAAAGAGATATTTTTCCCATTGTAAACGATTCAAACTAAACTTTCTATCTAATTGTATCCTTCTCATTCAAATGAACTTGTTAATCCTCTCTTCCTCTCTTTCTCTATTCCTCCCTCCCGTCCTTTCTCTGATCAAATATATGTTGCTTTAAAATTTTTTTCTTTTACATATGGATACAAGAAAAAAATTAAAAAATAATGCTTGATATTGTCAGAGACTCTCCGTGCGCTAGTCAAGACTAATATTATTAAACGAATAAATCACAGGCACTGCTCTGTGTTGTTTGTTTTCTCCTTCATGCGAAAAAGGAGCCATTTATACTTTCGCAACGAGATTCGAAACGAAAACATGAAACGCGTAAAAAGAATTCATTCGTCTTCTTCCTCGATGCGAAACGTCCTGCGTATAAACCGTAAAACAACGTTTCACTATTTTTAACTATCTTACAAACTCATGTATACTGTGTGTGTTTCTGTGTGTGTATATATTGTGTATATCGCCACATGTACACCACCGAGTAAACAAAATTCGGAACATTGAATTTTTTTAAGTCAGAGGTATTCCATATGCTTAAATTTTTCGCATTTTTTACTAAAAAATATTCTACTAAATGTTGAGGCAAAAGGAGACTCTAATTCGAATGTTTTAGGGAACACCGCTGCGTCAAGCTATTGTAATATGTAATTTGAAAGTAACGGTATTTATTAAAATGCAACATTCAAGATCCGATTCTATACCCAATGTCGCGTACACTCGTACACACGGCGAGGACTTAAACTTATACAAACGGATTTGTGGGAAAATTATACATACACTTTTATCTTACAAGAAAGATCACCCAACTCGAAAATCTTGATCGAAATGAAACTTTGTGTGTACATAGAGCACAATAGAATTTAAAAGGGCTGTAAAGGGACGTAAACAGAAATTTACTCCTTCTTGTTGTAATTGTTATTGGTGTGATGATTTCAGTAAACGTTGAAATTGAAGTGAAAACATTATTATTAGATTATTTATGCACTTACATCATATATGAATGTGAGAAACGTAGTAACATATAAAGTACAATTAAATTCAGTTAAGAAACACTTAGAGTCGAGTTGTTTTTAACTATAATTATGTAACAACACAAAATAAGATCGAAGTTTAAATACGTTCACATTCTTTAGCTATTATTAGAAAAACAAAAGAAATGCAAAAGTGCGGAAGTGATTTCATTCCTCTAAGATGATTATCGAATCATCTAAACAAAATTGTTTCTTGTACACTTCGTTATGCACTTACAAAGAAAATTTCATTGAATCTTGAATTTTTGAGTTAGATAGCTTCCCTTGTTAGTAATAGTATTTAAATATAATCCAACTCGAAAAAATATTTAAATACTACTGTCAATATAACAATGTAATATTTTTTTCACTTTCACGCATATGCTCTGTACAAATATTTTCAACATTTACCAACTGTTTAGTTCATTCAATTCGAGTTGGTCGTTTAATCCATGCTAATCTTTGTTCTAATTTTTCTATTCTAAACTTGCACGATGATATAAATAACGTCATACGAGCATACACAGTAAAAGCAGTCTACAACAAAATATATGATCTCCTCAGCATGATGAAAGCGTATCTTATAAAATACAAAAACTGTTTTTTTTTTGTTTAAGAGAGCTATGCGAGAACTAGATCTTTACAGTGTCATGATAAGGACACGCGTTCATGTCTCGGTGTAACTTCATTTCATTGTAGTTTTGAAATAATTCTCAGTGAACACTTGACTTAAAATCGCGCTACGTAATCAATGAATCCCTATCGAGTATCCTTATTACTTAAAAAGATACACATCAGTCCAACAACATTATTTGGTCCTAATTGCCGACGAACATTATCGTTACCGACATAGAGAGTAGTATGTCTATCCGTATTGACGCAGGCGTGACGGTTGGCCTAGCATAACTGAGTATCATAACTTCATTTCCCACAGCACGATGTGGGCGTCGTTACTGTTTGGATCTTTGAACGTGTAACCAGACTTCGATCCTTTGTCGGCAACAGACTGAGCGTTCGGTTGTCTCCAATTAACATACCCTCTGCCGCCCATCAATGTCAGCACCGTCCGTTTAGGTTGTTCTATTTGCTGCAGAGTTTTGTTTATCTTTTTCCCGTTAGGCTTCAAATTGTTAGACGCCGGCATAGCCTCCGTCACTGACTGTCCAATGCTACTGTTCGGTGTCGGCGTTTCGTACGGCCCGTTTCGACTAGCTGTGCTACTGTTGCGAGACAATTTTCCAGTTTTCAAGGAAATATTCTCCTCGGAACCGGAAGACGTATACAGAGAACTGGCGTGCGAGTCTACGGACCAATTGGACAAGTCCAAGGACCTAGGCCTGGTAATTTTCATCTTCAGTCTACGGTCTAAGGTACTAACTTTATTTGGTATGGCTGCTAGCTCTGGATCGCTCCTCCTCAAGGACTCGTAAATTGGATCGATGCCAGAGTTGTTTTCGTTCTCGTAATCCTTAACGTACATCAGCTCCCCGTACAGACCGTAAACGTCGCAGTTCTCGCCCGAACTCTGTGACCCTGACATTGAACTGGATAGGAATCCACCACCAGAACCAAGACCTCTTGGAAGTGTCTTCGAGCCCCTGTATTCGTATTCCTTGCTCCGTTTCCGTCGCAACATTACCGGGCTGCTCGCTAACTGTTGCTTTAGCTTCACTATGCTATTCGACATGGAAGAGTCTAAGCTCGCCCTGTCTCTGCTATTCCTGCTGCTGCTGTCAGTTTCCTTATTTCGTAACTGTACGGTTTCCTCGTCGGTGATTTCGTCGTTTGTGCAGTTCAAGGTATTCTTATGATTCTGAATAGCTAGCAAGAATGTGATGGGGCCGAAGTGTGCGTGATAAGATATATTCACACGGCCACTGATAATGGGTACTCCTTCCAAGCGAGGAAGGGGAATAGTTAGGCTGATGCCTACGTTTGTGCCAACCCAGAGGAGACCTTTACACGCTAATAGCGCTGTTACCGTAACCGTGGTCTGATTGTTGTTCAGATTATCGCCGCAGGAATTCGAGGTGTTATTCGATCTGGTCACCCTTAGGACGTTCGACGCTATGTTGATGTCTTGGAGGTGTTTGAACGTTTCAGTGTGGTACAAACACACGGTACTCGAGTTCTTTAAGGCGACCCAGAGGCCTACCCCAGAATGAGCCATCAATTTCACGTTGCCAACGTGTTCATGTTGAGCACTGAAGCTTTTCGTGATATCACCGGTAACTCCACTGAGCACCCATACCTTTTTACCACAGGCGGCATAAACGGAAGCGTTGATCGGCATTAAGCAAGACACGGGTTCGCTACCCAACGTTATCACATGTGGCTCTCTAAGATTCCAGGTACCATCCATTTGTCTCCTAAATAGCAAGAGCAGGCCAATTCCCAGCGCGACGAAGACGTTATCGCAGTGATACTTGATTTCTATCACTGGTCCTGATACGGCATAGTTGCCGAGTTCCTCTTGTTTCTCTGGTTCGGAGGCAGCGTAGACGATGATCTTGCGGGAATCCGTTCCCATCCATACTAGATCATTCGACAGCGATAGTGGTTCAGATGAGACACCTTTTACGAATTCTATGGCAGCTACTCTGGTTTCTACCAAGTCGAATGATGTGATTTGCTTCAAGGATGTGGCGGAAGCTGTCGTAGACTGACCGAATATAGTCACGTGACTGGATATACCGTCTCCTGTGCAGATCCACAAGTAGCTTTGACTTCTACCACGGCGTCTGGTAGGCCGTGGATTTTGCGTGGTATAGTAACAGCCGCAACGTACCTGAAAATTTTAAATTATATTCCGTTCCATTTCGGACATTCCTAGGACGTTGGCAAGACTTAAATTTCATACGTTCTAGGAATGTCCATTACTCAAGCATTATGGGTGTCCTTAACTTTATTTGACTTAAATTTATTACGTTTTAGGAATATCCATTTCTTATGTCTTACGAATGTTATTAAAATTTCACACGTTCTTAGAGAAGTTCGAATGTTCTAGAAACGCGTCTCTCGAAAGTACGACTATAACACTGTACGATCGTTTCAGTCGATCGTATTAGTGTTGTATGTATGTACGTATATGTAATGAAATTGCATTTTTATTCAATTCACTCTCATATACATATATAAACACTGTTTAGCAATTCTAAACATTCGGAAAACGTTTCGTATACGTCTTCGGAAAAGGTTTTTAAAAGTTCTGTCCAGAGGACATTAATTTTTGGACATTTTGAGGATGTCGTCACAACACGTCCTTAGAACTCCCTACGACATTTACAGAATACGTAACGAAGACGTACAGAACGTCCGGTGCGGAGATACATCGGATGTATATAAGACGTCTTTGTGCTATTTGAGTTTATCACTTAGTATAATGTCTCACCTCTGTCTGATGTTGCGAATGGTACACCTGTTGTGAACTAACGAACAATGGCATCTTGGTCGATGGTCTTTGTTCTTGTTCAGGTACTTCCCAAGAAGGAGAATTATTTGGATCTAAAGCTAGCTGGGCTAGCCTAAGTTCGGTTATCCAGTCTTTCTTCACTAGAGGATTTTCTGTTTGAAACGTGTACATTTGTCCTTGCTTCGTTACTAGCTGCAGGCAACAACTATCCGCCCAAACCATATCCTCGTCCTTCTGTTGTATCGATAGTTGTATAGATTGGAGAATTTGCTTGGTTTTCTCTAACGTCATCCCCTGTACATGATCATCCAATGTCACATTACGTTCAAAATAAATTTATTTGACAAACAGATGAACAAGAACACGCTGTATGTATATGTACACATTCTCCGTACCTCGTATTTACCCTTCAGTTGTGCAACTAAATCGCTTATCCTAGACATTACTTCGTAATCGTGCATAAGGTCATTCATTTCTACACAGAGATTGTCCGCACCTGCTTGTCCACACTCTCCACTTTTATCAGATTTAAGGCTGCCGCCTTTGTTTAGGCCAGCAGTCAATAGTCGACTTAACGTAGGCGAAGTACTTGTATCCTGAATCTAGAATGTTTGATTGTATCATATTAATGTTATTTTCGTTCCTCACTTTCCTAACGTAATTCGTTTGTGGATGTCAAAGAAATGCACGAGAAAAATGTAACAAGTTGATGTACGGTAAAGGTACCAGTTACCGTGTCCCACCCGGTTATCGGACACAGAACAAACTTTTTCGAAATTAATAAAAATAACATGAAGTACCTATTTAGTATTACTTCATCTTTAAAAATAAAATTAACGTTGCCCCTTCGTATATAAATCAAAAGTATTACAATAATTTTTGCGTTTAGAACGCAATTTTTCGTTTCCGATTATAGAAAATGCTAAGAAACTGCGATACACCAGAGGATAATAAAATAATAATTTTATTGTGTTACGGCATAAAAAAAATATATAGAACCACAATTTCGGATTAAAACTTCGTTAATATTTCTTTTGGTTTTTAACAAAATCGTCCAGAAAAATTTGACGATACAGAAGAAAGGTTGATGATCAATCGTTTATCACAAATAATGTAAAATAAATTACAGAATGCATTCAAATTAATATAAATCTTCTAAGTCGTCACTAAACGTCCGGTAACTGGTACCTTTACCCTAAGGGGTAAACATGAGTTAAAAACATAATTTAATGTACCTCAATGTCTGATACGGGATACGTCCACTTCAAAGTGAGTCTTTCGCTTCCGCTGAAGTCCTCCGCGGATCGCGGTGTCACCGAAACGCATACCACAAGATCATTTAATAGCAGTAATCTTCGTCTTTTTGATTTTGTGATCATCCCATTTTGATTAAATTCCTGTAAAGAAAGTATGGTAAATGATCGTCATAAATACAGGCGGATATCTGTAGGTTGTATTTTAATTTTTTTTTTAAATTTCTACCCACCAATTGTGTGACGTTATCTTCTCTGATGAGATATCTGGACGAAGATGAAAGAGGACGATGTGACAGTTTTCCAGACACGTGTCGTAGCATTTCTTTGAACGCCTGGAACTGTTCCGCCTCGCGTTTCCTTTCGTTTAACATCTCCGCTAGACTTTCTAGTTGGGTCAACGCTAATTGCAACGACATCCTATCGTGGTGTCCTTGCGGCGTGTGTTTCAGTAAGTCCTAGTCAAATTTTATATTATTTTAATGCGACCCATCGAGGAAGAGAACGAAATACTGACTCGCCACGGTACTTACTTGTAGGAATAATATAAATTGTGGAAACCTCTGAACGGGTTTGACCATTAGTCCAAAAAAGGACAGTCTGTCATGTGCACTTATTTGTTTCACCTGCAACAGAAAAGCAATTAAAATGTTAAACATACTGGTACTAATGTAATGTCTTTTCGTTTGGGATCTATTTTCTAATCAACAAGCAGGCTGAAAATGAATTATTTGTCCAACTACACTTAAATGTTTTAAAAGATTATTCCAATCAAAAGTAATATCATTCTTTTGTCCTTCATTTTACCACTATTAATTATTATTGTATTATTATAACTCATTCGCATGTTTTACACCTATATAATGCTCTTTAATATTGCTATATAGAAGCATTACAAATACTTCTTTTAATATTTGTTTGTCCTGTTAGTTATACAGAGTGTTCACGCTTTTACTAGCCAGCGTTTTTCTTGCAAATAATAAATATTAGAAAAAATGAAAAGAGGGAAAAGCAATACTGTTTTTTGCAAGGAACAAAATAAAGTTGACCTTTAATTTTTTTAATAGAATGCTATTAACAAGAGGAAATATTTCGAATTCATTAGTCCTTTCAGATCCCGTTGTACTATAAACATTAGATAAATTTGTGGGAGATTTATGAGTGGTAGTTTAGCAATCAAATGTGTCAGACTGTTTTGTTTTGCAGTCGTGCAGTCCGTACATTCATATTTTCTACTAGAACGACTCCAGCGATTTAGGCAAATTAACCCCACGGTTAGAAAGGAAAAACTAAAGTAATTTTATTTGAGCTGCTCATGAATTTGTGCGAGTGTTAGTGGAAGCGGTTCCAAATATAGTTCAGTATTAAACGAGTACTAAATGCGAACAAGCAAACAGGCTCGACTGTAACCAGGTGTCACTTCACACTCAACTAATCACACCTGTTGTTAATGGTTCATGTGTCTACCTTGAAGAAGTCAGCAAGCGCAGTCTTTCGTTTTGACTCCTGTTTAGCCAAGTCCATGGCTACCGAGAAATTATTTATGAAGCCGCTGTAGATATCCAGCACGATTGCCTTGCTAAAGCTGGCCACGAAAACGTCGCCCAGTTTCTCGTCTTTGTCCCATGAACGGACGCATTCCGCGAGCGCGATTCTGAACAACGTGTGACACTGCAGAATCTCTGGCAATCTATGAAACAGCGTTGCTATTTTCCCTTGGCTCAATATAGGCGGCGAAGACTCCTCCAAAGGTTTCTTGTAGTCCTGAAACAGATCAACGGTGTAATCGAACGAGGAAGAAAAGAGGAGTTTCAGATTCTCTGGATAACGAGCATCGAAACTCGATGGATAGATTCGGCGGCTTGATACGTACGTTTACTAGCCTCTGCAACGTCGACACATAACCGTTCTCTGAATGCACTATGGCTGCCACTATGTGTCTGCGTTTCAGTTGCTGCGGAGTTAAATTCGGAGGTGTCGGCGGAAGTGCCGGTGGTGTTTGACGACGTTGCTGCATGCATTGTTGCTGCATGCATTGAAACTGCACCATCGCACTGTTCTCCTCTTCGACCTGGAACAAACCCGAATTAATATAATGCGACGCCGTTAAACAAATACAATGTGATTTTTATGTTATACTTTTGGAAAATAAAATATAAAAAGAAACATAAACATTAGTGTTTTATACATTTTTCTTGATTTTCTACACACATCTTGTAGAATGGTGTACAGAAGATAAACGGTTAAGATTATGTCTTTGTACTTCATTTACCAAAAATATGCAAGGGAACTATTTATAAGGTGGCCTAATTAGAACCCAAAGTTATAATCATATATTACAAGTGATACACAGAATAAAAAGTTCAACCACAAAATTCGTTCGTCCGTATCTCATTTATCTGTAAATTCATAAATAATTTTATTACTGAAGGATAGAAATAGAATTGTATCTTTGTATCTTTCAAACAACGAAATTTGAACTGTTTTCTTTCTTAACACTCTTTACTTTACATAATAGAAGCGTTTCAACGATTGTGTTACATATGAAAGAGGTTTAATAATTCCCTTCTAAACAATAACCCGACAAGAAATGATTAAATCATATTCGTTAGGATAATTTGTAGGGTAATGAATAAAACAACGATCGCTATTGAGAATACTTTTGAAAAATTCCTCAATTGTTAGTACCTGACTTCTCAATTTAATCTTTCTTCATTTAAACTACTAAATCATCGTCGATCGATAAAAAGGTGACTACAAATTAAGAGTAATTAAGACGGATTTCCTAAGTTCATAAGTTAACGTACGTTATCAGTCGGTATTGATCTTGTTGTTGAAACAAAATTGTTTAGGACATATGCAAAAAATAGTCTCTCAGTGTGTGTAGAGAC
Organism: Lasioglossum figueresi; assembly: GCA_028455805.1. Classification (NCBI taxonomy): domain Eukaryota; kingdom Metazoa; phylum Arthropoda; class Insecta; order Hymenoptera; family Halictidae; genus Lasioglossum; species Lasioglossum figueresi. The sequence continues at coordinate 11,303,390 of CM052193.1, read as the reverse complement.
AAAAATGTATGATACGACAATAGTCATTTTTGTTCCTTCCAATTATTCAGTTGACAAATTAAGAAAGAAAATATAACGAGTTCGGCGAGACTGGACATTTTAGATACAAATTCATTTTTTTGGATGACAAATAATAACGTTTCTTATCGTTCGGGAATATTTTCAATGAAGAAGAAGGTTCCGAACAATGGCTGAGGTAATTACTTCGCAGAGCTGCGGCATCTGAGGAGTCTTGATCGGACTCGTGAGAGAAACTGTGTCCGACGAGTCGACGTCGTACTGTTGCGTCGAACCTCGTCGGATGCTGAACCATCTTGAAAGTCTTCCGTGATTCCCAGGCGAGTCTAATGGGTCAGCGTTATTCACTCGCATATTCTGCGACCTCCACTTGTCGCAGAGTGTCCTTGCCTTGTGCAACGTACTCCTTAACTGGCAGTTACTTCTGCAACAAATTGGTCGTTACATTAATTGCAAATACAGACGGAGCAACTTAAAACTCAACAGTTTTTAAAACGTGCCTATATTATTATATTTATTAAAAATATAAAAGGTAGGCAGGAGCGGAAAATTATTTTTTTTTCGGGGGTTCGTTGTATAAATTAAGAATCGAAGATAAAATTAAGGTATTTATTCATATGTTTATTCAATAACACGAGAAGTGCACCTCGAAAATGGTAAAAAGTAATAGAACAGAATAGAAAATATGTTATTGAATAAATCTATGAATAAATATCGGAATTTTAGCTCCCAATTTCAATTTACACACGCTACCAACTTTCGTTCCAACCCAATAGCATAATATGGTTGGAAACCGCTGCTGTATACTACGACTTTAAACAACAAACTGTATAAAATTAATTTGACTACCTTTAAGTAAATAACGGAACTGCGAACGTCGCATATCTGGCGACGCTGGTCGCAAACGTATTACACACATTTTTACAGTGATCATTTCAAGAGAGCATCTCAATATTTGCTTTATGATTAGGCCGCGGATGTTTATCTATTTCTAGAATGTTTGACTATGCAAAACACATAGCAAGGCATAGTTTACAAATCAAGTCTTTCGTAATTTCTGGACTTCTTCGACTACATAGAAATGTTTTATACGGATAATATAATTTCTGCTTGATATCGGCTGTTGGAAATGTATTTTTAGAAACTGGATATTGTATTATACATCCGTATATTTCATGTTTGACATTTATGAAATTCAATTTCATATCTAACTCGATATTACAAGCCAAGCGGTTAAAACAGTTTCCGCTACAGAATATCGATTTTGGATTAAATTGTCATTCTTCTTCAGAAGATAAGCGAATATCTGTTTCAATTTCCAATTATATAAAAATTTATATTAATTTATATTTTTCTTGAAACTTCAATACACGTACCAGGAATATTTAGAATTAAATACAATGAATTATTTAGATTTGCTTAAGGATTTATTACAAACCTCTGTACTCTATAAAATTGATAGAATAGAAAAATACACTTGGGTGTCTTTTTACACGGTGATTGCAAATTCTTTCAGTTTTTGTATCAGATGATTGCATAAGTTTGAGCCCGATTTTCACAAGTGTCGCAAACTGTACTGCACGGCGGAGTGTAAAAAAGAAATTATATAGTCACCATTGTTTTCTAATTGTAGAAAAGAATGGTGACTACATAATTGATTAATGAAGCTGTATTCTTTAAAATTTAACCATTGAATTTAATTAGTACAGTAAAGTCGCGATTTGTTTCCCATCGCAGGTTACGAGCAGGGAGAAAGATCGTGTAGAGACACTATTTTTTTATGACTGCGCCGATCGCGCCGAAAGTACAAAGGATGCCGAACGTAGAAAAGGACAGCATGTAAACACGGATTGCGCTGTCCTCCTTTGCGCCCGAAACTTTAATCGTCAATTAAACCACTAAATACAGTTAAAATTATATTACAAAAATTAGAAAAGTTGCGATCTTTTGCTTTGCTTTCATTAGTGCAAGTTTCACCGGTCGGAACCTTTAAGTGTGAATAAATTTTTCACAGATGTCGTGCACATCTTTCGCACATACACGTGTCGAGACACTGCTGTATGTATTTGTTTCGGCCAATGCTGTAATGAAATCAAAAGGGAATACTTCATAACGCTTACTTAATACTGATATTACTCTTCTCGCTCTCATCGTCTGAGGAGAGGTCATGATCCGAGGCGGAGCACCAGGAGTCCTCACTTCTGGCTGACTGTGTCGAAGTGTTGGACCTAGTCGCCTTCAAGGTAGGGTGGTGCTGTCTGTGCGTTTGCCCGACAGTTTCCATTTTCGTCGGTCCTACGTCATCCCATGATCTGCACCTTGAACGTGGTTCATCTGAAATCAAGCAACATTGGCCGTTTTGAATGCGCGATTCTGACAGCGGGAAATTAGCTTCGTCTTATGAAACTAATGCTACCGATTCTGCTGAACTGACAATGAAATTTTTATCAAAATGGAAGTGGTCGCGTAATTGACTGACAAGAGCGCATGCTTAATACGATACGCGAAATTTCAGTTTATTCGCATTTTCATGAATACACAAGTATTCATTTCCTTCGTTCATTCACACACTCGAATACACAAGTTCTGTTTTTTTAATTCTAGTTAGAATAGATGATGGTTTTTGTAGTATATAATTCTGCCTAGATCCTATTTTGATTTTACTTGTATAAAAGTATTTTCCTTAGAGACGTAGATCATATATAGCCAGCGGATTTTAGGTATTTATGAGAAAAGTGAGTAAGTGTAATTTAAAACAGTGAAAACATTAGAAGAGAACATCTGAACATATCAAGAAAGAAAATCAATTTCTATTTTATTCCAGTCTGTCGTAATTCAAGTAGAACATTTTTATTTTGCATAAAGATCCGCTGTTTAATCATATATCAAGGTCTTATGTATTAAAAAAACAAGGAATATTTTATATCTTCTGGTACGAATAATTAAATTATCTCTTTGCAACTTTTAACAACTACAGACACGAGCCACCAACAAATCGATATTTGTTTTTCATAAAACACATAGTAGACCAGCACTAGATCTACCAGATATGACGAAACGAATAATATCAGATTATTATCGAAATATTAAAATTATAATATCGTTTTGTGTAATCGAAATAAATGCAAATTTTGTTATTTGTATAAAGCAATACATGTCAACAATTACTTTTGATCCTCGTTCTCTCTATTGAGTTAAAAAATAATTAATACAAAAATGGACGTTATAAAGTGAAATACTAAAAGTTTGAACTATAGAAGTGCAGTTATGCTTAAAATAGGAATCGAATAACAGAAATGTTCAGTTTTTGAGTAGGATTTAGTGAGAGGAATTCCACGCATGTACGATATATTATGTTTCATGATGATCTCATACGAACAATGATCTTCGATCGGGACTGAACAGTCACGGTCTTGCGGATCTAACGTGAACTAGTACAGGTTTTGCAAGAGCAGCATTCGCTAAACTCTCCTCGAGATCGTGACAACTCATTACCATACGCCTTAATGTAACTATATTTTCGTCAAACGAGTGACGACAGTCTCTATTTATACAACTTGTGTGTTAATCGGCTCAAGATTTGATCATCCTTTTCTTTTCGAACCCTACCAGCAAAATAAGGTCGTTGTTCAGCTAGACAAAATAAAATTATGCACAATCTCCGCGCGATGTGCACCAAAAGCTACTTCTGCGCTCCTTTATCGGTGCACGTTCTTTTTCACAAGTAAAGTTACTGATAATTAACGCGTGACGGTGAATATGACGTGTCTTTAAAATTGTGTCACAATGTTGAAGGTATGTCGTCATCGTTGTACATGATTTTTTGTCTTACCACGTTGTACTACTAGATTGCACATTTGTACATAAATTTTCATTTTCGTAGATTATTTTGTAAAATTCAGCAGAAAGGTGAAATGGAATGATAATGATAATAATAATAATACTGCAATAAAGAAATGCATTTATCAAAATTTTCATTTTCGTAGATTATTTTGTAAAATTCAGCAGAAAGGTGAAATGGAATGATAATAATAATAATGATACTGCAATAAAGTAATGCATTTATCAAAATTTTCATTTTCGTAGATTATTTTGTAAAAATCAGCAGAAAGATGAAATGGAATGATAATAATTATAATACTGCAATAAAGTAATGCATTTATAAAAATTTTCATTTTCGTAGATTATTTTGTAAAATTCAGCAGAAAGATGAAATGGAATGATAATAATAATAATGATACTGCAATAAAGTAATGCATTTATCAAAATTTTCATTTTCGTAGATTATTTTGTAAAATTCAGCAGAAAGATAAAATGGAATGATAATAATAATAATGATACTGCAATAAAGTAATGCATTTATCAAAATTTTAATTTTCGTAGATTATTTTGTAAAATTCAGCAGAAAGATGAAATGGAATGATAATAATTATAATACTGCAATAAAGTAATGCATTTACAAAATTTTAACAGGACATTTATTTTTTGGATCATAAATTCAATTGCTAAAAATAAAGCGAAAATAAACCACTACTTCGTTAACGTAAATATTTTCATGTATTTGAAAAATTTCTGAATGACGAAAGCCTAAAAATCTGAAGTCCGTTTACCATAATATTCTGTGGATTAGTTTAACAATCTGCTTGACAAATAAAAGAAAATCTTTTCTAGCAATGTAGCAAATTCGAAAAATCTCGTTATCTATCGTGCGATAGTTTCTCAATCGTTCATAATCAATCAATGAAAAACATTACTCTCGTTCTTAGGATTCTATTGGCAACGTTCGCGTTAAGAAAATCATTATGTTGATAATAAACACGTTTAGAAACAATGTGAACGGAGGAGATAAGAATGATGTTCAAGTGAGTCATTCACGCGAGCTGAATTTCGTGTTGGCAAACTGTTTCATTATACGTCGTTGAATCTCATGCGTAAAATTTAGAGATCTGTTCCACTAGCGCTAGAAGAAGTCTGTGCAACGCGGATAATTTTAGGACGAAGGCACTGTAATTTATTACTTCCCATGTTCCCACATTTTGGAGTTAAACATGGATGAAGGACGCCAATAGATCGCACACTTATGAAAATTCACGATTCCTTACATTGATTTATGCGAAAAGAAATTGAGCAAACCTCCATTATTTGCACTGTGTATTCTATCTATTTCGTACGAAGATTTACAGGGTAATTAACTCTTAAATCATAACTTTACTTTAAATCTTTACGTAAAATAAAAATTGTCCAAGTCAATTGTAAGAAGTCGAAGATTAATGAAAATGCATTTTCTCTTTTAATCAACTTAAACAGTCAAAAATAATACAACGATATCGAGTGTCTTTTGAGTTTTGCATTTGATCTATTCACTTTTGTCATAAATGCATTAAATTCGTATCATTCGTTCCAATGATAATTTTTTAAGCCACAATTTTAGCCAATTACACATAAATTAATGCTGTTTATTGTGTAATAAATTTAATAAATTTATTGTGTAATAAATACACAACAATTAATCTCCTAACTAGGAGATGCTATCATTTTCGTGACATAATTTCGCTTAATTCTACTCTTGTACGGCAAATAACGTGTTCACATGGCCTGCAATGATGTTATCATCCCTCGATGGCAGCCATGATAACCCATATTTTTCTTCCTGGTCAATTGTTCATTAAATATTAAGGCGTTATTAATAATGCTGCGCTTTTACGAGGTTCTTCTCGATCTAATCAGATTTTCAAATCTTGGACAGTATGTATTACGATCGTATAATACTTTCCGAGCTAGTCGTGTCCTCATTTTTTAAAATGATGGTTTTATACGTGAGAGACGTGTGAAGAAATAAGAAACATGGTATTGATGAAACATGCTAGCCTTGGCAGAATGTTTTCGATTAAAATCGCGGATGTGACTGTGCGAAGAATTTGTGCATATATTAAAATTAGAAGATGATATCTTATGCTTATCGAAGAAATGAAATGAAAGATGTGACACTATTTCAAGAAAATATTCTTTCAGCTTTTTACCAAATAAAATGATTTATTTATACGTATATTGTTACGGTGTGTGGTCAAATTATTACGAGCTACATACTTGGTACATTATCCAATTGACGTGCTCACATTAAAAACAATAAATTTTTCAATAAAATTCTAGTTGAGTCGAATATTTTGTATTTTTTCTATGAATTATGAAATGTTTACAAATCGAAAATATACATTTGACAATACAGCAGGCAATATTATCTGTCCCGTTGAAAGCAAATATATTTTTCACAATGTGGCCTCAATAATTTCATCACAACCGCGGAAAATTGCAATACTTTTTGAAAATATAAAAGAAAAAGATGACAGTGAAAGTTGTCGGAAAGTATCCCCAACGCTTGGAAATGATCGAACGGTTCCACGAATCAGTATTTAATGTTCTGACACAGTATTTTGTATTAACTTTTGATCACGAGTATCAAATGAATCTTTGTTGCTGAACGTTGAGTCGCTCGAAATGCCACAAATGTTCAAGTCTATTGTGTAAATACGGTAAAATTATTTATTAACTGACACTACTGTGCAAAAGAAAGAAGCACCCGGTATAATTATAAGCTATAACGACAAACAATATTGTATTGTACAATGATTGATTTATTGCATTTAAAGTATTAGATAATCCGCAATAACGCATATATATTCTCAGAACTATTCAATTAAACAGCGGAATCCATTTGCAAAACTCACTGCGTTCTTATTTGATTTTTTACGCTTTCCTATTAAATATGGCCGGGTGCTTCTTTCTTTTGCACAGTACTGCATATATGTTATCACTTTACTTTTTGAGAAAAGTATTTATCACTTGTGCTAATATTCTTATATTTATTTTGTGTACAGTTTACCATTAAAAGAATATAAACGTTTTTCCAACTATGAACATTTGTTTGAAACATTGATGTTTTAATTCGATGTTCGAACAAATGTTCATAGTTAGAAAAACGTTTATATTCTTCTATCGATACATAAAATAACTTTTTAAATATAAATTTAATTATTTCTTCACGAACGGTTAATTAGAATATTAATCTATTGGGTCGGCAAGAAAGTAATTTCGGTAGTTTAAGGTGACATAAAAAAATCGAATTTCTTTATTCAAACGGTGAACCTTGATCAATAAAATATTTTCTCATTTATTCTTTTTGTCTGGGTTAGGTTATAGATATTTTTATTTATTCTCGAATAAAACAATTGAGCTCTATTTCACCTTAAAATACCGAAATTACTTTCTTGCCGACCCAATAACATTAAATTCGTGATCAGCGACTCTAAGAACCTTGGTGCACGGTATTTTTAGGAAGGTTTTCAGTGTTTTTAATGATTTTGGGCGTGTTTGCACACTGCGAGCGTCGCAAGCACGTTCTAAACCACTGTGCGCAGGGGAAAATGTTACTGCGTCGTTTATAAATGTGGGAAACAGGCAGAACGAACTCGCGTTAACCAGATAGTCACCCTGGATGTTAACACCGAAGTAACTTGAGAGTGACACTCACGCCGGAAGGTCCAATAAAACGGGCAACGCGTGGAACCTACCGTTTCCGCACGGGGTCCATCAGCATGAGCAGCGTCGTTAATTACGGGAGAAACGTTCTAAGTTCAAGTTCAGAGGATGACGATATTCCAACAGGGAGTTGCTTCCCAAGTGATTTTTCTTTGGAAAAGTAAAACGAAAAAATAAACAAATATGTACCGTCTCCACCGGTTACACATCGCGCAGTAGGCTATTTCACCGGAAAACCGCACGAAAACTATTACAACGTTATTTATAGGCTCACGACCATAATTAGACTCCGGGTCTTTATGCAAAATAAAAGATTGTCTGCATCGATTGCAAGAAATAGAAACTAAATTGAACGTTACCTCTTTTCCCTTAATGATTTTGACATCTTCAATTTCAAACATTTTTCAACAATTTTGAATTTCATCTGCTCGACTTCGATACGCGATTTAGTCTATAATGCAAAAATTTACGGATTTCCCTTAAAACATTTAAAAATCGCTAATAAGAAGCGAACGACGTTTCAGGAAGCGGTTAAGAATGAAACGCGTGTCATGCAGTTTCTTATCTTTCAACGAAGTCTGCTGATTCATGAGTTGATAAATGAGAAGAAAGATATTGCGGTATGCATATCCAACTATTTCGGATAACAAACATTTTTAGTCGTACACAAAATTGTTTACATTCAGTTATTGCGCGCTTTCCAGGTGAACTCGAATTAATGTATTGTACTATACGATTTGAACTTTTTTGGGAAGCTAGAGCAATTAGTTTACTACAGAACGTAAAGAGAAATTTTATCAAAAATTGCAATTGATCGTAATTGTAGAAAAAAATACTAAAAGTTGCATTTTACAACTTTTTTTATGTGTGCGTGGGCCTATGTTGAAAGTTTGACCGCTGTGAAAGTTTGATGCAACAAAATTTGATGTAAATTCTTTGATCCATCTTTTTCGACAGCAGAAAATCGCCGAACACGCAAAACACTTCTAACCATCATGCTTCTCGCAAACAAACAAGAAATGCTATATAGCTGAAACTGTGAACATATGTTCGGGACGAGTGTATCAGCACAAGAAAAAAAAGAAAACGAAAATCGACTTTAGGTATCCCGCGAAATTCAAAAAGTCACCTTACTTTTTGATCACACCTCCTATAACGGCATCTTCAATTTCTAAAATTTTCCAACAATTTTAAATTTCATCTACTCAATTTTGCTATAAACGCATAAAGATCCGCAGTCTAATAATTAATAACACGCACGGGAACGTTTCGCTATTGGTTCACGTTATAATAATTTTAATTATCGACTAACTGAATAGCGAGGCTATAATTTTTGTAAATCATCACTAATCTCCAGTCAAAATCTACTATCGAGGTAAACCTGTGTTTTCCCACGTGTCTCAACACTCCATCGCGATTATATGAAAATTAAAAGTTTGAAACATATCGCTGCTGTATGGTTCAAGATAGTCCAATTAAATCAATGAACGACATTGGGTCTACGACGAAAAAGGTTTGATCATCTACAAACATAAATGGTGTAACAAATATAACGTGCGTGTATTCGTGTTGGTAAAGGAAAGCGCCTATAATACTCTGCACATATATTATGCAAATACATACAAGGGCCCAATGAGGATGTTGCGACTTGAACGTTTAACTGTCCACATGCATTGTCCGTCGGAAATTAAAGTTTATAGTTCTGCAGTAATTCATGAGAAAGAATCTGTTCTATTATTATTGCCTGATCGAGGCTGATGCAAATAGGAAAGCAGTGTGACATCCAGTGTGGACGGGGTACAAAGTGTACCAGCCTGCTTGGAATATAAACAGCAAAACAAATTCTTATATTACGTAACCGAATGAAGCGCACATCGCATGTGTACGTCGACGCGTTGTTAGCAAAAATGCATCGAAAACCTGATTGAAATCGAAGGGACTTTCATTTTCACAATTAAACTGTTCCGTAATTGATCGTCAATTTGCACTCCCTTTGTTCCGGAAGTATCCGAACAATTTTACATTTCCATTTCGCTGACCCGATTGTGTCATTAGCAGGTATAGACTGCGAAGTTTCTGCGTTCACGACAATAACGAATAGGTGAAACACGATACTGCGAAGAGACTATATGAATTTAGGAGTATTAATACTGGAGTGCGGATCTTCATGCATTTATCATGAAATTTTGGCTGGGTGAAATGTAAAACAGTAAAAAATTAGAAGAATTTAATACTATTGTACTGTTGTTTTCAATGCAATAACAAGTCATTAAGAGATTAAATCAACGCTTATTTTACTCCTGCTTCCCACAATCAATGCAGAACATTTTTATTTTACATGAAGATCCGCAGTCTAATTGATACGATATTATTTTAACAATATTTTAATATTATACTTTAATATTTTAATATTATATTTTAATATTATATTTTAATATTTTAATATTTTAATTAATATACGATATTATTTTAATACGACATTATTTTCGATTTACTGAATCTATCGTAAGACGGAATACGTTTTGCTTTCACTTCTGTTTCTTACGATTGATTTAGAGAGTTTTTATTTCGCATAAAGAGCCGCAGTTTTAGCCATTGGCCACACGATATACCCTGTACACTTAAAGAGTTTGTGATTTATGGAAATTTTCAAGAATACACAGGTCAAATCTAGCAACAAATTAGCGTAATGTACCGTGATCGAGATCGTCCAACACCGTCCGCTACTTGCCGCGTGGAAGATCACACAAAGTGAAACGAGGAAACGTTTCACCGAGGTCCAGAATATAAAACGGTCATTTTCGCGTGCATTTTTAACCGTTGATAATTTAACGACTGCGCCGCAATTCGCGGTAACGGCGTCGCGTCGTGTGATTTATGATGCGGATCAGTTGGAGGGAACGGTTTTCACTGCAAAATGCAGGTAAACTGTAACTAAGAATGCATCATCCAAGAAGGATTTTAGACAACTGATTTATTCATTTATTTAGAGACGAAACACTACGATCTATGAAAGAATCGTAAGAAAATTGTGTCTCTGAAGAAAATCTAACGTTTACAGAGAAATTATAGTACCTATGAAGGAGTTGTAAATGTAAGTGTATGGATATGTGTGGTAAGAATGAGAAAGAAACATAACGAGTGAGAGAGAAAAATGTATGAAGTGAATTTGGTTGTGTGAAATAAAGAAATGAAAGAGCGTTTGTTTGAAATTTTGATTGTCGTTGATCGATCATCTTTGTGTTGTGTGTAGGTTTGGTTTTTAGCATTTGTAATTCCGACCACTGCTTGAACAGTAAAATTTATAGAGAAATTTTCATATCTAGGAAAGCATTATGAATAAAATGTCAACGCTTAAAATTAAATTGTGTGGTCTATGAAAATGTTCTAGGGTTTATTCAAACAGAGCAAAGCCTAGAAAGAAAATTCTGCATCCCATGAAAAAATTACAATGCCTACAAAGGAGTTGTAAGATTCGAAGAAAAATTATAATAGCTAGGAAAACAATATATGTATTGGGTTGGCAAGAAAGTAATTTTGGTATTTTACGGTGAAATAGAGCCCAATTTTTTTTATTCAAGCAATGAACTTTAACGAATAAGATATTTTCCGTTTTGTTCGATGATCTTTTGCCAAAAAGAATAAATAAGAAAATATTATATTGATTAAAGTTCATCGCTTGAATACAGAAATTCAGTTTTATTTCACTTTAAAATACCGAAATTACTTTCTTGCCAACCCAATAGAACCTATAAATAATGATAAGAAGTTGGAGAAAGTTGTGAAATCTATGAAAAAATTATAGAATTCGTAAGAACGTGTTAAGGCCTACGAACAGGACTTACAGTTTCAGAAAAAATTAATTACTGTAGTATAAAAATTTACGTATAATCCTGAAGAAACTCATCGCAGAAGAACCATGATGCTGCCCTGTATCTTACTCATTTTTACATATGTAATACACTCCATTGCCGAGATACGTTTCCAATATAATGTCTAACGCTATGTTTTGGTTATGCGTTCTCATTCTGTTCGAATGCTTTAATAAAAACGCAAATGCTTGATGATTCCAGAAGAAAATATAGGCTGCAAGGTAATGTCGACTAAATTTCCGACGAAAAATGTCGTAATGCACAGTCATAGAAGTTTTTATGCGCTCGATCACATTCTTGTCTGATACATAAGCATTAGATTAGTACCGTTGCACATACTTTTGTAACCCGTTTTAAGTTCAGGATAACGATTCAGGATAACTTCCGTTTTTAAACTTGACAATATTGTAATAATTCATTATCATAGTTGTCAATATTTTAGTCTACACACGTATCAGGTTGTTGCTACAACTTTGTCCTAAATAAATCTTGTTCACCAAAGTAACCACAATTATAATCAACATATTCTATCAACGAACTAGAAGTTTCTGCATTGCATTACGATAGAAATGAAATTTTTTGGTCATTCACCTTCTTCATTTACAACACTAACATCTCCGTTTATTGGGTTTCTCTTACCATCGACGAATAAACTTTATTTAAAAGTAAAATTAGATATCTCAATAAATTTGGAGATGCGATCTTAAAGATCAGCTTGGCACCTTAAAATTTTATGAAATAAACCTGCAGACTATAATAGTATTTCTTGATCAAAACGCTTCCTGACATTTGCATTCGAAAATCGAACATTTCATATGCAACAACCTAATATTTTCTTTCTTTGCCTCATAAATGAATTATTCAAAAACTCTGATAGATTACAATGTTTTTGTTACAAAAATTCTCTGCATTTTTTATGATCAAGTACTTTTTATAAACAATCGAATCACTGTTATCGTATCTCAGAAAAGATTTGGAGAGGTGTCAAAAATGTTGAAATCACGTAGAAAAAGTAATAAAGAATAAATTCCACAAAAACAAAAATAAGTGGACGGCGCCAAGGGTCTTCGTTTAAATTAATTTTTTACAAAACAAGTATGGATTCGTCAAGCAAATTCTAATTAAGTAAAAACGCGCAGGAAATCGTCTATTTCTCTCCAGTGAAAATAAATCTTCCCGATCCTTTTATATATTCGTTTCGCTTGAACGTCTTTTGATGAATTAGGAAGATAAGTTAAACACTTTGCCGAAGAAACACCAACGTCGACGACCGATGAGAAAACATGAATGAACGCTACAGATCAGTGTGGCTAAGTTTCTGCGAATTGCGCGCGATCGACTGCGTTATGCGTGCGAGCAACGATTATTTATTGCTCCTTAGAAAGAGTCGCGACCAACGCAGTAGCCACGAGTAGAGATATTCACTGAACGTTTCGTCCATTACGTTTGCGATTCGACGCTCGTTTCGTGAATAATCGCGAGCGAACGCGTTTGCCAGATAAACACTGACAATCGAGGCAACAATAACTGTGCATATATTCGTACACTTGCACATTCTGAACAATAGTCCCCAGAAATTTTATGCATAGCACGGTGAGGGGTTCCAGAAGACTATACGGTGAGTGCAAAAACTATTCGCACGACCTTTAAAATAGAATAACTTTTTTATAATTGTACCAAACGACCTGACTTTTTTATAATCAATTAGAAGCATTGGTTTACGAAATGATATGCAAAAAAGATTTTCCAAATAATTATAAATTTACAAGATTACAAGTCGTGTAAAACTACGATTTTCACGATTTTTAACCACTTGTAGCTCGTGCGTATGTTAGTCGATTTCGATGAAATTTTCAGATTTTCAGTGCTTACAAAACATATATTTTAAATTTTCTTTAAGGGCCCAAATAAAAAAGTTTTAAAAAATGCCTTTTTTATTTTTACATGTAACCTTGTAAATTATAATTATTTTATTTTATATCATTTTGTAAACCAATGCTTCTATTCGATTATAAAAAATCAGCTCGTTTGGTACAATTATGAAAATGTTATTCTATTTTAAAGGGCGTACGAATACTTTTTACACTCGCTGTATGTGTGAATGTGGAAAATCTGTCCTAGAAAATATTAATTTCGATATTCAGGTGTTGGCTACACTCATTTGCTAATCTTTAAATTATGCATTCAATCAACGATAATACAATAAAGTTTACATTAAAATGGGTATCACGACGCAATAAACCAAAATAATTATTTACGGAATTATTTAAAGAAAAAGATTATCCATTCTCCTTGGTTATTTATAATCAAATTTTGTAGTACTCTCGATATTTTTGCATTGCGCATAACCATTTGTTATATTGTATACTATTGCATACAGCATATTATTCTATGTTGTATCTTCCGGTTTTAATTATTAATCGCCTTAGCCGTTGATGCGACTTTAAACCAGACTCGTGCGTTTCGTAAATAAGACTAATTTAAAATCTCTCCTTAAGGTTATTTAAGAAGCGTTCTATTTTTAAAATAGCACAAGTGTGAAAGGAAGTATCTCATACACGAACTTAAATTGATCTGTGAAACGAGCATTGTATCTAGCTTCCTTAAGTGTTTGTAAATGATTAAATGTCAGTGTTTCACTTATGGTAAAAAGTCTGGTGTACGTATATCGGTGTGAACCACTACTAATCCAATTATAAACTTCTTAATTTTTCATTATTCTTTTATGGGTCTTTTACTAACTTGTTTGTGGCATTTTTGTGATTGCAATGACACTAAACACGATATTTTGATTACCCTTTTCAATATAAAAAGAATATTCCAATGAAAAGAAAGAATTTGAGAATCAATAGATGTAAATTTTGAACAGATGGAATTAAAATCAAATATTTCATTAATTTCAAGTTAGTTGAATGGCAGGGTAACTTCTACGTTCGGAGCGATCGGCAATGTCGCAAAGAAATAGTAGAACCAGAGAGTTTTTCTTAGATCAAGTCTTCACTGTAGTTCTATTTTACAGAATATTTCGCGTTTGCATATTTCTAATTTTAGAAAAAAAATTCGTAAAAACACTTATTTTAAAGAAAATAACGATCTTTAAGGAAGCAGCGTTTAACGCTAGGTTTACGGAGGCCTAAATATAACTATTTTACATTAAGTTATAAACATAACAAGAATGTGTCTATCCAAATTTTTTGCCATTTTTCCGATAGTATATACCCCAAGAATTAAATATCGTAAATAATTTCTCGGGGAAGCATCTTTACAATCTTAATAATTGCAAATTAAGAATATTAGAACCCGTCATTTCGACGGGTCCCGTAAACCTCATGAAAAAGAGGCATATTAATTCGATGCACACAGATATGAACAAGTACATTAACTAATGCGTTCAAAACGTTTGTAAAGGGGCGCTAATTGGGACAAAAAATCTTGTTTTCATTTCAATTACATTATCGTGAAATATTAACTTTTTCAATACGAAAAGAATATTCCAATAAAAAGAAAGATTTTGAGAATCAATAGATGTAAATTTTGAACAGATGAAATTAAAATAAATGATTTCATTAATTAACAAGTTAGTTGAATGGTAATTTGGTAATTGGGACAAAGTACCCTATACCTAAGACATCTCTCTGCACCTTGTCAACCGGTCTTATCCAATCAGCGAATCATCCTAACCGTTCGCGATAGGGAAACGATGTTTACGTCGATGACGAGACAGCTCGTTGTACAGGTCGTTTTTCAAAAGTAAGGTTGTGTGTCACCGAATAAAAAAATTGTATCAGGGCTGCGCAGTTTACCAGTTTTACTGTGCCAACGGCAGAGCCGGCTGTTCTTTTTCCAACCGGTGTTCCTGGAACCTTGGATCTCTATCTTAATGGAATTAGCCAGTGGACGTTCGTTATGTTGCACGGTGTGCATTACATAATGAATCAGCGCGCACTAATCCGTTCGAAGCGCGTGCATCGGTTCGCGAAACATTTGAAAGTTTCAGTCGCCGCGCCAGCATGAATATTGCAGCAGATCGGACACGATTTCCCGGACTATGAGTCGCTATAAAAAATCGGGCGCAGTGTCATGTGCAAGGTTATCAAAGCTGATCGTTTAGTTTTCGTTTTCCACGACGATGGTTCTCCGTCAGAGGTTGGCATCATTTGGCGAAATAAATATTTCAAATGCTATTTAATATTCTAGATTTGAATAATCAAATAGCATAAGCTCAAAGAAAATAGTATCTTAGATAAGATATACAATTTCGAAAATAAAATATTTTATTTTAACAATCTGAACCACCGCAAAATAAGATATTTCTATTTCTAACAATCTGAAACAGAAAATAAAATATTTTATTTTAACAATCTGAACCACCGCAAAATAAGATATTTCTATTTCTAACAATCTGAAACAGAAAATAAAATATTTCCATTATAACTGTCTGTTACGCGAAATAGAATATTTTACTTTTTGCGTCGTTATAATACTGTGAGAAATCGCATGAACGTGTAACGAATTCGAACCATTATTTTCAGCAATAATATTTAAAATTGAAAATACAGACAAAGTCCAAATATTTTAAATATTTTTAAGACTAGGTTTACGGAGGTCTGGAAGTAATTATATCACATTATTATGTAAACGTAACAAGAGTGTGTTTGTATCCAAATTTTTGGTTATTTTTCCAATAGTATATACCCCAAGAAATAACTTTGGTAAATAATTCGTCAGGGACGCGTCATTACAATCTTAATAACCGCAAATTGAGAATATCAAATAAAATAAAATATTACATTCAAATACTATTTTCAAAAATGACTGCAAATAGTTTATTTTTAAAATTGTACGGATACTTCAAAATAAATAGGATTATTTATTATTTACTATTTAAAATACTATGTTAAATACTATTTTACCCAGCTCTATTCCCCGTTCCTTTGGCTATCTCAGACTTTCGCTCTTCGCCGAGATGGAACGAGAATTTTTTCACGTGTCTCGATAAGCTTCGTCCTCGAGCTAATCTGCTTATGGTAAAATAACTATGCCGCGCGTCGAACTTCTCTCGATCCTTTCGAGAAGCCGACGTTTGCCGCAAGGTTATTAAAGAGATTTACGAACGAATAACCGGTAACCTACAATGACGCGACTTTGAAGAAAATATGTGAGTAGGCTCGCGCTACGGCTCGTTTTCTCTTATTCCGGGAAAAGTATAATTATAGCCGACGGTTCGCGTGGATAGACAATCGATCGAAAAAGTATTTGAACAATAAATCTCCCATCCTCGAGAAATTGTCGATACATACTTGAACTGTGATCGTTACGTTGAACATTATCATTTTTTCGTAAGATATTTTTGCACGATACAGCGACTGGGAAACCGCTTGGAAAATTATCACCGTTCAAATACAAAATTACAATTTCTTGAGAATTGGACATTTAGAGTTCACACACTTTTTGGTTCCACTGTATGGTTAAGAAAGTTTGCATATTTTACGCTAAAGTCTTGCAATTCATACAGAAAATTTCAATTTTGCATGAAGATGAACAATCTAATCGCAAAGTAAAGGAACAGATTTGATTTTTAAGAATTAGTATGGAGAATATAGCAGGCGCTGTGCACAGTGGTTCGAGAACGCGATTTTACTTGTGTGTGTGGCCAAAAGTCAAAATGTTCCACTGTATGGTCAAGAAAGTTTGCATATTTTACGCTAAAGTCTTGCAATTCATACAGAAAATTTCAATTTTACATGAAGATGCACAATCTGATCGTAAAGTAAAGGAACAGATTTGATTTTTAAGAATTAGTATGAAGAATACAGCAGGCGCTGTGCACAGTGGTTCGAGAACGCGATTTTACTTGTGTGTGTGTGTGGCGAAAAGTCAAAATGTCATTGAAACTTTCTAAAAGTTGGTAATTATAGATGTTTTTGAGGTCACTGATAACGAATCTGACATCAAAAATTAAAAATTACAAATGGTGGATTCAATACTACGCACGTATGGTCTGGAAACTCGTTTTTCATGGTAAAAATTAAAGAGACACACATATCGACATTTTTCAACGCAATAAAATTCTATATAATTATACAAATCTCAACATCTGAATCTTCTCTATCATCGATTGTTTTCGTATCGCGCCAAAATATTATTTTATGTATTTATGACAAAAATGGGTACATACAATTTAAAGCAGTGGATATGTTAAAAATATTCAACACTTGCAAGTATATTCGAATCTTGGTCGAACAGATTCGAAACTTTTATGAATACCTGCTATGCAGTTCTGATTTCCAAGATTCGATTCCTTTCAATGTATAAAATGAATACTTTTCAAATATAATCATTGGAACATTATTGCTTTTAAGTAGTAGTCGAAACCAATGAAATGGAACTTGG
>CM052193.1:11275191-11285471 GCA_028455805.1 Lasioglossum figueresi | reverse complement strand
GTAACAATCGAAACCCATGAAATGGAACTTGGTTACTTGAAATTGACTCGGATTCGTGAGTACATATTGAACTTGATCCCGTCCCTAGTCTTAAACATTGCCGATTACAGTATAGCTATAAAAATCGTCCGTTGTCCGAGGATTAAAATAGCTCCGAGTGCAAAGGGTTAAATTCACAAAAAAACGTTATTTCTTCTTTTTCAACTGATTTTTGTACGTAGAATCAGAGCCTCTCCGGTTGTGCCATCCGTCCGGCCACACCCTGCATACAAAGAAAATATGAACAAACTAATGAACCTATTCCCGTCCGATCCTTTCGAGATGAAGCCGGCAGTTGCCGCAAGGTTATTAAAGAGATTTATGTACGAATTACCAGCAACCTACAATGACGTGACTTTGAAAAAAATATATAACTACGCTTACAAGCGCGAGATGAATGTACGACGCGCAGCGTTGCGTCATTTCCCCATAAATGGTCAAGACGAGGTTAGGTACGCCAGTGTCGCATTACAGGTTGCCTCCGACGGGTGCTCGGGGCTCTTCTGTTCATGATTTTTCCACGTTAGGGTGAAACGAAATTAAAGTTTCTTTCCTTGCTGGAAAGAAAGTACGATGCTTTCTGGACATTATCGGCTAATTAGAATTTTTCTCGGACTAATCTGTGGAAGTATTAATCCGAAAACAAGAAGAATACAATAATTGACGAAACGAGTACACATCTTGCGTTTCTGTAGATTTTTCAAGATTTCTGTAAGAATGTCAACGAAGAAGACAATAATGTGTTAAAGACTGATCTATTCTAAATTTGTAAAACAATAACACTTTTTAATGCACTTCTGATTTAGTTTTTCCTCTTTCTCGATGACCCACAATTTTTAATTTATGCATTTTGTTGAATATACGTTATTTGCGAGCAACGCCTCGCTTCAGGTCGTTATTGTTAACGAACTTAATTATTTATTGTTAATCCATACTTTTTATTATAAAGTTTTTCGAAACTGAGAAACTGGTCTACATATATTATTCATTTATATTGTTCTTTGTTACTTATGTGTACCGATTTCTATATCTTATATCTGATAAGAAAATATTCCCAATTAACCAAACCGTTTATTATTTGCAATGCTTCTGCTAAGAGATTTCTAAACACACGTACGATGTACACACTTTAAGAAAATTACAATTCTAAGAGAATAAAGTTGATTTGGTATTATGTTTTCTTCGTGTGCTTTGTTATATCTTTAAATAAGAAACGTATATGTGTCAAAAAAATGTTTGAATTTCATTCAAAGTATATTATAATTATACACGGACAGTTCTACTACGATTTTTCGAATGGCATCCACTCTCTGAATATTTTCAATCGTCCATAGTCATCTGAATATCAATCACCTCGAGGGAGCCGAGAAAAATAAAAATGATCTATCAATGCAGACAGAGATATAAACCCCGACGAAACGAGGATTTATCGAAGTTTCTGTGCGCGCAGCTGCATCGTCCGTTTATTTTTTTCCCTCTCGCAAGACAATAAAGACGTCTATATGTATAATATGTGCGAACGATAACATAGCGCTTTCATGAAACGTACCTATTTCATTCATAACCGTTCGAGCAAGGTGCAATGGAACTTGAAGCGATTCAATTTATAGGTCAGGCACAATTGTATGGGTATTCGAATGAAGTAGATTCTAGTATAATTTCGTTACAAAATTATTTAAAAAGACTGGGTGTATGTTTTACTGCGGAATTTCTTCCCAATAGAAATAAAATACGTAAAAATAAATATTTCTGAATGTTTTACGAATTTTTATTTCGTTGATGAATTGTACGTAATATTAAAATAAAAACAGATACTCCTTTATTACTCTGTGTTTACTGCACTTAAAAAAAAACATTATTTAGGTGAGTAATAAATTTGTATTTGGTACCTGCGATTTACAATTAGAAAATGGTGCATAAAGATCCGGAATCTAATAATACGATTGAATATTACGAATTTTTATTTCGTTGATGAATTGTACGTAATATTAAAATAAAAACAGATACTCCTTTATTGCTCTGTTTTTTTCGCTTAAAAAAAAAACATTATTTAAGTGAGTAATAAATTTGTACATATTTGGTTCCTGTGATTTGCAATTAGAAAATGTTTAACTTGCACAAAGATCCGCAATCTAATAAAACGATTGAATATTACGAATTTTTATTTCGTTGATGAATTGTACGTAATATTAAAATAAAAACAGATACTTCTTTATTACTCTGTGTTTACTGCATTTAAAAAAAAATACATTATTTAGGTGAGTGATAAATTTGTACATATTTGGTACCTGTCATTTGCAATTAGAAAATGTTTATCTTGCATAAAGATCCGCAATCTAATAATACGATTGAATATTACGAATTTTTATTTCGTTAATGAATTGTACGTAATATTAAAATAAAAACAGATACTCCTTTATTGCTCTGTGTTTATTACATTTAAACATAAACATTATTTAAGTGAGTAATAAATTGGTATTTGGTTCCTGTGATTTGCAATTAGAAAATGGTGCATAAAGATCCGGAATCTAATAATACGATTGAATATTACGAATTTTTATTTCATTGATGAATTGTACGTAATATTAAAATAAAAACAGATACTCCTTTATTGCTCTGTGTTTACTGCATTTAAAAAAAAACTTTATTTATGTGAGTAATAAATTTGTACATTTTTGGATCCTGTGATTTGCAATTAGAAAATGTTTATCTTGCATAAAGATCCGCAATCTAATAATACGATTGATAAAACAGTATGATTTTTTTCTTTAAATGCAAAAAATGGATAAGCAAAAGTAGTGCTATTTTTCATTTATTAAAGCAATTCCACGAGGAAATACATTTTTATGTAAACCCTGTTTTCTACGATCGATGCAGAACATATTTATTTAGAAATCCGCAGTCTAGTAATGGGCATCAAGAAGATTTGTGGGTAGTAAGAAACGAATTCGATTGTGTGTAGAATAATGTCGATAAATCTCAAGCTAACGCGCAAACGAAAATGTCTTTCCTGGAGAAATGAGGAAGGGTTAATTGGTTTAATTACAGGAGATATGGCGGTGTTCCCTTTAATTAAGGGGACGAGCGATAACTCGAATCTGTATGTTTACGTGCGGAGAAAGAATTCGAACGGCGATTCCTATCGACTCCGGGTTCAGAAAACGGAAGAAGGTTAAGCGGCTCAAGGATAAAAGCATCCTAGGCGAAAAGGACGCGCGCGATCTTCTCGACTTCGCTCGTGTGTATCCTTTCTTTCTTCTCGCGAACCGGAAACCACCACGAGCGACACACAACGCATTCGGAATGATCACTTGACACGTCAGTTCGACCTCGAGGCTGACGCGATCGCCACGGCGGCGGTTGCTTTCGGAACTCGAGTATCTCTTTGCGAGTTGAAAGCGACGAAAATGGTAAACAATGATTTCTCTGTGCTCCAACACGTTATTTTTACGTTCCTTCTTTTCTCTACCGGATTTTAACAGGTATTCTGGTTTCTCATTTTCAAAAATCGATTATTTCTACACTATATGTACAGTGAACCACGAAAGCATTTGAACACACGTTAAAACAGTATAACTTTTTTATGATCGGACCAAACGACCTGACTTTCTTTGGACAATTCGAAGAATTTAGTTATCAAATAACATGCAAAAAAGATTTTGAAAAAATTGCAATTGCTAAGAATTACATGAGAAAGTAAAAGAACCATCATTTATCACTTTTTTTATTAGAGCTCGTAATGAAAATTTAAAATATACGTTTTGTAGATATATGTTAGTTATACACATATTGAAAATTCCATCGAAATCGAATACGATTTTAAGCAAAAACTGACCAAAAATCGCGAGAAACTATTAATTTCATCACATTTAACCACTTGTAGCTCTTGGGTATGTTATTCGATTTCGATGAAATTTCCAGCATGTGAATAACTATCATAGATCTACAAAACATATATTTTAAATTTTCATTAAGGGCCCAAATAGAATAGTTTTAAAAAATGAATTTTTTACAATTTTTGCATGCAACCTTGTAAATTGTAACTTTGAAAAATCTTTTTCGCAGATCATTTAGTAAACAAACGCTTCTAATTGCTCATAAAATATCAGGTTGTTTGATACAATTATAAAAAGGTTATACTGTTTTAAAGTGCATTGAAATACTTTCGTGGTTCACTGTAGCTACACGTATAAGAGAAAACTGAAGAACAGACTGAAACATTTACGAACTGACAAATTGTTTTCGTAGACAATGGTTTCGAAAGACTGAAAATAAAATTGATCTACGCAAAGTTGCATTAACGTTTGTACTTTTCAGATTTTTATAGGCTATAAACGCAAGAAGTTCCGCAATATGTCCATTGGCAACGATCGCCAGTAGATGCAGTTATGCACTTGCATTTCGTTCCGGATGTTTGCGAGCTCGAAGAATTCGATTGCTTTTCTGACATTCGTTTTGCCGTGGAAGTTTCTATTTATACTGTTGTTCCGCATTTATAACAGTCTCTATATGCATATAGAAACTATTATTGATTCATCCTGCTCTTGCTGTTTTAGCAATGCAACGAAAATTAATTTGTCAGGCTAAAGGTCATTGCTTTTTTATTGAGTTTGTTGTACGATATGGACGAAAGTTAACACTAAACCTATCGTCACCGGTCCAAATGAACGGTTCCAGATTTTTTATTTTACAGATATCTTTAGTGGAGCATATATTAAAATAGGAGCTGTACAAAGTCTAAATAAAATCAATCTTGTCATTTTTATAAGGAAACATGTGCCAGTTACTTTTAACGCTCGGTAGGTTTAGTGTTTACAAACTTGAAATTAGTATCAAAACGTAACGCACATGAATAATTAATGCAACGTAAGTTTATTATCAGTAGAGTGCGGATGTTTATGCATTTTCCAATTTTTGTAGACGAATTTTAAGAAAGGGGAATTAAATAAAATCCTATTTTTAATGGGAACAGCCTTTGTAGACCTAAAATACATAAAAATTGTACAAAATTCTATCAAATTTTTAATCGAGCCATTTTGGAAAAATTTTCATAAGCCATAATAAATGCATAAAGATCCGCAGACTAATTATCATTTTTATCTGACACCGTTTCTCATGTATAATGAAACCGTTTCGGAACGAATAGCACGAGAACTACATCGCTAATTTGTTTTTTCGACTGTTGCGACATAAAATGAAAGTGAATGAGGAGGAATGGGCGTCGACGCGTGTTAGTATACTTGTCGACAAAATAAAACGGTGGCTTGTACAACGGGTTTACACGACTCATTTTTCTCGGTACGAACTACGCAGCAGACGAGGTTCACTTGTATTCGGAGAAAAGATCTGTAAGATTATTGTAGTATTGGTACGTTATTTACGTATCAATTTTCATGGGCTAATTTGCGAAACGATGGATCGCAAAAGAAAATAAATCTCCGCTGATAATAATACCATTCGGTTAAACTATTTTCAATCAACAATTTCCGACTGTTTCTACAAGGTAGTACAACAAATTTATAGTTTTTCGCAGCATATTACTCAAATATATCCATTTCGTACAAAACTCAATAATCATTCTTCATATCATGTTTATCGGATGATTGCATAAGTTCGTGAGCGATTTTAAAATTGCTGTACCATTATTCAAAATATGGTTGACAGTATTAAATATATCGGTATCCAATCAATTTCTAAACATTTAGGTATTGTATGAGGTATTATACCAATTTTATATCCATAAAATTTCGAAAATCATAGGGAATGGAAATATTCTAGGTCCGAAAAATCTTTCATTTTCAAATTAAGAAAGCTTCGAGTGCAAAGTGTTAATAGATGTCGCAAACTGTACTACACGGCGGAGTGTAAAGAAAATTATTGTAACTGATTGATAAAGCTGTATTCTTTAAAATTTAAGAATTTTATTTTATTTTCACTTCGGACACGAACTTGAGCAATCGTATAAATGTTTTAACATTAGAACTATCGAAAAAGAGTCGATTGAAATAAGTCGGAAATGTAAAATAACATTTTTCCATGGGGCTTTGTTATCGAGAAAATGACGTCGCAAATCCGTCATTATCCGTTCTTAACATTTTTAAGTAGAACCGGTAAGACACGAACAGACGCGTCAGACGATTCCTGTAGCACGCGAGTTCACCGAATTTTCAAGTCTCGCGTAAACAAATTTTATCCTACAGTTTAAAATATTTTTATAGAATTCAAATTTAATTAATTTGCATTATTCGGCAGCATGTAGCTGTCGCAATAGCTACATACGCAGCTTTATGCTTTCGAATAACGAAAATTACGCTGCCGAATAGTGCAATTTACGCCTCGTAAACGTAAATACAGGACTTGAGGGCGATTGCGGCCTAGATTGATCTTTCATCTAGAGCTTTTGACGACTGAAAACACCAATCTTTGCATTATCGACCCTTGCAATCGTGGAAACGAGAGTCTACCTCCTTAAGGGGGATGCGCGTTCTCACTTTTCGATAAAGCAAAGATGGAGTTTTTCAGTGGTCAAAAGCGCTAGATAAAAGATCAAGCTAGGCCGCGATAGCTCTCAAAAGTCCTACTTTTACGTTAACGAGGTGTAATTTGCATTATTCGGCAGCATGTAGCTGTCGCAGCTTTATGAAAATAGCTGCAATGGTTCCGAATAGGGCAAATTACGCTCCGAATAATGAAAATTTCGCCTCGTAAACGTAAAAATTGGACTTTTGAGTGCGATCGCGGCCTAGATTGATCTTTCATTACTAGCGCTTTTGACTACTGAAAACCCCCATCTTTGCATTATCGACCCTTGCAATCGTGGAATCCTCGTTTCCAGGATTGCAAGGGTCTGGGATGCGCGTTCTCACTTCTCGATAAAGCAAAGATGGGGTTTTTCAGTGGTCAAAAGCGCTAGATAAAAGATCAAGCTAGGCCGCGATAGCTCTCAAATGTCCTACTTTTACGTTAACGAGGTGTAATTTGCATTATTCGGCAGCATGTAGCCTTCGCAGCTTCATGGAAATAGCTGCAATGGTTCCGAATAGGGCAAATTACGCTCCAAATAATTAAAATTTCCCCTCGTAAATGTAAAAATAGGACTTTTGAGATCGGTCGCGGCCTAGATTGATCTTTCATCTCTAGCGCTTTTGACTACTGAAAACACCCATCTTTGCATTATCGACCCTTGCAATCCTGGAAACGAGTCTACCTCCTTAAGGGGGATGCGCGTTCTCACTTCTCGATAAAGCAAACATGGGGTTTTTCAGTGATCAAGCTAGGCCGCGATAGCTCTCAAAAGTCCTACTTTTACGTTAACGAGGTGTAATTTGCATTATTCGGCAGCATGTAGCCGTCGCAGCGTTATGAAAATAGCTGCAATGGTTCCGAATAGGGTAAATTACGCTCCAAATAATTAAAATTTCTACTCGTAAACGTAAAAATAGGACTTTTGAGGTCGGTCGCGGCCTAGATTGATCTTTCATCTCTAGCGCTTTTGACTACTGGGAAAACCCCATCTTTGCATTATATAGAAATGAGAACGCTCATCCCAGACCCTTGCAATCTCGAAAAAACGAGTCTACCCCCATAAACCGCATTTCGTAACTGTTAAAAAATTCGGTTTCGCAATATTTTTGCGCGGGTCGTTCTCCTTGGAGTCTCCTTGACTCCTACGTCCGTTCTTCCGAGATTGAAACGTCTTGGTGATAATTCAAGAGTACGGTGAAAGAGAAGGGGAAGGAGAAAGAGGGCAATCGGGAGAGAGAGAGAGCCTCGAGATAAGATCGGTAGAAAACTCGGGAGCTGCTATCCGGTTTATCAGCGGCCACCGTTTTCTCGTAACATTTATCAGGGGCCACGATGAAACCGGGGGATGGGAGGAAAACAATGCATCCGATGCTCTTTGAACGCGGGCCTGTTCGTCGAACGTTTGCGCAGCGGAAAAAAACGATTCTCCGTGGATTCCGGGGACCTCGAAGGATAAATCATCGAGTCCGTGCCACCATTGGCACATACGGCTCGCGGTCATTACTGTCTTCGGAGATAAACACGAGCATCCGAGACACCCCTTCTGCACACGATTCCCCGCACCCCGCGCCGCCAGCTCGCGGCGCAGGAAGTTGATTATCGCGCCGCCATGCATCGCGCGCGCGGTCATCAAGAAAATCATGTTCAATAACGCGAGGCACGAACGCTGTCCGGCTGTCTTTAAAGCGCACTCAACGTCGCTGGCAATTGGACCGCTCGCGCTCGTTTCGAAACTGGTGCCACGTCCATTTCCCTTTCTTTTCGGATGTTTGCCACGTTCAGTAGCACATATGTATATCCTTCATTATACAGGATGTCGCAGGGGGAGTTCCCTTAACGCCGGACGGCACCTAACACCGGACATTAGCTATACAGGGTGGGGCAATAACTACGATATTGATGAGGACGACTAATATGTCGTCCTCCGTCTATCGAAGAAAAACCATCTGCGCCTGTATCCTCTGCAATTGATACGGAATCAACTGACGATGAAGAAGAAGAAGATGAAGAGGAATTCGAATTACCGATGTTGAAACATTTGAATAATTTAGAATTAACATCGGAAATATAATTATACACTTTTGTCTTATATACTATGTGTCTCTTTAATTTTGACCACGAAACACGAATTTCTAGGCTATACAGGGTGGGGCGCTAACTATGACCACTTTAAATATTGACGTTATTTGTAATAATATGAAAAAATGTTGTATACGAAACTTACACGTTATAGAGGGGGGCATATTATAACAGAAACATTTTCTGCATGGGTGGAGGCATAGAGATTTCAAGGTCACCTTTAGTTTTTTAAATAGAAAGATCTACTTTCTGTGTCGTGAATCGATAGATTATCGAATTCTGAGTAAAAATGTATTGACCTCCATACGTCCTAAATCTAATAATTAACGAGATATCATGGAAATAATTTTCATTCTTCTTTGGATAATATCTCGTTAACTATTAGGTTTAGGGCATACGAAGGTCAATACATTCTTACTCAGAATTCGATAATCTATCGATTCAGGATACAGAAAGTAGGTCTTTCGATTTAAAGAAATCAAGGTGACCTTGAAATCTCCTCTATGCATCCACCCACGCAGAAAATGTTTGTGTCACAATATGCCCCCCTCTATACAGTGTAAGTTTTGTATAGAACATTTTTTCATATTGTTGCAAACAACGGCAATATTTAAAGTGGTCATAGTTGTTGCCCCACCCTGTATACAGGGAACCACGATAATATTCGGACACTTTTAAAAGGACGATAGCTTTTTTGATATCAGATCGTACAGCTTGGATTTTTTTTAGAAGTTGGAACAATTAATTTACTACATAACGTGAAAAAGAAATATTGCGAAAATTGCAATTGGACCGAATTACAAAGAAAATAATAAAAATTGTTTACAACTTTTTTATGCAGGCCAATATTGAAAATTTAAAAATTACATTTCGTATAAACCTGTGTCAATTATACATATTCTGAAAATTTCATCAGAATCGATAGATGCGGAAAATACTACAGGCATTGCAAGATGCAAAAATCCTTCGATTTATTTCAGTTATAGTCTGAAAATCGTGAAAAACTGCAATTTTCACCGCCTTTAAAAATTTGTATCTTATTGCAAAGTGACAGAGATCTACAGAATTTATTTTCAAAATTTTCAATATAGGCACCTCCATAAAAAAAGTTGTAAACAACAACTTCTAGTATTTTCTCTGTAATTACTACCAATTACAATGTTTTCAGAAATATTTTTTCGCGGCTTGCTAATTGCTATAACTTCTCAAAGAATATCAAAGTCGTGTGATCTGATATTCGAAATTGTTATCGTTTTTTTAAGAGTGTCCGAATATTACCGTGTTTCACTGTATGTGACAGTTCGAAATGCTAGCGAGCCGTTATCCCCCGAAAATAGTAAAGGGAATAGAACAAAGAAATGATTAGGTTTCGATACGCTCCGGTCGTGTTTGAAAAGCAGTGTACGTGTTACGAACACCATAGGAATTCTTTTGCTTTAAAAAATGTGATAGTCTCGGTATACCTAAGAGAAATTGTACAGCGAGCGGATAAATAATGCAGAGGGTACATTGGAGTTGGAAATAAATGTGCACGATGCAGGTACAGTGTGGCTCTTACGTGGGAAGAACCAAGTAGAACGTTGCGAACTATTTTCTTCGAAACCGTAGCAGATAATGTGCATTTTAAAAAAATCTAA
>CM052193.1:11259323-11275091 GCA_028455805.1 Lasioglossum figueresi | reverse complement strand
CAATATATCCGATAACTGTTCTAAATTTCGTATAGATAATGTGCATTAAAAAAGAATCTAATTAACGCAATATATCCGATAACTGTTCTAAATTTCGTATAGATAATGTGCATTTTAAAAAAATCTAATCAACGCAATATATCCGATAACTGTTCTAAATTTCGTATAGATAATGTGCATTTTAAAAAAATCTAATTAACGCAATATATCCGATAACTGTTCGAAATTTCGTATAGATAATGTGCATTTTAAAAAAATCTAATCAACGCAATATATCCGATAACTGTTCTAAATTTCGTATTTTGTAAATACACATTCGACATTATCTAATCATCTTAAATGTGATCGCTGGACTGCGAATCTTTATACAAAATAAAAAAATGTTCGCATTGATTGCAGGACACAAGAGTCAAATAAAACTGGTATTCTTCTTTTAATTATCCTATTAAGCTGAAACTAATACGTTGATGTCCTTAAATATTTTTAACGTGTCCACTGCTTTAAATTCTACGTGCCCATTTTTGTAATAAATGCATAAAATTCGCAATCTAGCGATCACTAAGACTGCGGATCTTTATGCATTTACAGCAAAGTTGAGTAGATCAAATACAAAATTGTCGAAAATTTTTTACAATTGAAGATGTCAATACATGATTTCTCCTCTATTTAAATCGTTAAGGGAATAAATAACATTGTTTCTATTCCTACCAATCGATGCAGACAATTTTTATTTTGGATAAAGATACGAGCGAAGTTCCTTGACAACATAATTGACGTAAATCTACAAAACGCATTGATTAAAGGTTAATAACAGACTCGGATAAAAATGTTGAGAAAAGAGACTTTAACTCTATTCTTCGCAATTCGATGCAAATTTTCATTCACCCGTCACTTAGTAAACTAACAATAAGTCTTCTAACATGTCGATAAATCTCAACTCATTAGATTCAATTTTGAAGAAATCATGCGGTTTTGAAATGTGTTAATTAAGATGTGTCGATTGAGAAATCTATTAAATCAATTCCCACGAAAGTATCTTTATAATTTCGAGATAAAGAATTTGAAATTGGTCATCGGTACGATCGGCGATGGTGGGTTTAATATTAAGCAACACATTTGTATTCGTTGAAGTGTCTGCTTTTATTTGTTTATAGTTTAACAAAGCGCACACGGCAGTGTACTTTTATGGGCACCAGCAACCGAGACGGACACACGAGCATAAAGGGTGAATAAACGAACATTCAACAACGTGGCCTTCGATTCCTTCGAAAGCGACAGAGGATACTCGTTTCCCTCGATTCACTGAACACACAAATGATTTTTTTTTTTCTGTGTCACGTTGCAACACATTGGGACTTTCTCGAACGAAAATGTTTGAAAACGTATCGATGGTCCGCCCACGCGGGCTACGCACGAACGCGCGGATCGACTAGGACTAGAACAAGCATCATGTACGACGAAGCACGTGGCTATTTCGATGAGAAAAGGTTTGACGTTTCCATTTTACCAATCCTTTGTACCACTTTAACCCTTTGCACTCGAATGGCGACTCTGAGGCGCCAGTAAAAATTGCCATATCGTTATTTGCAACAGTTTTTAAATGATTAAATTCTTCTGTATTCTAGAAATTGCTGGAAATTCAAATGTCGCATGGGAAAACAGGTTCAATTTCGTGCGAATAGCGCAAGCAAGATTACATACGATAAAAATCTTCTAGGTTGAAACATATGTCTTGATTTCGAAATTAAAATTGCTTCGATTCCAAAGGGTTAAGTGTTTTATTTAAAACCCACTTCAAAAGACAGCTTTTCTTCGTTGGTATCGATTGAAAAATATCTATTTTAAATATCTATTTAAACACCTGTGTACCGTTAGTTTAAGTAAAAAAATGAATATTTAAGCTGACAATTTAAAATTTCGTGAGAAATTTCATTTAGAAAAGAGATATTATTTCCGCAGAGTATTCTAGATGATTGTAAAAGGATTTTTCATGACATTTTGTATCAACACCTGGTCTTGTGTTTTCTATATTAATCAAACTTATTTTTCGAACGATCATTTTCCTAGATAGAAAAACGTATCCACATTCTAAATAAAATAAGACTTTATCGGATTGTATTAAAACTTATATTCTACAACGAGACTGCGGATTTCTACGCAAAATAAAAATAGTCTAAAATAATTGCAAGATACAAGGGCTATACTATAGACATTTATTCTTTCTTATCAAGTTTAGTAGTTTGAAAGTAATACAACAGTATTTGTGAATGTGTTAATATTTTCACTGTTCTGTATCTGATGCATTCATTTTTATCACGAATGCATAATACACGCAGTTTATCTGTAATTGTTTTACGACTTCTATGCAAATGCATATAGGGAAAACTGATTTAATTTTTTGCTTTACGGAAGTATCGAACGGGGACTGAAATTTTATCGAAGCAACGTGAAAATGGTATTTCTTTGTCAGAAAAGTTAATATCGGTGTTGATTGAGATACCTTACTGTTTCAATGCAGCTCTATATATAGTTCTAAAATGAACAAATATTGCATATCGAGTGAACCATTATTTACCCGTATACCAGAGATGTGCCTCTATCCCGCAAGCTACATATACAAGCTATATAGAACTTGGTCGATTTTGTTTTACAGACGACGGCATTGAGAACGAACACAACTGTTCAATCTAATATGACACGAATAATAGTTTCCTCTTTGGCGCACTCTCTCTCTCTCTTTTCCATCGTGTTACCACTCGGTCCCTTTTCACAAGTAAATATATGGGAAAACGCGCGTCCAATTGTGTCTACAATTCCACGTCGTTGGAGCGAAAACTTTGGGAAATGTCACCAGCCAATTTATCACGATGAAGTGTAAGTACATTCTTTGACACCGTATTTTCCAATAGAAATTCGTGTTCCCGTTTTGTTCTTCGTAAGCTGCATTTTTATATTCGCATTATTTGCACGTTGTAATTCGTATTTCTATACTCGCATTATTTGCACGTTGTAATTCGTATTTTTATATTCGCATTATTTGCACTTTGTAATTCGTATTTTTATACTCGCATTATTTACACGTTGTAATTCGTATTTTTATATTCGCATTATTTGCACGTTGTAATTCGTATTTTTATATCCGCATTATTTGCACGTTGTAATTCGTATTTTTATATTCGCATTATTTGCACGTTGTAATTCGTATTTTTATACTCGCAATTATTTGCACGTTGTAATTCGTATTTCTATACTCGCATTATTTGCACGTTGTAATTCGTATTTTTATATTCGCATTATTTGCACGTTGTAATTCGTATTTTTATACTCGCATTATTTGCACGTTGTAATTCGTATTTTTATTAACCCTTAGCACTTGAGTGTTGACTCAGAATCGCCTCTAAAAATTGCTGTACCAGTATTCAAAATATTGTTTACATTATTAGATATGTCGGTATCTAATCAATTACTACATATTTAAATATTGTATGAGGTATTATATTAATTTTATATTCGTAAAATGAAAATAATCACAGAGAATGGAATTATACCAGGTCGAAAGAAATGTTTAATTTTCGAGATAAAATAGCACCGAGCGGCAATGTGGTAAAAGACGCCTATTAGAAGTATGCTAACTTCATTAACTATTTAAATATTAACTTGAAAATGATCTGAATGAAGATCGAAACGTCGGAATTACTTTAGTAATTCGCAAAATTGCGTCTTAAATTAAGTAACAAATGATCGAACCCTTGCGCCGAAAGCATTAACAATTTTATTAACTTCATTAACGTTGAGAATCCAGATGACGGGTTCCAAATTTTCAAACTTACGATTATTGAAATTGTAAAGCTGAGGTCATGAAAAATTATTCAATGAAATTATTTCTTTCCATATACAGTTCCCTCACAGTTCCTTATTTTTTATATTTACAGTAGATCGGAATTTAATTTTAAACTTTTAATATTACTATACAATGTATAAAGGTGAATAAATTTTTAAATATTATTCAAGCGTTTTTACGTTCGACTAAAAGTACGAAAAAGGTTGAAAATTGTGAGTGGTTCCAATTTTTTAGCCAAGGATTGTATGTTACACTAAAAGTTGCTAAAACAGTCTCTTTTACTGCGTCGAAGATCTAATGTTAACGAAACATCTCTGCCAGAGTAATTAAAATGTTGATTCGAGTATCAATTATAAAGATACCAGACTAACGATCTTCGACTCATTAAACTTTGACCCCTGTTCGTAACTTTTTAATTCGATAAGTTTGTGTAGCAGCAACGATGCCGATCGATCTTCATTATCAACCAAGTATCGCATCGTAGCTATCGAAGTGCATCGCTTTGGTATTAATTTCAGACAAACAAACTCAAAATTCCACAGTGAAACACACTGGTGTAAATAGTGTCTTGTGGAAATATCCATTACGGTTTTAGACGATTTTTAATAAAAAAGAAGAAATTCTATACCGCAATTGAATTGTACCTCCATTCAAGTACACAAAAAGATTTTTCAAATATAAAAATTATAAAACGAAGCTGCTGTTGTAACGTACATATGTTCTTCTCCCACTTTGAAAAGTAAAATATTAATTTGACTTTTTTATTATTAAAGAAAATAATAAAATACATGAAACTTTATTTGAATAGCACTGCTGCTGACAAGTTACTATTTATTATTGTATTTTTATTCTCATTTCAAAGTGAAAAAGTGGTTTATTACGCCAGCTGTTTATTTAAATATTACGGTGAACAATGATTTGTATTTTGTTTCTTTGTAAGTTCGATGATACAAAACATGCTCCTTTCTTTTATACATCCATTCCTCAACACTAAACCTACCACGATCGGTCGAATGACCGGTTTTAGATTTTTTATTTTACCATTATTGAAAATATAATACATTTTCCATTCCAATATATAATAAAAATCGCACAAAATATAAATTTAATATTGTTATTTTTCTAATACGATACACATCAGGCACTTTTGATGGTCGATAGGTTCTGTGTCGAGTAAGAAAAGTTGTTGCAAAAGCAATGATGTGTTCGAAGTATACGAAAATTGTATTCATTCTAGAGCCGTAGAGTTTCGTAGGCATGAACGATCTTGGAAGTCGATCAAAAACTGTGTATATGCACTGTGCTAGATGTTATCTCGATTTACATACATCGCATGTAAACGATATCTGAATGGTGGCATGTCAAACATAAGAAAGTTTATCAGCTATTTATTTTTTACCGGTCGAATATTTCCATCGAATCGGTCACGCGAACTCGCTCGTCCGATATCACGGCCGATTAATTCAATTCGGTGCAACTAATTCAAGAGGGACACGCAATAAGAAACGGTCACCCACTCCTTCGCATCCTCGATCATCGCGGCAGAATGTTTCAACCCTCGCTCGCTTCTTGGGTGAAAATCCATATAATACATTGTTTAACCCTTTGCACTCGGAGCTACTTTAACGCGAAAATTAAACATTTCTTCCGAACTAGAATAATTCCATTTTATATTAATTATTTGCTCTGTACGAATATAAAATTAATATTGGGTTGGAGCGAAAGTTCGTAGCGTTTGTAAATTAAAATTGAAAGACAAAATTCAGATATTTATTCATAGATTTATTCATAGATTTATTCAATAACATATTTTCTATTTTGTTCTGTTACTTTTTGACATTATCGAGGTAACTTCTCGTGTTATTGAATAAACATATGAATAAATACCTTAATTTTATCTTCGATTCTTAATTTGAAAACTCCACGAACTTTCTTTCCAACCTAATATAATACCTCATACAATAGTTAAATGTTTAGTAATTAATTAGGTACCAACATATTTAATAATCTAAAGAATATTTTGAATAATGGTATAGCGATCTGTAGTGGCGATTCTGAGTCAAGTATTTTCACTCCACTAAAAACGATTAAAATGTTTTAGCTAATTAAACTGACAAGGCTCTATATATTTCGATTCTCTGCAAGCTTTATTACAATATGTGCTTCGAATAAGGAAATTTATCGAATCAATTTCCATGTAAGCAACTTCATAATTTCAATAATTGTAAAAAGGAAAACTATAAAACCGGTTATTTGATCGGCACTAATAGGTTTATCGTTCAAATTTCATTTTTTCAATAGAAATTCGCGTCTTCATTTTGCTCTTCGTAACGTACATTTTTACCTAAGTCAACCAATTTCGATGAAATTTTCAGCATGCGTATAACTGACATAGATCTACAAAACGTATCTTTTAAATTTTCATTGAGGGCCCAAATAAAAAAATTTTGCAAAATGCCTTTTTCATTTTGGCATATAAACTTGTAAATTATAATTTTTGGAAAATCTTTTTTGGCGTACCATTTCGCAAACCAATGCTTCTAATTGATTATAAAACGTCAGATCGTTTGGTCATTTTACTTTGCAAATATGGCCGCGATAATGGTCGCGATAGCTCTCAAAAGTCCTACTTTTACGTTAACGAGGTGTAATTTGCATTTTACTTTAATACAGGTCGTTATAAAAAAAGTTATTCTATTTTAAAAGGTGTACGAATTCTTTCTACACCCACTGTATTTGAAATTTCGAAAAAACAAATTTTTCGATAAAAAAATAAAAATCATTTTGATTTTTTAAATGTTAAAATACTTTTTTTATTTCATAATGCTATAGCCTGGCGTCAAGGCGAATCCAACGACGTACTCTTTCATGACTCTGAGCCTATAAATAACGCTACAATATTTTATTCCCGTTTTTCGGCCAAATACTGTGCAACGTACAGTTTAAATTTTCTGTAAAATTATGCTTCCGTACCATGCAATGGCGAGAGCAAGAAGCAAATGACTGCGTAAGAAACCGTTGAGAACCTCTGGGTTTTCTTAGATCGTAAACGCAAGGACTTGTTTTACAACCTGATAATTAGATTAATCATGAAGTTCTGTTTCTTTCGAAAGAAACACTTGGTTTTCCTCGAGTATCACCATCATTATCGTCTACGATGACCGCCTGTCGCTCCATAGTTTATGATCAACATTAACGTATTCGCAATCAACGATATATATTTTCGACGTCCTATCGAACCCATAAGTTAATTAATCCATAATCAATGATTGTTTTTAGAAGCTAGGCTATTCCATTTGCAAGTTTGAAGAACACTAGACACAGTTGACATTGGTATGCTCATACTGTAAGGAATCTTTTAGTTGAAACACATTTCTCCTTTATAAATGAATGAAAATGTACAAGATAACAGAGCAAGTATTGTAGATCGAGTTCCTTTTTGCGGCCACGAGAATGAAAAATAAATTACCTATCTATATATTTTTTCCTCTCTATATTCGAGTTAGTACACAATAATCTGTGGGCATGGGAACTTGTATAAAGCTGTAGTTAAAAGCTAACTCGACGATTGAAAATAGATAGAATCAGCAAACGTAGAAATCCCTTCATGAAAATTGTTTAACGTTTCTTCTGTATTCACTTTATCAAATTAATTTAGGAAAATTAGTTTGTCTTTCAGTGTCAAATTGACGAGATTGTGAATCTTTCATAGAATAACCTCCTCCTTCTTTATATCGGTTCGAAAAAGAGAGAGTAGAATTCTACGATTCGTTTTCGTGATCGAGATGTAAAATCATTTGCATCCGTGTAGAACGATGACAGACACGAGTCGCGCAGCTATTCCGAGCAGAAGAAAAATGCCTTGAATTGACACAAGGGGCGGATGAGAGCAATAAAGCACCCTTACGCCGCGATATCAGTCGAAACAGCGACGAAAATATTCATTCTGCGTTGCAGTCTCCGCTTTGTGTTCGCAGAAGATGCAATCAGCCGAGATGCACTTTATCGCGGGCACGTGTTTGCCGACCAAACTCTCAACAGCAAATAATATTCCCAACAGCATTATAACGAGTACACAAATTAAAGCACCTACGACTCGTGTTCGCCCTTTGCGAGACATCTTAAGCAAATTACCATGAATGGCAGAGTCTCGCCGACAAAGATACAGCCTCATTCAACGATTGCAAACACGCTCTATCCTCGATCTCTCAAACACAGACGTTCGTTAACCCCATCAGGGACGAAATCAGTACAACACGCTGACTTTCACGAATATTTAAAAATCACTTTCATACTTTATCGTTCACTTCCTAGAATTTGAACGAGGTTATTCGAGACATCAAAAAGTCAAAATCATCAACAAATTACGGTAACGTTTTCAGCATCACATAATTTCCATTATTCAGAAAGAAACCGACGATCGGCTGTTGTCCGCGGGGGTTAAACAAAATTTTTAAAAAATTACGATTCGTATAAAATAAATTTCAAGTCCCTAAACAAGGTAGAAAAGTATATATGAAATTCGGTGACCGAGGTTTCTAATCGATCCGACGAATCGGACTCGCATCTTTCCGAATTTATAACATTGCACAAGCTGTTTCTATAATTCAAATTAAAGAACCAAGTGAAATTTGAGTATACGGCGCATACGCTACCAGCCGAAATTCTGGAATCACGGCCTAAATTCAGAGAAACAGGATGTCTGTAAGAAAAACTGAATGGCTTTAGACTCTGAAGGCTAGAGTTTCTAAATTCTAAAGTTTAGAGCAACGAAGGGAGATTTAGTTGTCTTTTTTCATTGAAAAGCTGCATTCATTCTTAACGACAGCCTGACGCATTCACGGTAACCTGACTTTAATTTATATCTCCGATCGAACCTTTGCGCCGAGATCATCAATACATCTTGTTGTACGATCGTGTTACGATCGATAATCAAAACACATTAACCTGGCAATTAGTTTTTCAAATGTTTCTAAATTGACGTTTCTCCACGATTCTTGTAGAAGTTGCCGAAGATGTCACTTTAGAAAAGTGCATTCCGAGGATTGTCTCACACTGGGCGTACAAACTATACAAGAGCATTACGGACATAAGAAAATGCTGAAATTTTAGAGATATTATTCGACTAGTTGATATCTGACATGATAACGAACGTGTTTTTTACAAAAATCTGCAAGCGATTCGAAACTTTTCGCCGGTAGTGTACATATTGACCAAGGTCGGGTCCCTAAACAAGGTCGCAGAATCACCTGGAACCCATCGATAGAGATTGCCCTGACGAATCGGATTCGTACCTTTCCGTCTTTATGGCATTGTAAACCTTGGTCTCTCGTGCTGACCGGTTCGGGCTGCAGGGAAAAACACTTGGAGGACGGACCTCGAGGTTTCCAGACGATCAAAACAGACGCACAATGAAAGCAGTTTCTCCGATGGATCGACGGATGGATCGACGGATCGACAAACGAAATCTCTGTTTCGGTGTGTAGACTCCAGGTAACAGGAGGAGAGCAACACTGGCGAGGAACACTGTCGAAATCTCAGCGGCCGAGCGGATATCGTTCGAGTACCGGTACCACTGGAGCACTAACAGTCTCAGAAGTGGAGACCTGGTCACTTGTTCGGTTCGGACTTGTTGGGAACGCGTCACGAGCACAATTCAAGAGGAGATAGAACCGCGAGCGTCGAGCACACGATCGAGACTATCCGCTCCGCGTCGCTCATTCTCTGTACCAGCCGACCCACGCGTTCCTCTCTCGCGGAAGAGGGACGAGCTGCTAGCTGCCAACCGCTAACTGCTAACTGCTCGCATACTTTTGTACGATGCACATGATAGCGCGAGCGCATGCGTTTCCCTTAGACCGTCCGCTAGCTTATGACGCCGCTACAGACACCCCCAGACCGCAGGGTGGAAACGAATCTTCAATTCGCTGCAACAAACGGACGAGACCCGCTGATTGCCTCGGATAATTCATTTAGCCGCGAAATCAACAACAGAAAAATCCCTCGAGCCATCGAACCATTGATCGCTGCACAGTGGGGAACGCGATTTTACTGGACAAAAGTCAAAATGAAAGCGAACCACAGTAATATTGAGGACACTCTTAAAAAAATCATAACATTTCTTAGATAATATCACATCACACGACTTGGATATTTTTTGAGAAGTTAGAGCAATTAGCAAGCCGCGAAAAAGTATTTTTGAAAAAATTGTAATTGGTTGTAATTACAGGGAAAATACTAGAAATTTTTGTTTACAACTTTTTTATGGAGGTGCCTATATTGAAAATTTTGAAAATAAATTCTGTAGATCTCTGTCACTTTGCAGTAAGATACAAATTTTTAAAGACGGTGAAAATTGCAGTTTTTCACGATTTTCAGACTATAACGGAAATAAATCTAAGGATTCTTACATCTTGCAATGCCTGTAGTTTTTTCCGCATCTATCGATTTTGATGAAATTTTCAGAATATGTGTAATTCACACAGGTTTATACGAAATGTAATTTTTAAATTTTCAATATTGGTCTGCGTAAAAAAGTTGCAAACCATTTTTATTATTTTCTTTGGAATTCGGTCCAATTGCAATTTTCGCAATATTTCTTTTTCACGTTATGTAGTAAATTAATTGTTCCAACTTCTAAAAAAACTCCAAGTTGTACGATCTGACATCAAAAAAGCTATCGTCCTTTTAAAAGTGTCCGAATATTATCGTGGTTCCCTGTAAACAGGGACCACTTTAATTATTGCCGTTATTTGTAATAATATGAAAAAATGTTGTATACAAAACTTACACGTTATAGAGAGGAGCATATTGTGACACAAACATTTTCTGCGTGGGTGGATGCATAGAGGAGATTTCAAGGTCACCTTGATTTTTTTAAATCGAAAGACCTACATTCTGAATCGTGAATCGATAGATTATCGAATTCTGAGTAAAAATGTATTGACCTTTATATGCCCTGACCCTAACAGTTAACGAGATATTATCCAAAGGAGAATGAAAATTATTTCGATGATATCTCGTGAACTATTAGATTTAGAAAATGATGTGTGTAGATTTAGGAAATGATGTGTGCCAAATTTTGAAGCAATCGGACAACTGATGACAATGGTAGACGCTTCAAGTTTTAAAATATATGAAAAAGTTCATATATCGACAATTTCTCGTGAATGGGAAATTTAGTCAGACAGACTGGTAATTACGAAAAGTCATCGTTCCATGAATAACTGATGTAAACCGAAATTATTCACAGAGTAATTTCCTTGTGGTTTGCATGGTTGTGCGATTAGATAGCGAGTAAGACTGATTCGTACTTTGGTCAGCAAATAAAATAATTTATTTTAAATGTTCGATGTTTAGTTATTTTCAAAACTAATCGCTGCTAACTCTATTAAAACACGTGTTTACTGTTTGTTCAGTTTATTCGTCGAAGAATAAATGTTTTAAAAAACTTACTTCAGAACGGAGCAGAAAAATTACAATGCTTCTACTTGCGATTTTATGCATTTATTTACAAAAATAAGCAACTAAAATACAAAACATTGGAAAGATCGAGGGAGTTCAAGAATAACACTATATTGTTCCCAAAATTATTTATTGGTTCCCAATTTTTCCAGTGGATGCAGAAATACTTGTATTTTGCGTAAAGATCAATAGTTTAGCC
Source organism: Lasioglossum figueresi (assembly GCA_028455805.1). Classification (NCBI taxonomy): domain Eukaryota; kingdom Metazoa; phylum Arthropoda; class Insecta; order Hymenoptera; family Halictidae; genus Lasioglossum; species Lasioglossum figueresi. Next base: position 11,263,587 of record CM052193.1, on the reverse strand, counting down.
ATGAATAATCTTAAATAATTAGGACAAATAATTCTAAATAAAATGGTTCTTGAATTTTCTGCCAAAAAATCACTGATCAAAAGTTCTTTTACAAAATCTCTTCGTTTCGTACTAATTTAGTTGAAAAATTACAGCTCGATAAAATGAAATGAAGTTACGCGTATTAATTAATCAAATACATGGTTGCAAATGCAGATACGAAATCACTGAAATAAATAAATACGTACGACCGTAGCTACAGTTAAATATGAAACTGACCCTGCATTCGCAGCACGAGGGTTGAACACGAGAGTGCATGCTATGAATGCATAAGACAGAGCACCACCCAAGGAAATTGGTACACGACCGCGACGAGAATAAATATATCATTTCAAATCTAGATCTACGGAGTACTAAAAGTTACTATTTTACATTACTATTTTGCATTACTATTTTACATTACATTTGCTCCGATTTTATATTGCTTGAATATTTGTTGTGAACAGGTATATAAAAATGTTTGTAACTTGATAACAGCAAACATTATTACTCTACATACAAATCAAGAATTTATAGTTTAATACAAAATTGAATTTACGAACAACATTTATCCGTGTTGCTTGGTCAGAAAGGAGACACAAAAGTATCTTGTTAGATACATACATCTGTCACATACTTGCTAAAAATGGAATTGGGCTAAAAAATTTCGATAAATACGTTAGCACGTGACTTCGAAGTTACACGAAGCTATGGAGGGTTAACCCTTTGCACTCCGAATTATTTTTCAAATTTGTTGCCAACAATTCTCTATTGTTTGAAGTGTTTTATTTGAAATTTACTTCGAAGGACAGTTCCTGGACTGCTACTTACTTTAAACGATTTTGTTTACCAATTACATTAGCTCTCAAACTTTGTTGTAACTTATATTTGTGGAACTAATATTAATTTATAATTAAAAAATAAGACAATTAAATAAATAAAGGAAGAACCAAGTACATATAAATCTCGTTTTATTTGCATTTTTCTTTTTCTCCAACGGGTTATGTAATATGTGTTCAAAGAAATAAATGTACTGAAAAGATTCTTTAGAAATATTCTCAATCTCGATAAAATTTGGAATCCACCATTTTGACGGGTCCCACAGTTCCAGTGTTAAACGTCAATGTCTATTTGTAAATATCAGTACCCGCGTGCACTTGTGCTCAAATAGAAAAATTGGTTTAACACCTGTTTCTTCAACTAAAAACAGAAATTGCGCTTTCTAGACGTCGACCAAGGCTAAAACACAAATTTGATCGAACGTGCGACTCGCGTGGTTTTGCGTTACGACCGCAGATACGTGCATATCGGTCGGTCACGTGGCATTATGATTTCACGACAGCCTGATTCATCGGTGACCCACGCTAGATCCGCTCGGACGACTATTGAAATCGCCAACGGATCACTGAGATCTGGTAACGATCCGATACAACTGACATCGTGGGTCACGCGAGCGATTTAAATGAAAGCATGTGCGCACGATAGCAGCTCACCGTCGAAGAGTAGCTCGTAAATGCGAGTTAATCGTGGGACAACTATCGTAGATGCGGGTCGCATTAAACATTCGACCCGATCACGTTCAACGCGTACACTGTCGCTCAAAAATATGAGAACACGTCAAAATAGTTAGAAAGCCGTTAACCCTTTGCACTCCTTTTTTGTCGAGTACGACTCGACATCGGGGATACAAAAATGTAAATCAAATGGGTTTTTAATGTTTTTATATGTACTTTGTTCTTCCCTTATTTATTTAAATGTCTTATTTTTTTAGTTAAAACAAATATAAATTACAACAATGTTTGAGAGCTATATCTAGTATAATTAGTGGACAAAATTTAAAAAAATTTTCAGCAGTCGAGGAACTGCCCTTTGAAGTAAATTTTAATGAAAACACTTCAAATAGTAGGGAGTTGTTGGCAACAAAATTGAAGAATTATTCGGAGTGCAAAGGGTTAATAGTTGATCTACTAAGTGTTCATTTTAAATTACTTTTTCAGTAATATTGTATGTATGTACAGTAGCGGACAGAAGTTTAAGTCGCTCTAAAAAAGACGATAACTGTTTTAATATCGTTCTATACGATTTGAACCTTTTTTGGGAAGCTAGAGCAATTAGTTTACTGCAGGATGAGAAAAGAAATTTTTTCAAAAATTGTAGAAAAAATACTAGAAATCGCGTTTCCAACATTTTTATGAGGGCCTATATTGGAAATTGAAAAAATACGTTTTATCGATCTGTGTCAATTATATGCACTGTGAAAGTTTCATCGAAATCGGTTGATTCGGGAAAAAACGACTGGCATCGAAAGATGTAAGAATCCTTAGATTTATCGCAGTTAGAGGTCGAAAATCGTGAAAATCTGCAGTTTTTACCGTCTTTAAACGTTTGTAGCTCATTGCAACGTCGACCGATTTTGAAGAAATTTTCAGAATACGTTTCATCGACACGGATCGACAAAACGTATTTTTTAAATTTTCAATATAGGCCCATTTTTAGTATTTTTTCAACAATTCCGATCAATTGCAATTTTTAAAAAAATTTAAAATGGTATAGTACAATATTAAAATAGTTATCGTCTTTTTTAGAGCGCCTTAAACTTTTGTCCCTCTTATATGCCCCTTCTATACCGTGTAAGTTTTGTATATAACATTTTTTCATATTATTACAAATAACAATAATATTCAAAGTGGACGTAGTTATTGCCCCACCTTGTATATTATAATATACATTATAGATCATAGAAAGATCGAGTCGCGAATGCGTGGGTCACGTAAAAATGTATTGGTTCTATGTGGGTCATAAAGAAAATGTATTGCAGTTACATGGTGTCATAAGAGAGCCATTCTCCGAGGAATAGCCGAGGAATAGCCGGAAAAGAAGTCTGAGATCGTTATCGTATCGCGATCGAGATTTGTCGTCGTGTAACACACGGACGAGGCGACCGATACGAGATCTAAGTAAAGATTTATCTACGCCGACCGTGGAAATACTTGAAAATTAATGAAAAAGTTCTGTCCTACAAGCCTCGTCACTTCTCAACACGTTCAGACCGAGTCGACTGTGTTTATCTTTCGGTTTGCGCCGAAACCAATGATCCGATTTACTTCAAACTTGTCGGATGCCTACAGTCGTCGTCCTTTTATCGGCTGAACCAGAACTAGGTCGGCCCTGGTAAAATCCGGTTCATACAAGGTGAAAAAGAAGCCAATACATTTCTAGCAAATTGGAGATTCTTTTTGGTCGGACACTTTATCCTTTTATATACTTTGTCAATTTTTATTTGTCCATACGGATTAGAAGTCTCCTCCTTTGAATTATATTACTTCAGGGAATTGTAGTAGCTGATTTTATGTTCATTGCAAATCAAGTTCTCATTCAGGACACTCTGGCAAGCCGTTATCATTCTGCAGAAAATCATTCTTAACCCATAACTAGTATACTGACGTCTCTCGTGACTCCAAATTTCTGTACATTCGCTTTCGCTGCTATATTGTACGATAATTCTAAATTTAATTTATAGCATAAATTTAAAAATTGAAGGAATAACTCACGGCTAAGAAATTCGACTTCGTTTACGTAAACCTAACCAATACAATTCTATGTTAAACTTTCATTCATTACGTTTGTTTGTCATCTTTTTCTACCATCTAAGTATACTAAGTATCAAAGTAACTACTTATCGCACCTCTTTATTCTTTAGGGTTTCCTATACCCCTACCTCCTTTTTCTTTTTTCTTTCCGTACGCGCTACCTCCTCTATCCTTATCCCTCTTTCGACTTTCCCACAGTCCCTTACCAAATAATCTAATATATCAAACTTCTGAACCCCTTGCCTTACGATTTAGTTTACGATTTCAGCGATTAAAATTCTTCTTGTATTTCTTAATTTCCTAAAAAAGAAGAAACTTTATATCTATTGTACGCCTGTATGTAGCCCAATAGTTGAACATTAACGAAACCAAAATAGATTTTTATTTCGATTTAAAGGAAATTAATAGCATACATATTTGTTAGACTCTGTTCAGAATCTTCATCACGAGTATTTCTTAATTTCCTAAAAAAGAAGAAACTTTATATCTATTGTACGCCTGTATATTCCCCCATAGCTGTACATTAACGAAACCAAAAAAGATTTTTATTTCGATTTGAAGGAAATTAACAGCATACATATTTGTTAGACTGTGTTCAGAATCTTCATCACGAGTATTTCTTAATTTCCTAAAAAAAGAAACTTTATACCGATAGT
>CM052193.1:11239544-11259223 GCA_028455805.1 Lasioglossum figueresi | reverse complement strand
TCGATAGTAATTTATTCTAATATTACTTCTACTTTATCGTGAAATAAGATGTCTAAGGATTTTATGGAAGAATTGTGTTCTGAATACAAAAAATAAATTGGTGGCCCCCAAAACGTAATGCAACGTAAGAAAATATTTAAATATAAAATCGATAACATTTTGTATGAATTACTGTGGTCGAAAAAGGACCATGTGGCAGTTACTGCGTTCCTACTACTGCGGATTAGAGTACGGGTCTCATAAATCTGTTCTGAAGTACAGGTTTTGCACAATAAATTCACCCTTATTGTGTTGCATAACAGATCGATGACCTCGACCGTTGTAAACAACTTGAATACTCAGGGGAGTATTCTATTCTAGTTTAGAGTTGGACTGCGTAGGCTAGGGTAACTGTACCGATTACTGTGGTATCATGCTTCGATAGTAATTTATTCTAATATTACTTCTACTTTATCGTGAAATAAGATGTCTAAGGATTTTATGGAAGAATTGTGTTCTGAATACAAAAAATAAATTGGTGGCCCCCAAAACGTAATGCAACGTAAGAAAATATTTAAAAATATAATCGATAACATTTTGTGCGAATTACCGCTGACGAAAAAGGGCTGTGTACTAGTTACTGTGGATTAGAATTCGAAATATACGAGTATACGAAAACAAACTACGTGTCTAGACATTAATTTAAATAAATCATGTACCTAAAACGTACACCCGCGGTAATAGGTACATTTACTACTACGTTGTTTTTTTTATGCAACGGTTAAGACTCTGTTTACTCGAGATTTATTGATTTGATTAGCCCTTTGGCTGGTGTGCTCTTCAGCTCAATACATTCGTTACCGACATAACACAAGTGCGTGGAAGACTTTTAATAACACGCGAAGAGAATCAAATTAACGTTGTGCTTGTCGTTATTTAAATTAATTATAGTGCACAGTGTATGGTATTCGGAAAACTTATCATTTTTCAGTAACAATACATTTTTCGTATATCACAAGATATTGTATTTAATATAATATTGTTAAAAAAATAACTATAAAGGTTATTGCTGAAATAAATACTGGTACTAATCGTTTTGTTATACGACAATTGGTGTGACAAGCGAAAATAATTCACAATTCAATTATTGCTGCAGTGAAAGTACGAATATTTGTGGTCGAGACTAACAATAAGATTGCATCAACACATTTTTCTAGATATTTATAATAAAATACGTATATAATGAATAGAGTTAATGGGTTTGTTCGTACACGTCTTATTTATGTTTATTACATAAACGTATTTTGTGAATATTTTAGCTGTTATCATACCAATTCTAATTCTGTTTCATCCGAGAACATTTATCGAGGTAGCTAGATAGTCTCCCAGTGATCTGTTTAGTCTAGAAAAGTTAAATGACCTATCAAATACCTACGCGCAGCTGGCTCAAATTAGTCTAACGTCTAAAGAATTTCTTTCGACGTAATCGAGACGTTCTTCAGAGGTTTTTATAATGTATTACTTCTATTATATAACCATTTTCAAACTGCGTATAATACATTGCGTAAAATATTAAATTGATGCATCATTTTCGTCGTAACCCTGTCCCCTACAATAATATACTGGTATTAGGATTAACTGTAAAACGCTTGAACGTTGAGCAAGGGTTAGTTAACTTCATTTAACTGCCAAGAATGTGTGGTAGAATGTATGACAGTCGTATGTATCGTGAAGCTAGGTCACTTACGTTCTACATACAATAAAGCTTATCATTCGTTATACTTTAACTATTCATTTCTTATTATTTATAAATTTGATCGTATACATTATTTTCTCTCACTTTGATCTTATCAGTTCGAAGGCGATACATTCAGATACAACATTGTTTACTGTTAATTGGATGTTACAGTTACAAATAGACTGGGAATTCTATGCATTTGTAACAAAAATGGGTAGATGCAATTCCAAACAGTAAAAAGATTAAAAGAATTAAAAGAAGAAGAAAATGAATTTCAACTTCTACAGCCTGCAATCGATGCACAAAAATTACATCCTGCATAAAGATCGGTTAGTTATCAAATTTTGGGGGGAGCATTCTTTTGTCAGTATATAATTGTACTCGTGTGTCAGTCTTGCACGACCTATCTTTCGCTTTTTTTTATCAGATCGCAAGGCCAAGAGAGGGAGGAGTCAAACTACGTATTTGGAGAAGGAAAGATCAACGAAATAATCAAATATTTTGTAATGCTAGCGATTTACAATGAACTGGGGAATTTATTTTCCTGCTGAAAAAACACGTTTGACTGTTAACAACGTTCGCTATCAGCGTCGCGCATATCCGAGGTAATATAATTTTGCATTTTATACATGTCAGTTCTATCCTCGTGAATTTATTTATTATTTATAAACGATGATAACACATCCTACTTTCGAAAGTAATCTCCATCACTTTCCATCCGTTTGCTCCATTTCGCAGGTCATTAATAAATCTTAAATATAGAGGACATTAAAAATCAATTTAAACGGTGCACACATTTCAACATTATACGAATTACAAAATATTGTTTTGCACTCGGAGCTACTTTAACTCGAAAATTAAACATTCCTGCCGAACTAGAACAATTCCATGCTATATGATTTTTTTTATTTTATGGATATGAAATTCACACAAACCTCGTACAATGATTAAATGTTTACTAATCTATTAGATACAAACTTATTTAATAATGGTACAGCAATTTTTGTGGTGACATTGAGACATAACTCGAGTGCTAAGCGTTAATATAATGAAACAACCATGGGAACTGTTGTAAAAATAAACGTTGGTAACGAACGTGTTAACGCTAAACCTACCACCAGTTTCAGATTTGTTATTTTACAATTATTGAAATGTTAAAAATGATTTCGTAAGAAATGATTGGATAGATATCTTTAGTAGAGCACGCATTACAATACGAGCCGCGCAAAGTCTAAATGAAATCAATCTTGTCATTTTTATAAGAGAACATGTTCCAGTTACTTTTAAGGCTCGATAGGTTTAGTGTTAATGTCTCGCGAATAATGCATTGTTGCGTGTACGCGGCGTTATTGTTGAAATTCGTCGAAAGTAAATACGTTATCAGAGGCATTGAACTTTGTCTTCGCTATACATATCTGTGGGAGAGAAGAAAAGTTCTGTAAAACAGGTTTTAGGAAAATCGAAACAGTCTCCTGTCCTGCGTAACACGGTTTGTATTGGGTTACGTGTATCTGCCGCACCATTATCGCTACGAATTACCTTTTGCGGTCGTAGACACGCGATGCTTGTCACGGTCACTGGCCCATATTTCTTCGGTCTCGCATATGCTTTTTTCCTTCCCTTTCATCACAACCGTACTCGCAACAAATGTTCAATTTAAAACGATAAATTGTACTCGTACGCGGACCTCGTTTCACAAGGAAACGCAACTCTCGCTCTATGAACAAAGTTCTACCACTCAGCTATTCCAATCTAACATGGTTCGCTCGATCACTTTTCAACATTAGATTTATGCTATAAAAATAACAAGAACATATTGATGAAGTTTTTTAGCCTTTCTTATCAAAATATGTGCCTAACGAAATAATTTTAGTGAGCAATTCTACATTAAAAAATTGGTACCTGCCATTTTTACGGGCCCGGTAGTTGCAGCGTTGACACTAGAAGCGATTGAATTTGATTTGAATCGTTTCAATTACGATTTCAATTGACTTTTATTTTAGTGCACCTATAAACGAGCCAATCTGCTGAATAAATTTTCTACCGAAGCGTAATCCTAAGTTATTTAATTTGATTTGAATCGTTTCAATTACGATTTCAATTGACTTTTATTTTAGTGCAACTATAAACGAGCCAATCTGCTGAATAAATTTTCTACCGAAGCGTAATCCTAAGTTATTTTGATACTCCTGATGGTAAAAATCTTCGTTTGACTCTAATTCTAAGGAAAATGTTTGTATTCGAGAGAGAATTCTTGAAATTTAAGTTTACAACAACGATATTGATTTTTTTAGTACAAATCCTATTATCAACGTTACGGTGAAGTATCTCCGAAAACAATTGTCTATATTTTATGTGAAATATAGAAAAATTTGTGAGAATGAATAAAAAATTGCATAAAGATTTATACATCTTACAACAGAATAATTCAAGTTTCACAAAGTGGGTACTCTCTCCTGTTTTATGATGTTTTCTTTGATCAGTTGTGTTTCCTTCGACTAATTTTGTACTTGAATGCATTTTTTTTTTAACGGGTGTGCACAAACAATTTTCTATATAGACAAATATGTTGAAAATTTGGCAAGTCTCGCTCATCAAGTTTCACTAAACATTCCGGAGCAAATTAACCGTTTGCACTCGAATGGCGACTCTGAGGCGCCAGTCAAAATTGCCATATCATTATTTATAACAGTTTTTAAATAATTAAATTCTTCTGTATTCTACAAATTCCTGAAAATTCAAATGCCGCGTGAGAAAACAGGTTCAATTTTATGCGAATAGTGCAAAACAAAATTATATACGATAAAAATCTTCTAGGCTGAAAGATATGTCTTGATTTCGAAATTAAAATTGCTTCGAGTCCAAAGGGTTAAATTTTTGTGTATACAATTATGACACTTACTTGATAAATACGATAAATACGACAAATTGAGGATAACTATTCTAAACAGGAAGGGGAGAGGGTATCGTTTATGTCTATGAATATTGAATCGGACGTGTTCGGTGTACAATTATCCACGTGATTTCGAAAGGTACAAATTAGTACCTATTTGTTCCCTTTCACTATCTCGACCGGTTCATCGGCGTGCACAATGAGCGAGCGGAATACAAACGGCGCATTTTTAATAACCGACGAAATACCGACCACCGGCATGACATTTCAATCCACACTTTTATAAGAGAAAGCACGCCCACGCGCGGCTAACAGGTCCTGCGATCTAGTAAGCACACATTCGATATTGGTCGAGAGGTTTTCAAAGCTTGCGTTAGCATGATCAGAAAGTTCTGACTTCTATCTGGTCGTATAGAACCTTATTTGGAGATTTTCACGAAACGAAAGTGGTACCACGTGTTATGTACATATTCGGATTGAAAATCAATTATTATTTCAACCATGAAGTATGATGTTCGCTTATTATTAACAGTTTTAGTATTAATAGCTTATACTTTACTTAATACCTGAACGCAAATTCACTTTTCTTTGTTTACTACATTGCTTCTTAAATCAAACAATTATTCTTTGATAATTGCATTCATATATTTATGAATGTTTGCAAGCGGTGATTATGAAAGTGGCGTATTCAAATTTCGCTTGTTATGTATCGCGTCGATTGATTTTACACGATAATTGTATCATTACGTGAAAAATTATACAATGTATTGTGTGTTGTCAATGTAAAATATTTCTTTACCAAATCGGACGTAAAAGTTTAAATATCTGGAAGAATTCATTTTCATGATTACCGATATATTTATAAGGGCACTTTGCACTTGATAAAGTATTTTAATTATGAAAACTACTTCCTCACGAAGCAGGCTATAAATGAATTTTCACAACCACTATACTTTACATTGTTTACATAGATACATTCGTACAAACATTAGCAAATACAAATAAAATTATCAAAGAATAATATTTCAATTTAAAAAATAACATAATAAACAAAGAATAAAAAATGGATACCTTCGTAGCAAATAAATAACGAATAAAATACAATGTACTTAAAATGAATACCGAATTGTTAAAAGTTTTAAACTCTTTTACATGAAGAAGGTGTACAATACGACTTGTAGCGTGTTCGCTGCAATTCCGATACATTGCAATTTCTCCAAAAATTTTGTTCACATCCTGTAGTAAACTAATTGTTCTAATTTGTCAAGAAAGTCTAGGTCGTATGGCTCAATATTAACCTTCGCAAAGTAATGCGGGGTCTCGGAGACCCCAGCTTCAGATTTTTCAAAAGAATTTTGATACGAATAAAATTAAATCTGTTTGTTTACTTTTTATCCTGTGTTATTCTTTATCCCAAATTTATTAAAAAACTCTAAGAGACCCGACCTTACTATTTATGTATTATTAGACCTTATCTTGCGAGGGTTAAAAAGTGTTATCGTTCTTTTAAATGTGTTCGAATATTACTCCGATTCATTGTATTTCATACACGCGGCAGCAGCAGCCGTAAAATTGTTAAACGCCGGAAGGTATGTTTTCAAAAGATGATATAACGTTACTGTAAAAATTATCCATTGTTTAGAATCAGATCAGTGATCAAGCTCCCCGGCAAAGTGCATCATAGGCGTGGCATTTCATACAAGTACCGGATGGAGAAATCTGTAACACCGAATACTAAATCGGTAAACAGCTCGATTACGGAGATTGATTGCTATCGAGAGAAAGAGAGAAGAGAGACACAGATAAGTTTCCGATCAACCTAATACATCATCAGGCATAAATTATCATTTTAACAAGCTAGCGGAGGCGTCCGAAATGGAGAACCAACCAATCCCGAATCGAGACCTCGATCGTTATTTTATGTCGACGTGTCACGGGCGTCGTACCAGTGCTTCGACAACGAATCGTGCGAGGTGTGTCGATTACGCTACCGCGCCTCAAATTCTAATGATTCGACTGCGGATGTTTATGCAAATTCACAACTTTATAGGCAACCTTAAAGCACCTCTTCGTGAACGATTCCAGTGAATAAAAAGTCAAATAAATTGCATTAACCTCTTGCACTCCGAAGTTCTTTCGAATATTCTTTCCAACTCTATTATTGTAATTTTTTTTATTTAAAATCTACTCCAAAAGACAGTCCCTCAATTGGTACGAATTCTAAACGATTTTCAAACGATGAACGTTTGCTGGATTTTACTAGTCAAACTAACATAATTACCCCCTTTAGATTATCATAACTATTATATGAATAAATATGTATATTAACCCTTAGCACTCGAGTGGTGACTCTGAGGCACCACTTAAATATTGATATAAGTTATTGATAGAAATACAGATTAACTATATATATATATATATATATATATATATATATACACACAGGGTGTCTCACCCCTTTTTGACATCTCGATTTCTTCGCCGCTGTTAGTCCTACCGAAAAATGTTTCAGATAAGAATTGAATGGTGCCGAGTGGGGCATAATTTGGTGTAATAGTTTATTCGTGGGTAAACGCGTGAAGGTCATATCAAGGTCAACTTCGTTTTTTTAAACGGAATTATAGACTTTTTAATATAATACATCAATCGATGCAGTTGGACATTCTTTATAAAATAGTATTAACCTATTTATGTTGAAAATTAATCGTTTAGGAGATATTTCGATTTAAATAATTCTAAGATATCATTACTGTCGCACTAACAATTCCAGTTAAACGACATTAATCATACGTAAAATTATTTAAATCGAAATATCTCCTACACGACTAATTTTTCAACATAAATAGGTTAATACCTTTTTATAAAGAATGTCCAACTGCATCGATTGATGTATTAAAAAGTATATAATTCCTTTTAGAAAAACAAAGTTGACCTTCATATGACCTGAACGCGTTCACGCACTAATAAACTAATAACACCAAACCATGCCCCACTCAGCACCATTTAATTCTTATCTGAAACATTTTTCGGTAGGACTAACAATAGCGGAGAAATCAAGATGTCAAAATCGGGTGAGACACCCTGTATATATCAGTAATGTAAAATAATTGTTACGTTATCACATTATTTTATATCAAATAAATTACTAAACATTTTAGTATTGCATGAGTAAATCGCATCATAGAATATGCATAAAATGAAAAAATCATATAGAATGGAAATATTCTAAATCGCGGAAGAAATGTTTGGTTTTCGTGTTAAAATATTTCCGAGCGCAAAGGGTTAAATTACCTCGAGCAATGACAGGTAAACCATTGCAGATGAATACGTGTCTAAACGTATACAAAAAAATTCCTCATTCGCTTCACATGACACAAATTACATGCAATAAAATTCATTCGTTTGAAGTATCTCATTGAAAATTTACTTCAAACGACAGTTCCTTAATTGCCATGCGAAACGTCGTATTACGAACACGTGTTTCATCGAGATTCAAATTATATGATTTCTTTCTTTTTTGTATGCAACGAATTAGTTTTCAGTTCTCTTAAAAATATACTTTTTTTTTTTAGATATACAGGGTGGGGCAGTAACTATTAGCACCTCAGATATCTTTGAAACTATAAGTTTCACAGAAATATTTGCTGAAACAAAATTGCACAGTAAGAAGGTGGCCATCCGGTGGCGATAGTAGTTTTTTTGCAGGTGGACGTACTTCGGACATTTGAAGGTCACCTCCATTTTTTTTAATGGATCGGTATGTTTTGGCTTCCGTATCACGATAGAGGATCTTAAAACGAGTTCAACGACCTATTACATAAGGTCATTCAAGGTCATAGAAAGTAAAGAAATGCGATAAGAAATCGCGTTGCGTTTTGTCGATGGGCTATACGTCAGATTCAAAACAATGAGTCTTTTCTTAATACCGTCTTATTTACCGATGAAGCAACATTCACAAATCACGGGAATGTTAATTTACACAACATGCATTTATGGGCAACGGAAAATCCACATTGGCTGCGACAGGTTGAACATCAAAGACAATGGTCTGTGAATGTATGGTGTGGTATCATAGGTGATCAAATTATTGGTCCTCATTTTATCAATGGAAATTTGAATGGCAACATCTATGCTAATTTTATTAAGGATACATTGGGTCTTTTGCTAGAAGAGTTACCTTTACTTACACGACAAACCATGTGGTACCAACATGATGGATGTCCTGCACATTATTCATTGATCGCGCGAAGGGAACTCGATGAAAAATTTCGAAATCGTTGGATTGGACGCGGCGGTTCGATATCGTGGCCAGCTCGTTCACCAGACTTAACACCTCTAGATTTCTTTCTGTGGGGAACACTGAAAGAGAAAGTGTAGAAAGAAGTACCAACTACGTCCTACGATATGCAACAGCGAATTATTGCAGCCTGTGCGTCAATAAGTTCTGACACCGTAAGACTTGCAAGTCAATCGATCGTAACAAGAATCCAACAGTGCATCGACAGTGATGGTCAACATTTCGAACACCTACTATAAACATGTTTCATTTACTACCAAAACCATAAGTATTATCGCATTTCTTTACTTTCTATGACCTTGAATGACCTTATGTAATAGGTCGTTGAACTCGCTTTAAGATCCTCTATCGTGATACGGAAGCCAAAACATACCGATCCATTACAAAAAATGGAGGTGACCTTCAAATGTCCGAAGTACGTCCACCTGCAAAAAAACTACTATCGCCACCAGATGGCCACCTTCTTACTGTGCAATTTTGTTTCAGCAAATATTTCTGTGAAACTTATAGTTTCAAAGATATCTGAGGTGCTAATAGTTACTGCCCCACCCTGTATATTGGTTAACGTAAAGTACGTTTACATTTGTTTTCAATATTGAACTATCGAATTATTCCGCGAACTATTAGGTTTACCAATTTTCCCGCCCCACTGACTCACCCTGTATTTTCCCGGCGAACATTTCCGATGAACACCGTTTTCCGTTCGTCAGGTATAACACGTTGAAATTGTCCGATGGCAGGCCGATGCAACATACGCCTGTTCATTCGCCGTATACTATTGTTTCACGACATAATAGTGGTCGGTACGTGGTCGGAGGATTTACGAGAGACGCGCGTTTGTCGAAGGGAAACAAAATTGCAAAATCCATCGCACGCGAACGTTTACGAGCTACGAAAATACGGAGCCGCGCACGAGGGGACAGTCCACCGAGGAATATTTTCGAACGGTTAAGGGAGACAATTTAGACACGGTTACATCCAACCGCGAACTTATTTATAGGTTATCACTGTTCTCACTTGAACGATCACGTGACCCCTTTCGAAGAATCGAAGGAAGCGTCGCTCTCGAGGCATCGGCTTCTAAGTTTGAGGTTCCTCTTGTCGAACGCGACAGATAAACATTCCGGCGGTAAATGAAAATGTGTAGACAACAGATCTTTATGAGGAATAAAAAAAAATTCTAGAAAATAAACAAAGACTGCCACTGTGACCGATCGCTAGACAATTGATCTTTACGCAGAATAACAAAATTGTACAAAACAAACGGTACAAACATCGTATCAGCGAAGAAGAACGTATCTTCTGCATGCCAGGCTACTCTTGAACCTGATCGCTAAACAATAGATCTTCATGAAGAACAAAAAATTTCTATGTGAACTCTAAAGGCACGTGTCGATCTGAGAGGCAAATTCGTCAGTGTACACGGTATTGAAAATTATACATGGGCTTGAAATTTATTTATTTCTTTCATTTTTTTATTTTCCAATGGGAGAGGAAGGGGCAGTGCTCGTGTAGTACAAGAAAACCCATTTGGGTTTCTTCAGAAAGAGCCTTCGTTTTTTTAGATATTTTGATTTAAATTTGTAGACGTATCTATTGGGTTGGCAAGAAAGTAATTTCGGTATTTTGAAATGAAATAAAAATTTCTTTAAGCAATGAACTTTATAATCGATAAAATATTCTCTAATTTGTTCGATGATCTTTTGCCATCTTTCTGGTAGCTTAATAAAGTTATTGGCTATTTTCATAAAGCTGCGACAGCTACATATCGAATAACAAAATTGGGTTTCATATTTCACCTCAAAATACCGAAATTACTTTCTTGCCAAACCAATAGTAAGCCAGATCATAGCATTTACGTGCAAGACACCTCCGTAGATTCGGCGGAAATGCATTGTTTATATGTATATTATTTATGATATACTGTAAGAATAACCGTAAAAGAGAAGCTTAGAATAATATATTAGCGGGTCCGGTTGGCCGTTTGTATTATAGCGACGTTGGCCCATTTGCCGACCAATATTGGCAACCAATAATCCAACGAAGGTCCAACAAAACGTCAACCATAAATGCTACCAGGATTTACAAAATACAAGGATGTACGAGTTTTCCTTCATTCATCCGTACTCCATAAAAACGGCTACAATATGTAAAGGACAATGCTTTATTATTCAATCGTCACGATATTTGCTTTGTCTCTCTTCTTGGATATAATGTACAAATAAATAGTAATGTACATTATGAATGTAAAGCTTTTGTGGGTTGAAAAATGTAAAATTATTTTAAAGGAATTGTTCTTGCCAACCAATAATCCAACGAAGGTCCAACAAAACGCCAACCATAAATGCTATGGGTTTACAAAATACAAGAATGCACGAGTTTTCCTTCATTCTTCCGTACTCCATAAAAACGGCTACAATATGTAAAGGACAATGCTTTATTATACAATCGTCACGATATTTGCTTTGTCTCTCTTCTAGGATATAATGCACAAACAGTAATGTACATTATGAATGTAAAGCCTTTGTGGGTTGAAAAAATGTAAAATTATTTTAAAGGAATTGTTCTTGCCAACCAATATTGGCAACCAATAATCCAACGAAGGTCCAACAAAACGCCAACCATAAATGTTACTAGGATTTACAAAGTACAAGTATGCACGAGTTTTCCTTTATTCAATCGTCACGATATTTGCTTTGTCTCTCTTCTAGGATATAATGTACAAACAGTAATGTACATTATAAATGTAAAGCCTTTGTGGATTGAAAAATGTAATATTATTTTAAAGGAATTGTTCTTGCCAACCAATATTGGCAACCAATAATCCAACGAAGGTCCAACAAAACGCCAACCATAAATGTTACTAGGATTTACAAAATAGAAGAATGCACGAGTTTTCCTTTATTCAATCGTCACGATATTTGCTTTGTCTCTCTTCTAGGATATAATGCACAAACAGTAATGTACATTATGAATGTAAAGCCTTTGTGGGTTGAAAAATGTAAAATTATTTTAAAGGAATTGTTCTTGCCAACCAATATTGGCAACCAATAATCCAACGAAGGTCCAACAAAACGCCAACCATAAATGTTACTAGGATTTACAAAATACAAGTATGCACGAGTTTTCCTTTATTAAATTGTCACGATATTTGCTTTGTCTCTCTTCTAGGATATAATGTACAAACAGTAATGTACATTATGAATGTAAAGCCTTTGTGGATTGAAAAATGTAAAATTATTTTAAAGGAATTGTTCTTGCCAACCAATATTGGCAACCAATAATCCAACGAAGATCCAACGAAACGCCAACCATAAATGTTTGGCTGTTTACAAAATAGAAGAATGCACGAGTTTTCCTTTATTCAATCGTCACGATATTTGCTTTGTCTCTCTTCTCGGATATAATGCACAAATAGTAATGTACAAATAGTAATGTACATTACGAATGTAAAGCCTTTGTGGGTTGAAAAACGTAATATTATTTCGAAGGAATTGTTCTTCAAGTAGGTAGTTGTAAGGCCGAAGAATCTCGTTAAAATTCGAACGGTCAGGTTAGATTTGCTTGTCAGTTACAGAGAACATCGCAAGCCTTTTCCGAAGTGCCGGTACGTATCAGTAGGTAAGAAAGAGACGTATGAACGGAGCAGCAAGAACGCGGAACGCGGAACGGGCACTGTCCTGTCGTTGACGCCGCGCGATACGGGCGTTCCATCGTTTCCACGCAATCGTGCCGATGCAAATTGCCGGAACAATGATCGGCCGTGTTGTAACCGAATACATTGCACCGATCCACTTCCACGATACGAGTCTCACTGTCACACTAAAAAAAACTCACTCCGTAATACTCCGTATACCGTGGACAAACAACCGCATAACCCATGGTGTAATTGAGTCAACAATAGCATGTAAGAAGCACCGTTTACCGTGTCATCGGGAGAGTTAGGATAGATCTGCGGAGCAAAAAGCTGGGAATATCGTGGACAATTAAAAATTTGTTAGAATCATTTATTGGCCCGCATAATCCAGATGGCAGATAGTTCGGATATTAAAACAATTAATAATTAAGTCGACGATAGCATAAAAAGAAGCACGGTCTACCGTGTCATCTGCGGATCTCATATCTGCGGATGGCATATGCGACCGACACAGAGATCGAGTATTAGTAGGAATCGATATTAGTATGATACGAAAGAAACGATTGTTCCGAATCTATGTGCAGCTGTTTTTGTAGAGGTCCGGCAGCTAGTTATGGCGTAGCGAATTTACCGACCCAACGGCTCAGGAATTTAGATCCGGCCGTGACAGAGGGGTGAACGTTCTGTTTCTGGTTGAACGCCGTCACCGGGCTCGTGCATGGGACGCGCGATCACACATGGGGGCCGTGGATCGGTCGGTCGGTCAGCGGGGAATTGACAGGCACGATGGCAGACTTACACTTGATCAGGATGACACCGTTATGCAGCTCCTCCATCTCGTGGAGGCGAGCGATCTTCCTCGCACTGCGTGCTCCAGGTTAAGTGGCGACGACAAAACGTTCGTATCGAGCAACGTGCTCGTGGGCAGCGAACATACGCTCGCTCGCTAGTTTGCGCACCAAGTGGGGCCTGCCGATTCGCGAGACGACACTTTGGATGAACCGGAAAGAATCGACGATCCGTCGGGATTACGAGGCACACGTGGCGGCAGGGCTGACCGCTGGCATAATTAATATCGCGGCGTGCAGCACCGATAAGAAGAGCGCGTCCCGTCCGACAAAGAAACGCCACCAAAACCGAGTAAACATGGCCGTGCGCGCGCGCCTCTCTGGTTCTCCGTGGCCCGCGGAGCCGTCACGCACTGAGGGCGGTTGCATGGAAACGAAGGGCACGGAGGAGAGACAAACGGCAAAAGAGAGAGAGGCATTGTGTGTATGCCGTGGTTGTGGGTCTGTGTGCACCGCGCCGTCCGAACGAACAGAGAGAATGGAACAGAGGGTGCTGCAAGCTGCGAACGAGAGAGAAAGTTGGACAGAGAAAAATAGCGGACAACGCGCGGGAAACCAGCGGGAACGACAGAGACGCAGAAGAGCCGGTTACCGACGGACAAAGATGCCGTGGTAGAGCAGGACAGAACGGAGAACGAAAGAGACGAACGTACGCCGCGGTGCAACGGAACAAACGAGAAAGAGACGACGTAGAGAGGGCACGATTGTTCGAGAACCAGCGAAACAAGGATAGGAATATCGTTTCGCGGTAGTTCATCGAAATGACCGCATCGCGGCGCTACTTCGAACGGTCGTCACGATCGCAAGAATTCATGCTCCCGAACGGACTTGGTAAATCACGATTCTCTGACCTGGGTTATTGTTGAACGGCAAAAGCATCGGGCAGCTGGACTACGAGGACTTTGGATGAAAATGTATGCTCAAGTTTCCGGGCCTTTAGAGGCCGGGAACCTGGAAAATTCTTGGAAAGTTTGCACCCGTGGAAGAAAATTGCAGCTGCGCTCTTCTTCCCATGAGAAAATATTTAAACTGAATTCTCCTTGCTTGCGATCTAACGCTGCCGAAGATCGTTTGTGTTGTACGCGTACGTTGAAACGTACGTAAATACGTGCATGAATTTTCGTATATTTTCGCACGACTAAGCATGCGAATCTTCTGTCAAAAAGACTCGATGAATTTGCGCGTGAACGACTTGTAAGTACAACTTTGTAAAGTTGACACGTGTTTATGTATGCACGAATGAGGATTCATTCGAATGATTTAGATATAGGCGGTGATCTACAACTTCTCTGTAGACGAAGGAATTCTTTAAGTAGAACAAAAATGTGCAGTCTTCGCGCCGCGAGAAAAGCGATCGCAAGCAAACTGTTGGCACACAAAGAATGCTTAGGTAGTTGAAATACAATAGCAATCGGAAGTGCATACGTGAAATGCGTCTGCAGCAAAAGTTTGATGTGAACACAGCGCAGACAACGAATACGCCATAAATATCTTAGAGAACAAAACCGTTTTTCATGAACGTTACGCCTTATGAAAATATCGAACCGATCGTCTCGTGACTATAATGCTGTTCAAACACTTGAGCAGCATTGTTCACTGCAGTATGAGAAACGACACCAACGACTCATCTAGGAGGAATAAAAGTTTTCGCCAAGATCGAAATGTGTCGACTGAATGGTGTTGCCAAAGGGGCAGATGGCCAAGGCTAGAAGTTAATTGTATTTATGGAAATTCCCTTTCGACTTCGATCTTGGCAACACTGTACACTCGATGCGTCGTATTGCTCCATGATATTCTAACGGTCTATTATAAGAGATGCATGCTATGTAGTCGATTTGTGGTCGAAATACTAATAATCATGTTAAATTAAAAGAAAGAAAGAGTGGTAGACTCCCCCTCAGTTTTTCGATATCTATAATTCGAATATTTTAATATCCGAACTATCTGCCATCTGGATTATGCGGGACAATAAATGATTCGAACAAATTTTGAACACAATGGTTGGACTACAAATGTTCATGCATTTAAAATATATCTATGGATGCGACACATTTTTATTCAGACTTAGTTGTCTATAAACGTATGAATTGTTACGAAATTCTGTAGTTGCATACGTTGTGAAATTTTTGCGACGCAGTATTTTTATCGAGTAGGGAACTGTAAATACGTAAACGAAATCTTCAAGATCCCAATTTAAATAAACAATATTCAGCGACATACAAATAATTATTCTATCGTGCAAACGTTATTTTATGCGAACACTCGTTTCTCCAGTCATTCAAATACGAAGGCTTTGATTAGGACCGGATCATTGTGCTCGCAGGTCATGAGCACCTTTATATTTGACGGATTACCACTCCCTTTGCTTTCATGTACCACTTCATTGTCCTTGCCATCTTTCTTTTCTTTGCGTTAATTCTGTTTTCTCAAGCCCTAAAATTTTCGTTGGTTTTAGGTACGGTAGCCGTGGTTGTCCATCGGGTACTTACGGCCCTGAGATTTATTGCGGTACCGTGCGCGTGCGTGCGTATGTAAGTTTCTGTTGACGATCGATCGACGGATCGATAACGCTCGGTAAGAATCTCTCTCATGGTCGATAAGACAGTGAATCTGTTGGAAACGAGGGACGGTTGGCCGAGTATGGGGGAAAAAAGAGTTGTTGTGTGGTTCTAATGGGAGATGGCGACGCGGTTTGTTTTCGCTCCTTGATTGGCACGCAGTCACAGAGCAGAGTGAAGAATCAAACGGAAGACTTCAAGAATCAATTGTCATTGCGCATGCGTCCAGTAGTAGTATTACTCCGCGAACATAGCCGCGCAACTCTGCGACATGGAAAGCGCAGGCGCATGGAAATTGTATACCATGAACGTAATACTTATATGTAATTAGAGAGAATAAATATAAAAATTCTTGTAAATACAACACTTAAATCTCTGCACTCGAAGCTATTTTGGCTCCACGATTCGAATGAAATGAATGAATTTTTTATTTTGTAAATATCAAATCCAATGTGTCTACTCGCACCACACTTGAATGTTTACCAATTTATCGAACACGAAGACGTTTAGTAATGCAGGAATTGTATTAAACTATCGTACAGTAATATTTAATAGCGATGCGCCTAATACGACAAAAATAATGTTCCAAGTAAAGAACCAGAATCAACAAAACTCTTGCACCAATAGTTCCTTATTTCATTGATTTCCATTACGTTCATCAACAATATCGCAACAATTCGAAGGTACGTAAGTAAAATTGTAATGTTTCTTATCTGTTTCTTATCTGTTCTAAGCAAGTTAATAGAGCTATTTATAGAAATATAATTAGACTATATCATTCGGTAGCAAGTTGAGCAACTGGAATAAAAGACGGTTAACACGTCGAACCGCAGACGGTTAAATACAGTTTTCAAGAGTCTAATTTTTCAAATATTGCCGCGCTTTTGCACGTTTTCGCGCACATTCCCCTCTATCCTTTTATCGAGGTATCTATAGGAAACGATGGAGACGTTGTCTTCACCGAACAAGAGATAATATCGTATCACGGTAACGTTCAGAGGCTGTCCAGTTTGAAAACAAGGGTAACAGGTATTTGGACAGAGTTTCGCTGATGCGAGACTATTTCGTGACGCAGCTAAAGAGTGGCTAGTTGTGCGCCTGGTTCGCGAGCAAACTGCTCGTGTATACGCATTGCCCAAGTGTTGCGTCCCCACCAGAGATCTATGTTTGCAGCTTCCACCACGGCGGTAGCTGCCGACTGTCGTTCCACGTATACTCCCCTCTAGCTCCTTGCTGAAGACTGAAACCAGGTCTATATTTTAGTACGCATCAGAATCTCGACTATGAGAAGTTTTCACACGAGTGTCTGTGTCCCTGGTAACGGTCAGCATGACGCAGACTTCACAGCAGACCAAGTTTCGATGTGAGTTCTGGCTTGTGCAAAACAAACGCTTTTCGGTGCCACTTTCTGGGGACACGTGTGCGGCCCGCGGATTTTTCTGTTCTGGCCTGTGCGACGGACAGTTTTCCACGGGGCTCAACATTCGATGGTTTCGAGCAGTGAACCCTGTTTCACGCGCAGATATCTCCGACACGACGCGACGTGGCCCGTTCGTTTTCATTTTAATCGTCCCGCGTACCGTGCATACGTCAGACACGAATACCCATTTCGCTACGTAGATCCACCCGTGATACGCAAGTGCGAGTCGCAAACGTGTCCCCTTGCGTCACAGTTGCTGTAATGCTTGCTTTCTGCCGGCTTGAACTTTGTTATCTTCCTCCTCGCGCAACTTTCCCCATCCCATCCCGTCCCGTCTCGTCTCGTGATTCAGGACCGTAAACGAAGCCCGAACCATCGAACACCAAGTACCTAGAACTGGTTCGAACAAGAACTTACGGTCCACGCTGTTCCTCAAATAGAACCGATTCACAAGTTCGAACCGCTTGAATTTTGTATTAGATTCTTCGAACTATTCAATCATTTTGTCGTATGCGTAAAAATAAGTGCTTGCAAGTACTAAATATAAACGAAGACAAAATACTAATTTCTTTACGCGTCATTTTCATATTGTTGGAAGCGTAACAATCTTTATATAGGTTTCTAGTAGAACTAGATAGCAAAGCTGAGTAACCACTATTTCTAGTAAATACTTCATCCTTTATAGATCACTAGCAAAAGGTTTTGTATTTGTTTCCGAGCCAATTACATTGATTGAGAACTAAATATTTACTTCTTCTTTTTAAATCGTTGTTTTTTACTTTAAAAAACGCATTATGCTGTTATGAAACCTTGTCGAATGATTAAATCGCACATTGTAATCTAGAGCTAATGAATAGACTGCGGGTCTTTATGCATTTGTAGGAAAATTGAGAAGATGAAATTCAAATTGTTGAAAAATTTTAAAAATTGAAGATGTTAACCCTTAGCACTCGAGTGGTGACTCAGAGTAGCCATTAAAGTAAATATGTTGGTATCTAATCAATTACTAAACATTTAAGTATTGTATGAGGTATTATATAAATATCCTAGAAATATTCTAGGTCGGAAGAAATGTTTAATTTTCGAGTTAAAATAGCTCCGAGTGCAAAGGGTTAATATATGATTTCTCCTTGATTAAAATCGTTGAGGAAAGAAATAATATTCAATTTAGTTTCTATTTCTTGCAATCGACGGAGACAATTTTTGTTTTACATAAAGATCCGCAGTCTACTAACGAATAAGATTTTTATAATCAGGAATATTTGATACAGTCCGCGGAATTCAAAGTTGCTACAATGAGTTTCTTGAATTCGAACAGAGTCGACGCTATCAAATTACTGCGATCCATGGATGTGTAAACATATACATTTAGGCATCGACTTAACCGGAGGCTGTCATTAGCGACCATGATTTACGATGCCGTGCGGTTTTAAAAGCTATCGTTGAATAGCGTGTGTCTCGTGAAAAATAACGATTAGAACGTTCATGATACATTTGCTTCTATTTGGATATTATTACTGTAATTTGGTTCGTCACATTTTCAGTTCCAATTAATGTTATTTCTCGAATGTCACCGTAATTAAGGTTTAATAGCAATGCACGTATGCGCACGTTGCGTGTGCAAGTTGTGTAGTATAATTTTTCGTTCTCGACTGTATGGAATGCATAGCACGTTAGTGGTTGGAACGAAAGTCCATGTAGAGACATCTGCTCGTTACGTCCTGCGACTTTCTCTTGCGGGTCGTATTGTAGAAATCTAGGAATTCCTTTAGTGTTCGCGAATACCGAGTTATTATGATCGAGATGTATTTGAAAATTGCACAAAAATCTATTTTTCCAGTAAACAGCATTACCAAAACTTGCTTTTCAACCCCTTGTCTTACAATGTCGTGTCTGACTCGCGATGAAGATTCTGAACAGATCCTGATAAAAATGTATGTTAACCCTTGGCACTCGAATGGTGACTCAGAGTCACCATTAAAAGTTGTTGTACCATTATTCAAGATAATGTTTACATTATTGAGTACATTGGGATCTAACCAATTACTAATCATTTAAGTATTGCACGAGCTATTATATCAATTTCATATCAATAAAATGAAAAAAAATCATATAGAATGGAATTATTCTAGGTCGGAAGAAATGTTTGATTTTTAAGGACTGCGTCTCCTAGACAGACGACACTCGCGCGTGACTGCACACAATCACCACAGTACACTCACACACCGCTAGACCACGTATACGTACGCGAGGATTGCAAGGGTCCGGGATTCCACTTCTGATTTCTCAATAATGCAAAGACGGGGTTT
>CM052193.1:11208669-11232268 GCA_028455805.1 Lasioglossum figueresi | reverse complement strand
AAAAACACACTACAAAGGATCGAATAATCGGTAAAACAAATATAGTAAAAATTTAAGTTCAAATACACACACTTTTATTCAGGTAAAGTATCACCGACGATCGATGTAGTTTCATCATTTGTATAGGCGGAAGAGTTCGCTCGAGGTTTATTATTCTTATCTGAATGCGATGAAAAGTTAAAAACAATAGTGCTTCTGGGTTACGGAGGTATCGTTTTCAAGGTAAGAGTGAATAAGAAATTTTTAAAAAATTTTCAATTTCCGAATTAAATTCTCCTAAATGTTCGAAATGTCACATTGTGCGACGGAGTTAAGCGGAGGTTACAGATTCTAGTCTAAATGTAAACAACCGGGGTCACCGACGCGACAAAATGATGGCACAGTCTTAAAATTCTTTCTCTGCAGTTAGCACTAGACCGTCAGACTGTTTCTATCGTGTACTATTTTACTGTGAATTAAATATCGTGCGTGTTTCTTATTATCTTCTATTGAAATTACACTATGGGTAGTGGAAAATCTTCATCCGATGCTGAAATAAAAACGATTTTGACATTGCGTAAAGAGAATTGCTCGGTATTATACATCGGAGCAGAAAAAGTGGTGTATAATTTCTTAAAAAATCCCAAAACATACGGTAAAAAGAAGAGTTCCGGTCGACCGAAAGCAGTAAGCGATCGCGGAAAACGTGCAATTTTAAAAGAAGCTTCGAATTCTTCGGGAACAGCGCGACCACCTAGCTGGCCACCTGACAACTGTCTATTTCAGGTGATCGCGATGCTAGAGTGCTGTCCAGCTAGTTCTAAATCTGAGAAGTCCGAGTTAACCTCGCCGAAGGTTCGGTTCTCCCTTTCCTTGGGAAATTGAGGACGGAGGAAGCCGAGAACAAAGACTCGGACTGGCTCAGAATTCGCAGGGTAGTTGTGAAATGAAACGCAATTGCAAGATGGGGGCGTTGAAAGCAGACGTCCGCGTAGCTGCCCACGTGTCCCAAAACCGTTGACCAGGGCCGGGAAAAACCCCACACCTGGCAGGTATAAAACGCCAAGGGCAAATCCGCACAACCGAGGCGAGGCAAAGGACAGGAGGTTGATGGCGAAGCAGTAAAATGCTATAAAATCTAGACAACGTCGTCCCTACGACCTGCGTACGGGCTGTAACCATTAGCGGAATTACGGTAACAGGCCCAAACCGTAGTCTGATAGCGTTTACGGTGAAAACTCACCAAATGGGCTCGCAAAAAATGAATCAGATGCGTGTATTAACTGTGGCTCGGACGACGATTTCAAAGCCTAATCGGGCTTAATTTTGCCTACAAATCATCTGATTCGCTATACGAACAAATAAGAATTGAAATATTGTTGATACTATTATTTTTTCTGAAGCACTTAAAAGTAATTGTTAAGTCAACTAGCCCCGTCAGATATGTCAATCGACACCATAGCCGGGGTTTGTTGACTTATTTCTCTCCCTAATCTAAATTTGATTAAAACTACAACTAGGTTCAATCAAAACGATTTTCAAAATTACATCGGTATACCTAAGTCAATGTGCAAACTTTTGGTGTACAACAAGTCAGCAAAATAGCAATGGTTCGTTGGTAAAAATTAAATATGTTAAAAGTTTGTCAACCAGTCCCGATCTCCCCTATTTTACCTACTGAAAAACGTCAACTTTGCATTATCGAAGGCGCATTCCTCACCCTTGCAATCGTAGAAACGAGTTTACTTCCTTAAAACAAAAGGAAAAGCTCGCCGGATAACAACAATAACAACCCCAAAGTGCCGTAACGACAGCGATCAACGTCAACGGGAACCTTCACGGAAAGAATTCGAGTAACTTCGATTATTGTTCGCTGTTCTCCCATGAGCGGAATTTAAATATTCCAGCGTCGGTCTCACACGAGCGGAGGTGTCAAGCGTTCTGCATGCTTCGCGAAACAACGCTCGCGGAAAAGGAGCGGCACCTTC
This sequence comes from Lasioglossum figueresi, assembly GCA_028455805.1. Lineage (NCBI taxonomy): Eukaryota > Metazoa > Arthropoda > Insecta > Hymenoptera > Halictidae > Lasioglossum > Lasioglossum figueresi. Next base: position 11,230,301 of record CM052193.1, on the reverse strand, counting down.
GGTGTTTCTGTCTTTGTCCGACAGTCTTGTCTTCGGTTGATAGTCCCGGCACGGGAGTCACGGGTCGCGCAACAAGAATTTTTAACGAAGCCGCAGTGCCGCGGACACAATTAATTCCCGGCTGCGAATGGTTCGTGACCGAAGCCTGACCGAAGCCGGCTTCGATTGCACTTTCATTGTCGCGATTTATTGTCCCCGGTGACCGATCGCGGAAATGAAATCGAACACGCCGAGTTATCGCGCGACACCCGATCGATCGTCCGCCATCAATCCGCGTCCTGTCCGGAAATCAGATTATATTATCAAGCTGCTGGAAAATAAATGACTGCTTCTAATAACATACTGGCCAACTTTCTCCGTCAACCAAAAGTAATTACATTTCCCGTGTTTGACGTTATTTCTGCACATTTAGAATATGCAAAATATTTTGTTAGAACGTATTGAAACATCTTCGAGTAAAAAGAGTTTACCAAAGTTATACTAAATAAGTATTTCCAATTGTTTTTCACTTACAGAGTACGAATATGTAGAAATACCATTGAATCTATCAATTTAACTTGAATATAATTGGTATACAAATAAATCTTTAGAGTAAAGTGTCCAATTATATCTTTCACATTGTTTTTTACAAACATATGTAGAGTGTTTTGAAAATGTACACACATCTTGACAGCTGATAACTGCGCTACGAATTTCATGCGTTCATAAGAAAAATGAATAGACGAAACTGTGAAGTACTGGGAAAACTTAAGAATATTGTTATACTATTTTAATATCAATAAAATTGTTAACAGGCAAAATTCAATTTTTATTCGTTTCTGTTTCCTACAATTGGTTTAGAAAACTTTCATTGGTAACTAGACTGCGGATCTTTATGCAAAATAGAAATTGACTGTATGAGTTGCAAGAAACAACAACCACGTAGAAGCTTCTCGTTTTCATTAATAATCTTAATAAGTCAAAAATACATTTACGTTCTTAGCACTAAACCTAACGAGCCTTAAAAGTAACTGGTACATGTTCATCTCTTATAAAAATGACAAGATCGATTTTATTTAGAATTTGTAAAGCTCCTATTGTGATATGTGCTCCATTTAAGGTATCTATGCAATCATTTCTAATGAATTATTTATATTATATGTCATTTTGACCGGTGATGGTAGATTTAGTGTTAAATTCTTTTAATCTCTGACCTATTTTAAATTGCACCCACTCATTTTTCTCATAAATGCAGAAAACTCGCAGTCTACTGAATAACATACTTTATTTCTATTCCTTTTAAATTTAATCGAGTGGTCAACTTGCAGGTTTAAAGTGTGTATACATCTTTTTGGAAAACCCTGTATGTATTTTATCATTATTATAAAATTGCTAATGAAATATTTAACACGCTACGAATACTAATAAATAATGATGTTTGTAAATCTTTTTGTAGAAATTGTTTTTATAATTTCAATGTGGATTATAATGTTTGTCAAACACGAGGTGGATCATTTGTTTTCCAGCAAGCTAGCGATTCCGCTGAAGAACCTCTCGTTGATAGTTCAGGGATTCGCGAGATCTAGAACCGCTCTAGAAATTCTCCGAGTAAATGATTCACGAATGACTCACCAGTCTTGTTGCTGTTGCTGCCGAAAGAATGCAGTTTTTTCCAGCCTTTCCAACCCTTTTTCCAGATCATGGCGGCCTTCGTTTTACGCTGACCACCGGCTAATTCAGGCGTGCTGGTTTTACCCATTCCTCGCCTCAAGGACCCCAGTCCAGACCTAAGCAAAGAACAATTGGCAACATTATTTCTCTGTCTCTTCGCCTCCATTTCTGGCCGTGCAATGGCTACGCTGAATCAATAAACGCGACGTTGCAAAACTATCTAATAATTCGTGCCGCTTGATGCGTAAGAATAGCTGCAAGCGACAGGAATCATTTCAACATGAATTAAAGTCGTACATTAAAATATTGAGTTGACAGGAAAGTAATTTCGGTATCTTAAGGTGAACTAGAGCCAAATTTTGTTATTCAAGCAACGAACTTTAACGAATAAGATATTTTCCCTTCTGTTCGACGATCTTTTGCCAAAAAGAACAATCAAGAAAATATTTTATTAAAGTTCGTCGCTTGAATAAAGAAATTCGATTTGATCTCACCTTAAAATACCGAAATTACTTTATTGCCGACCCAATAAATACACAGTATTTGAAAAATAGTCTCGATACATGTATGTGTGTGGAAACTTTGGGACCGAAACGTCACTCTTACGTTTTACAGACAATACCAATGATAAAACGTTTTTGTTTCTGATGATTTTTTAAGAAACCTTTTTGCTTTTTAAGAAGCAACTTTTATCAACATATTTGTGACATTTTTCTGATCGAAACAATACCGAACACGATACCATTTGCATCGTATTTATTTGTTTAATTCACGATACAACAGAATCTCGATTATCCGAACTAATCAGTGGAACATGAATGTTCGATTATCCTGCAACGGTGTTAGATTAAATTGTTACGCATTTGTGTAATGAATTGTTCGCATGAGAAACATATTCGAATAATGGACACTCCAAGTATCATCAGTTCGGATAATCAAGATTCTACTGGATTGTCAATTGAAGAATCACGCATGCATCAAGTGGTATCGTATTTTGTCTCAATTTAAACAGAAAAATGTGACAAATATGTTTCTAAAAGTTTTATTGGATAACAATAAAACACAAAAATGTTTTAATCCTGTATCACGTTATGTTTCATGGAAATTGAGTTTCTAAGTCCCGTTAAGAGTATACCCGCATTAGCGAGAAGAAATTGTTCAACAATATCGTGCACATCTCTTTCACATATATCGAGACATTATCGTACTCTTTAACATAATTTTCAATACACTGAGATTTTTAAAAACGCAAGTTATATCTGTGGTTGTCAGGAAGAACGCCGCATGTCACATACTTTCACTTTCGAGATATTGCCGTTTAAAGTTTTGATCGTTAATGCTTTGACATAGGACATTGGTTAAATTGCATTGTTTTCTGAGCTTTTCGAATTTGTTTTCATGACTTTCTTCTTGGTAAATACTTAAATGCTACAACGCTCAATTAATGCATAAACTCAAATTTTTTGAAATTGTGACATGCGGCGTTTATTCTTACAACCACAGATATAAGCGCGCCAATGAGTAATACGATATCTTTGACCAAATTTAGGATTTTTTCACGAAGAAACTCGGTAAACAGTAATTTTAGTATAATTTATATTTACAGCACACTTGTGTTTGGAAAGTGCGTTATTCCGCGCACGATTCGTTATCAATTAATTTTAATGATTCGTGTCCATTTACCAAACAAGTAACTTGAAGTACGCTGTGTTCCATAAAAGAAGAATTATTTATGATACAATTAATTTCTAATAAAAGTTTTATTTCTGTTACCGAATGTGCTCGTAAAAGGTTGCCCATAAATTATGTCCAATCTCATGTAGCAATAATATTACACGAAACTATGTACGTATGGACGACTAAAATTCTCCACGGGCAGCTGAATCTTTTAGCGTTTAACTACAAGCGTAACAGCAATTGAACACCAGCGATTTTTCAGTCACGCAACAAATACCGTCGTTATCATTCCGCGGACGGTATCTCCCTTCCGCTAACTGTCGTGGGATTTTCGTATCTCCTCCAGGCGTTAGAACGCTACAAAAATCGCTGCTGTGAAACTGATACCAAAGATACAAACGAAGACAACACAACCCCTAGCAAGAAGTGTCCGATCAAAATGTACGATTTAGTCGCTGAAGGAATTACTTGTGCTGTTCCAAAGAGTATGGAAACTTCATGGACCTCATCAATCAAATTCTTCGATCCAAATATTCATCGACAAAGATATTTATCCTCTTCGTTACAAATGTGAAATACTTGAATTTACTCTGACATGTGAAGTAAGAATTATCAAGAAAGATAAAATAAATATAATACTTAGAAATATTGAGATAGCAGTAGTGTGACTTCAAAGTTACAACAAGCCAAGCTATAGAAAGTTAAGTTTTATGTATTCTGATGATCGATAGCGACTTTTCCGTTTCGTTTGCTGCATGGAAAATGTGAACACAGATTTTCCCAATCAAATACTTGTTGCCAGGGGTGGCGGCATTAAAATTAAAGCTGGAGTTACTGTTCTTGACTCAACCTGTAACTTGCACTGGAGCTTCCACTGAAGCCACTGTCCATGTCACAGCCAACAGGCGAAAGGAGGTCGTCGGTGGGACTGACCGAAGATAACAGCTCCTCGGTGGACGCTTCCCGTTGATCCTGAGGCTCGTCTTCGTCGTTGTTATCGACCACGGTCGGCATCAACATTGCCTCCACGCTCAGGTTCAATTCCCCAAGCACACGACGATGCCGTGACTGGACTCGTCGAACCTCTTCCGCCACCAGGGACCTCCTCGAGCCATGCAACGCTCGGTGACATTGTCTGCTAATGAATCGAAGCGATTAATAGACGGAACCATTATGTTTAATCGATAAACGTATTCGGCTGATGCGAAGCCTCTGTTACTTGATCCTGTCTTGATCGCTTGTACAGGTAAATACCTCTGCCCAGAGATCATGGTTTTCAACGGCTAAATCAACACGTGTACACGTACACGCGTGTTTAAATTTTAAAAATATTTAATCCTTTCGTACAAAAATATTTAAATATTTTAAAGATAGAAACCGATCTGAACTCAAATCATGTAAGATTTAATTAGTCGAACAGACTAAATTTTTAAACTTCTGCATTTAAAATGTATCTTAATTCAACATCGAGGTCACAAACACCTGTATAAATATGATCTTCCTAAAGATATAATGCTGTTATCCCTAAGGTAATTTTTCTAATAATTTTTATTTAAAATTTCTAATATTGTTACACTAATTTATGATTATAAGTTTTAAAGTTCATTTTATTTAAATATCACCCCAATAAAATAATTTACATAATAAATTATATATATATACTATGAAATAATAAATTTTATGTCATTTATAAAATTCTATAGGGTCTTATCGTCCCTTAAAAAAAAATTAAGCATTCTTACTTGAGTTTTAAATTAATTTTTTAATATTGAAACAGTTTATATTTCATTTACCCTTTCGTTCCAGCCCTTAATTAAAAGACAAATGATCATGCTACCTTTGTACAGTCAATACACTGCAGCTATTTAAAACTTCATGGAGCAGGGGAGAGTTTAAATTATTTGTCAAAAAGACATGTTTTTGTTAAACAGGTGAATGTACGTGTACACGTATATTTTATATGAAAATATTCATGGACCGTATCGAACATTTAAGAGCTGTTCCTGGTAAACGTGGTGATCAAATTCGTGTTGAAATAGTTGCAGTGGTAAAAAGAATCCTGGTTTATGCGAAATATCTAAACTCGTAAGAATATTAACCGACGAAAATGTTGTCAACGCAACGCTATTGGAGCAAATATAAACATACATCCATTACATTGTACTACAATTGTACTACAATTGTACATTACGTACTTTTACAGCATATAAGTCAATATTAACTGAGAAACGGCAGCAACTAAGTGCTACAAACATGGAAAAATTACTAGTAACTTATTGTAACGCAAATTATGGCGTTTACGTATAAATAAATTGTTAACTAAAACATAACTGATAAATACCTCTTTGTATTAGTCCTGATCATAGTTTTTGTACGTATTTGGATATTTTATGTGCATATTTGCATAACCTTTTTACATATTTTACGTGCATGAACATCCGCAGTCATCGTCAACTAGTGTTTTGGGAAATCTCGCCATAAACTCTAGCATTTTATGTAAAAATAATCAAATGTTGATCTTGACTTAACCTAGGTTTCTCAATTTAAAGTCAAACAATATGATCATAAGACTGTGGATCTTTATGCATTTATGAAGAAATTGGCTAGGTGAAACATAAAACAGTGAAAAATTAGAAAAATCTGAAGGTAACGTTATGTTGGCTTCAGGTGTAAAAATCTATTAGGGGACGAAATGAATTTTTATTTAAGTCCCGCTGCCCACGATCGGTGCTCAATATTTTTACTTTGCCTAAAGATCTGCAGTCTGATGATTAGACAGCGGATCTTTATGCAACATAAAAATTTTCTGCATGAATTGTAGCAATCTGGAAAGAAATAAAAATTTATCTTCCTTCTTAATACGTTTGATGGTTTGAAAATAATGTAACAGTATTATTAAATTCTTTTAATGTTTTTACTGTTTCAAATTACGCCTACTAATTTTTGTCATAAATGCATAAAATCCGCCATCTACCGTTGATCATTCGATAGAGTACAGTAGATTTTGGTTGACTGCAACTTTAGAAAATTCGTGTTCAATCATTTTAAATAGCAATTCAAACAGCCAAGTGATCAAGGGGGTGTAGGTTTCTATTCACGGGCAGAGGATCGAGAGCAGAAGCAACAAGACCGCCTCTGTCGGCCGCAAGAAAAGCGTCGCATAATAATTTACCAGTGAATCGGAGTCAATTTGAATGGGTATTTATCTTGTCCCGATGAATGACTTAGGTCCCGGCCGCGAATGCGCCGCGGACAATCCACGACTGTTGTTTTCTTATTGTTCGCGACTTAATCACCGTCTCCGGGCATCCGGTGGCCGGGACGCGTCGAATCGGGCCAAGTGGCCGGGACGCGCTTGTTGTCCACTTAAAACCGCATTCACTCGCGTCGGTGAAGTTCACTTCGCGTCGGGCGAATGAACCGCGCGTATTCATCAACCATTTAGACCGAATGAAACTGTAATTCTGCACGCTATCGACCGTAAGAAGCCCGCGGGTCTCTCTCCCTTGGAAACTAACACCGTCTTCCGGTTAGAGATGCACTCTCATGGGGGTACGGTTCTACACGGTTCTACACGGTTCTCTATAGGGTGTCTAATGTAAAGGGACCGTACGTAACATATATCCGAAAATTTTTTACGAAAAACATCAGCACCTGTTCATTACTTAAGTTGAGAGTATCAATCACTCGATATTCCAACTGCATGAAATTGCATGCGATCAAGGGTGCCATTTATTATTTAGCTTATCCTGCGGGTAAGCTTAACAATGAACTCTCCTGTAATAGACACGTTGTTGGTAATCTTTCGCCGTTTCGTTTTATAATGTCATAAGTAGCAGCGAATTTTATGAACTTATAACAAAAGTGTGTAAGTCAAATGCGAAATGGATGAAACCTTTAAAATGTATCGCAATTATTCAGGAAAGAAACAAATGTTTACAGTAAAGTCGCGTTTACTCTCCGCAATCGTGCACGCGATCACTGTCCAGTGCTTACTCCTTCCACTGTCATCAAATATAATATCGGTATGCGATCACTGTCCGCGCAGAACACAGGCTGTCGGGCAGTAAACGCGACTTTACTGTACATAGCTTTTCCGCGTCTTGGATTTGATACAGACAATTTTTATTTTGAATAATAAATCCGCAGAGACGTCTTTGCGCATCTAAGGGTTAATCCAAAAAAAAGAGAAGAATGTCTTTAAAGAAAGACCACACGATTAAAGAATTAAATGAGATATTTATTTAGACAATCGTCCAAATAAAAGTTTCTTTTGGTACTTGTTGCCTATCAAAAGTCGAAGATGTAATTCAGAATAATATGTCTTACTGAGAAATTCCGACGATCAGAATAAGATTCTTGGGTTAATCCCCTAACACGTTCCATGCCGAGCTGTTTTTGCTCGAATTTTCATTCAGGCCATTTGCTTCGTTCTGTACTGCATTTTTTTTTATCATTTTTTATAATACCTCATTCTTTTGGTCGGAATATTCTAGTGTTAAGATGCCTCTGCTTGACTTTACAATAAATCTTTAAAAAATTCTTCGTTTTTCGATAGAGTCGGCCTGAACAGAAAGTTCCAAGATCTTCGACAGTTGACACACTATTAGAACACAAAAGTTTTTAATGTTTTTATTGGTTTCTTACTTGATCTCGGAGATCTCCTCGTAGATATTCTCTTCCGTGCCGTATCTGGTCATGTACGTGTGCCTCTTGAACGTTTCCGGGCATAGCGGTTGTTGCTGTTGCGGCTGGACACGGCCCAGGCCCACTTCCGCCGGATACGTACCATGCAGCCTGCTTGGTCCGGGGTTGTAGTAAGCGTACGAATAATCCTGAAGGGGATGTTGGTGAGAAGAGCTCGTCATGGCAGAAGTGACCGTAGTATCCACCAGTGCTGCGCAGGGCATCTGCAAAAGAAATATTTAATATTTCTTCACTTCTATGACGTAGAACATTTTTCGAATAATTATTTCATTCAGCTTTAACTTTCCAGAGACGACGTGTGCGCGCCGTACTGACTCTGACGAATACGAGGATCAACACTGGAAACTACAAGCCCTAAAAGTAACCGGTACATGTTCCCTTATAAAAATTACAAGATTGGTTTTATTTAGACTTTGTTCAGCTCCTATTGTAATATGTCCTCCAATAAAGATATCTATACAATCATTTCTTATGAAATTATTTTTATTATATCATTATATCAATAATCGTAAAATAAAAAATCTGGAACCGGTCATTTTGACCGGTGATGGTAGGTTTAGTGTTAATAGAAATACATATTTCATATTTGTTCACTTTTATACCGTCAAAAATTATTCTACTTACGATTAACTCTTCAGAGACGACGTTTGTTTAAATTGATAAATTCATCAATTCAAAATTTATTACGCAACGTCAGATTACTAGGTATTTTACCAGTTTCGTGCATTGTCGTGTATTTTCTAGAATTTTAAGATAGCTATGAGAAATATCAAAAAGTCTAAATCACCAACAGATAACTTGACAATCCGATATTGTCCCTGAAGAGTTCATCAGAATTTGATACAACTTCATCCTATTCTTAATTTTTTGAAAGTATATCACCAACCCAGCAAATGCATTTCACTTTAAATGTTTTAAAAGCTATTGATATAATATGTGCAAATCTGCATGAACTTTTGTAAAATCGTTGTTGCATGGAGTTTGATTAAGACGAGCCTCTCTAATAAAATTGTTTACACGATAAAACTGATTTATTTCTAGCGGCAGATATGTAAGAAAGTTAAAAGTAGTTGGAAATCTAGCACTGAGCCTATAGCTATCCTAAATAGTAAAGGTTTAGTAATTAGTTCATTCAGAGTAGCAGACAGCTGTTAAACTTCGGATGGTAAACATGTTTAAGTATTAGATTGACTGTGACTTCTAAGAAACATATTTTGCTTTCAGGCTTAATAAGAACAACTTTTGATAGGAGCTTTTGCTTGGTGAATTGAGCCTAATAACAACTTCTAGTAAAAGCTTTTGCTAGCTTAGGCCAAAATAAACCTAGACGCCGTGCGAGAGTGCTAACCCTTTGCTGTCGGAGCTATTTGAACTGGAAAATTAAACATTCATTCCTAGCTAGAATAATTCCATTCTATATGATTTTTTTCATTTTATGGATATCAAACTGATATAATACCTCATACAATACTTAAATGTTTAGTAATTGGTTAGATACCAACATATTTAATAATGTAAACGATATCTCTTGAATAATGGTACAGCAATTTTTAGTAGTGAAGGGCTAAGGGTTAAATCTTTACAATAGAAGACTTTTCAGATCACCTGCCAGCAACTTGAAGGCATTTGTTGATTTATTATTTGCAGATACAATCGCTAAACATTTATAACAAAAATAGGTAGGTGTAATTTAAAATAGCATAGATATTGGAAAACTTTAAACGTTCTATTATATTATTCTCAACCTACTAAACATAACAGGGAAGAAAATAAATCTCTAATTCACTCCAGTTTGTTGCAACTCAGGTAAGAAATTTTTATTTCGCATAAAGATCCCAGTCTAATAATCACTCGAATTAAATAGGACTCGGTATAGAATTTAATGGATGCAGTTTTGATTAAACAGAAATTGTAGATCTTGCAAGTACCATTAATTGCTAGCAGTTTTTCACGTTCTATTAAAAAGAATTTCCCAGTTGCGAGTGAGGTTCAGATTTTGTACCTGACTGTGAGGAGGTGGATAAGGTGGAGGTGGTGGAAACTCCAGGTTGACTCTTCGCGGTGTCGAGACACCCGACGCCATTCCTGGTCCTCCTAAAGACGAAGCCATGATGCATCGTTCTTCTGCTAGTCAATCATGCTCTTCTTTCTCATTGTCCCTCCAGTACTCTGAAAAAATTTCAAACGTTTCTTATTAACGCTGGCTACCAAGAATTTTTCGATTTCACTACAATTTGTATGATGGATTACACCATTTTTATTGTTTCATGCTTCGTTTGTTTTAAGTACCTCAAGATTGGAATGATTTCGTGCAATGTGTACTGTATAGAACATTAAGTACATGAAGGGTTAAATTCGTTTAATCATAATTATGCTGTGAAAGCTCAACCCTCATACGTTGTCGAGATTTTCTATTCTATTCGAAATTTTCCATTCATCTACAATTGTTTTTTGATTACATATTTGTTCAAAACATGAGATTACAAATGAAACAAATATGGTCAAATTGAAGTGTAAAATGGAAATAGATCGAAATTACAAGAAAAACTATATTGTGCAAATATTTCTGAAAAGATTTGCAGTTAAAATAATTTAGAGAATGCGCGGATTTTCTATATTTTTGACAAGAATGAATAGCTACAATTTGAAACTGTGGAATGATTAAAAGAAGTAGAGTGCATCGATGTATTATTATAGAGCTACTAAAACTATTACAGATAAAATAAAGAAAATCCTAATTAATTTAAGAATTTTGCAACAGGTGCAAACCATGTCTATTTTACACGAAGAACTGCAGTCTAGTAGATACTTAATTTATTCACAATCATTTCATACAATTTTCTATCGCCTAAAAAAGAACAAAACAGTCCAGCGAATGAAAAGATCTTCAGGATGCACTATCTACAATTAGTGATGGGATCTGAATCGCTTCGAATCGCTTCGATTCAATATTTACGACAAAAATTTCGAATCATTAGTAACACAATTCGAAGCTTAGAACTCTTGAAACTATTGGACGTCTCGAAAGTCTTCATTGTCTTAAAAACCTTGAAAGCCTTAAAACTTTGAAAAGTTTGTAAGAATCGAAACTTTTGAAATGTTACATCTATCACGAAACAATGATTACGTCATGTCAGCATTGCGATGAATAACGGTATGAACGTACCAATATTATAAAAAGTATAACATTTATCAAGATTATCAAGACTTTTAAAATTTTCAAGACTTCGAGTCTTTCAAGAGTTTCAAGAATTTCTGATTTCGAATGAATGTCGAATTGATTCGAAACTCTGTGATGATTGACTTGTTCGAAAACTTGCAAGACGGAGTATTGTATGCCCATCGCTACCTACAATCCCGACGACCCGACTGTTTCTCGGAATAAAAAGACTCGTTCACAATTATTGTGCAACGCGTCGGAGGAACAGACGGAAACTGTGTTTTATGAACTGATAATGCTATAATTCTGGGGGAATCGTATCGATCGAGGTCACAGCTGATCTTCCTTTCAAAGAATCTCACCGACGCGATGCGACGAGCGTAACCAGGCGTGTCGTGCTTTGATCACCGCGCGCGATCTACACGATTTTTAACGGGAAAGGTATCATTAGGCTCTCACGCCCGAGCGGTTTGTCCCCGCTTAAGAATTTATCACTTGCCGCAAATAAAAGAGTCGGACCGAGTAACACGAAACTTTATGTATGTCCGGTAAAAGAGACCACGTAACGCGACAACCACGATTTCAATGAAGCGACAGAAAATATCGAGGGATCCGGATAATTGGGATCTTGATCCAACAAAGAAACGCTAAACAAGTCAAAACTAATTAAGAAATTGACCCCTTGCACTGATATTTATTTTGTTGTTACGGTGGTTAGAAATTCTTCAACGTTCAGAATTTCATAGAAGAAAAAAAAAGTTTATATTTCTTGTACACCTATGTTTTCTTCAGCGGTTATTATATTGACAAAAAAATAGAATTTTGTTGTAGTCACTTTCATTTCGGTTTAACCTCTTAATTAAATCGAATTAAAATCGAACAATGACAAGTATACACGTGGAACGCAGAGCAAATGGTTATAAATTTTACGAAAAACTAGGAAGGATTACATTGTATTTGATGAAAAATTAACGGTTCATTCTTGAAAAGGTTATTGTTATTGCACCGCAATAGAGTTCTGGATTGACGTGTATACACGTCGAACGCAGTTAACTGGTTAAAGGAAATTAATGACTTACAAATTTATTAGACTTTGTCCAGAATCTTCATCACGTTATGCATTTATTGCGTATTCAAATTTCTAGAATAAAAGAAAACATGTATATGAATAAAAGTTGATGATGCTTTTACTTCATTTTAGCGAGGAAGAATCTTTTAATCGACGAAATGTAATAATTCGATTATTTTAATTTTCATTAAATTGAACATAAAAGTGGGAATTTACAGAAAGATCCGCAGTCTAGTCATATTCAGTCAACCTATCGAGTGTAAGTATCATGTATTGTACTGTACCTATCCTGTGGATTCTACAGGATTCTATTAGATAATTCGACTGCGAATCTTTCTGTAAATTCCCATTTTTATGTCCAATTTAATGAAAATTAAAATAAAGGAATTATGTCATGTCGTCGATTAAAAGATTCTCCCTAGCAGAAGTTAAGTAAAAGCATAATCCAAAATGAATTTAAATAAAAGTGCAAATAAAGATCCACAGAAGTTATTAACCCCTTGTCGTGTTTTAACGAGTCACGCTCGTCATGAAGATTTTAAACAAAGCCTGATAAATATGGATGTTACGCCTACCTTTTCAAATGAAATAAAATTCGTTTGTAATTAATATTTAAGCACTAAAATAAATGTAGTCATACGAACAATATAAATTTTCTTTTCTCCTCTACGACTATTTTGGGTATAAATACGTTTTAATAGTTTTAGCTGTAAAAATTCCTTATATCGTAATACAGTAGGACCTCGATCAACCGGATCCCGATTATAAACCAATATGCGTTTAAATATGATTATATTGTGAAGGGAAATAAATTATCAAAAATAAACCATTTATTTTAGAATATAATGTACATATTAATTTATTTCCTCGTGTCTCGATTATCCATCGGGCCTTAATTTATGCAGGCTGTTTGGGCCTTAATTTATCCAGGTTAATCGAGATTCTACTGTATTTATAACATTTTCATTATTCGGCAGCGTAATTTGCATTATTCGGAAGCATACAACTGCGCATGTAGCTATTTTCCTAGCTACATGCTGCCGAATAATGTAAATTACGCCTCGTAAACGAAAAAATAGTACTTTTTTGACTACCGAAAAACCCCATTTTTGTATTATCGAGAAATGAGAAGGCGAATACCGCACTCTTGCAATCCTGGAAACGAATCTACCGCCTTAATAATAACAGTGTACTAGACACTTACAATGACAAATCTTTAATAAAAGTTTTGCACATATATCCATAAACTAATTCTAAATCTACTAATTAAGAATTCTCCTCAGAAGAAGGGTGGTCGTATGATGTTTGGAAAATTAGATAAAAGGAACCCAGCATTACAAAGTCTAAGGAAAATGGCAGTAGAAATTTTCCACGGTGTCTCGTTACGTCGAGGAACGAGAAGAAAGAGGGAAACGGTGTAGCATTGGCGAATGTGAGATAGGATCAGGTGCTCGAGAATAAAAAGATCGCAGGTGTGAGACGCGATCTGCCGACAATTGAGATTCAAAACGCGGTGTGTAATTCGCGAACACCATATACGCCGCTCAACGACGTGCATAATCTGCACCGGGTGTGAGATCCAGCTAACAAGATAAATATCGTGTTATTCGTGACGCCCGCATTTATCCATGTTCCCTCGTGTGTTACAATAACAATGGAAATTAATCGGTTTATCGGCGAAGACGACGATGACCCGCGGATCGGCTGACAACCGCATCAAATGTTATTCGCGAAATCAGCAGATGATGCAAACGGATCGACGATTACTTGGAAGATGAATTATGAGTTGGCTGCGATTTTTTCGTGTAGGTCTAGATCGCTGTCTAGTAATAATAATTTCATGGTTTTCAGTAATTTCTTCCAAAATTTTCTCATATTCCTTTTGAAAAAATTATAAAACCGCTTCGAATTACCGTTTCTGAGGTAACTTTAATTTGATTTACATTTAAAGTTTAATAAACTTAATAGAAAGTATAATATTGACTTTGAAAAATTAAGTGATACATATTTGTATAATTCGTTAGATGAACAAAAGATGACTGATAAGTAAACTGCGGATATACGCTATAATATTATAATATATGTATTCCGTAGTAGACTACGATATACTGTAATATAATATAATAGATATAGTGTAATATACCAAAATCTACAAGAATATACTATTACATACTGTGATATAGTATAATTTATAATATAAAATAGTACAGATACACCAAAATATTAATAATAATACAATATTCTAGAATACATTATATATTCTAAAACATAGCATAATATACAAAAATATACTGTATCATACCGTAATAATATACAAGAATTTTGCTTTCGAAAAATTAAATGATATTTCTATAATGTGTTAGTTAAACAAGGAATTACTGATAAGTAAACTGCAAATTTTATACGTTTATGATATAAATGGGTGAGTAAAGTTTAAAACGATGAACAGATTAAAAGAGGTATTAAGGATATGAAAAGAATATGGAAAAGAAATTTCTTTTTTGACTTCTGTATCTTGTGATTGATTAGGAACTATTGAAGATGAAAATATAGCTCGAACGATCGAAATAATGTTTTAAGATATTAAAATATTAAAAAGTGGAGTTCTAAACATATAATGTATGTTACTTATGAATTCAACCTTAGTCATTCAAATTTGTAAAGTATGCAGATTGCATAAAGAAGAAAACGAAGCCGTAGAACATTGCAGACTGAGATGTGAAAAGCTGAAAGTAGAAAAAAGACGAACGATGACGGTACTTGAAGAGAGATAAAGGAGAGGCTGAATGAGCGGGGGAAAAAGGAGGTGGCAGAACGTGAAGAAGACCAGTGAAAGGAAAGCTGAGAAAGAAATGAGAGGAATGAGAGCAAAAGAAAAGCAACGAAAGCATGCTGCGAAGACAGTACAAAGGCTAGTGGAATAACAAAGTCATAAAGTTAGTTAATTAGCACCAGATTTACAGAGCACTAAAAGCCATCGTTCCACGTTATTTCATAAAGGCAACAAGAATGTACTAAATCAAACTTTTTACAATTGTTATTGTAATCCACAGTTGATTCAAAAAGCATTTGAACGCTAAATTTCCGATTCTCGAGAAATTGTCTGTGTTTGAACTATGATAATGTCGTTTAAAAAATAGTGCATACATACAGGGTGATTCTGACAACTGGAACAGGCTACTGCTCTTTTTTCAAGTAAAAATAGAAAAAAATTATATGGCGTAGTACGTCTTAAATTTCAATGACCTTATTTTTTATGTGGATGCACCGATGTGCCCTCCATATGCAATTGCACCTTATTCTTTAATACAACCCAATTGTTTTGTTAAACCAATCGATCCCTTTTATTATTCTGTGCATAAAACTTCCCAGTTCCCAAAATCACCCTGTTTACCTGAACATATTTTCTAGCTTTAGGCCTCTACTTTTGCAATCTATCGTTGGTTTTTGTTTCAGATATTTTTGCACGATACAGTGATTGGGAAATTAAAGACGCTTTTCTAGCCCAAAATGTTACACATGGAGACGCCTCCAAAAACATTAAAAAGAACTTTTCTTTTAAAGATTGATTCTTCGCCTTTGCAACGAAAGCTTAAAACTTAACCTACGATTGTCTCTAGTCGATTTATTAAACTTTGAATGATAGGTGCAGTGCCATCTAATCCGCATTAGATTTATGACACCTGTACATAATCTAATCCGCAGTAATTGGAACACAGTAATTGATACACGGCTCTTTTTCGACCACAGTAATACGTACAAAATGTTATCGATTTTATTTTTTAATATTTTCTCATGTTGCATTCGGTTTCGAGGGCCAGCAAAATTTCTGTTGTATTCAGAACACAACATTGTTCCATAAAATGCTTACACATATTATTATTTCATGATAAATTATGAATAATATTAACACGTCACCGGCCGGAAGCCTATTAACCCTTTGCACTCGGAGCTATTTTAATTCGAAGATTAAACATTTCTTCCGACCTAGAATAATACAATTTTATATTATGTTTTTCATTTTATGGATACGAAATTGATACAGTACCACATATAATATACTTAAATGTTTAGTAATTGATTAGATACCAAAATATTTAATCAATGTAAACAATATCTCGAATAATGGTACAGCAAGTTTTAGTGGTGACTCTGAGTCACCGTTCGTGTGCTAAGCGTTAATAGTACTTAATAGGAGTTTCAATAATTGTGCTGTGCCAAAAGAACGCACAGAAATTTTCTTTTACATTGCAATCTTAAATGAAACTATTAGATGACGTTATTGAGGGTAATTTGTTAGCTCACAATGAAAACTGCTGTTGCTATTCAAGGTTCCATTAAAACGTGTCTAGCCATGTACCATAAATTTTTCAAAATTATGCAATAATCACCGGTCGGTAATCTGTTAAAATGAAATACGATCGAAGCATGATACCACAGTAATCGGTACAGTTACCCTATAGACTTGTAAAGCTTCATCAAAATCGAAGGAAGATGGTTGCACAACACCCTCGCGCGATCACGTGCACGCGACATCGGCCTTCAAAGTGTGCTCTACTTCAGCGGATTAAGAAAAAGGAAAACAGATCAATCTGTATCTATAAAAACGCTGTCCTGACTCACTCACTCATCAACGCCCAGGCTAAACCCTTGGACATGGAAAGCTGAAATTTTGCACAGAGGTTTCCTTTACGATCTATACAAGGGATAAGAAAGGATATTTCGAAATTCAACCGCTAAGGGGGTGAAAAGGGGTTGCAACGTTTGTACGAGGAATATTTCGTTCGTGGTCGGATTTACTTGAAACTTGGTCTTAATGTTCATCGATACAAATATTTCGCTTTAAAGGTGTCTTATTTCCGTAAATGTATCTGGAAACTAATATATAATCTACATTTATAAAAACGCTGTCCTGACTCGCTCACTCATCAACGCCCAGGCTAAACCCTTGGACATGGAAAGCTGAAATTTTGCACAGAGGTTTCCTTTATGATCTATACAAGGGATAAGAAAGGATATTTCGAAATTCAACCGCTAAGGGGGTGAAAAGGGGTTGCAACGTTTGTACGAAGAATATTTCGTTCGTGGTCGGATTTACTTGAAACTTGGTGTTAATGTACATCGATACAATTATTTCGCTTTAAAGTTGTCTTATTTCCGTAAATGTATCTGGAAATTAATATATAAGTACGTAATTATTATCTTATCGCTAAACCGTCGCTTCAAAGTTAACCGTCAGAGAGATCTACGGAGCAACGCGAAAAGCGAAATGGAATTGAACGGCATAAATTATCATCGATCGGTAGAAACCGATAGCCCCAAATATGTTTCGGGACAATTTTGTAACGTTTCCGTCTCGAGACGCGAAACTACCCACACCGCGAGAGGGCCACGACGACGAAAGAGATACTTTAAGTATAAACCAAATAGTCATAACCCTTAGATAAGTCGTAGTTTTTCAAGAATCAACTCTTTATAAATTCGATTCAAACTTATATTTGACAAATGCGGTAAAATGGTGCAAATAAGTCTAGAAATCGGAATGGGTGTCGTTGTTGAGGTTTCTTGGGACGTTAATTACAAAAATGGAATCAATTTTTAAATCTAAGATGGCGACATGACATAAAATTGTATAGGGAAGAACGGGGGGTTGAAAGGTTTTATTTTCCGAGGGCATTAAACGGTTTCCTGTGCGAGCGAAGCCGCGGGAAAAAGCTAGTCTACCAATAAACGAAACGATGCTAGTCATGTATAGTCAGGTCTAGCCATGAACCATAAATTTTTCAAAAGTTATGCAATAATCACCGGTCGGTAATCTGTTAAAATGAAATACGATCGAAGCACGATACCACAGTAATCGGTACAGTTACCCTATACTTGTAAAGTTTCATCAAAATCGAAGGAAGATGGTTGCATACAGCCTCGTAGAATCACGTGCACGCGACATCGGCCTTCAAAGTGTGTTCTACTTCAGCGTATTAAGAAAAAGGGAAACAGTTCAATCTACCAATAAACGAAACGATGCCGTGGATGATGACATTAACCCTTATTGAAGGTTCCATTAGAAAGTGTCTAGCCATGAACCATAAATTTTTCAAAATTATGCAATAATCACCGGTCGGTAATCTGTTAAAATGAAATACGATCGAAGCACGATACCACAGTAATCGGTACAGTTACCCTATACTTGTAAAGTTTCATCAAAATCGAAGGAAGATGGTTGCATACAGCCTCGTAGAATCACGTGCACGCGACATCGGCCTTCAAAGTGTGCTCTACTTCAGCGTATTAAGAAAAAGGGAAACAGTTCAATCTACCAATAAACAAAACGATGCCGTGGATGATGACATTAACCCTTATTGAAGGTTCCATTAAAAAGTGTCTAGCCATGTACCATAAATTTTTCAAAATTATGCAATAATCACCGGTCGGTAATCTGTTAAAATGAAATACGATCGAAGCACGATACCACAGTAATCGGTACAGTTACCCTATACTTGTAAAGTTTCATCAAAATCGAAGGAAGATGGTTGCATACAGCCTCGTAGAATCACGCGCACGCGACATCGGCCTTCAAAGTATGTTTTACTTCAGCGGATTAAGAAAAAGGGAAACAGTTCAATCTACCAATAAACGAAACGATGCCGTGAGTGATGATATTGACCCTAAGTCCTGCAAAAGCTTGGAGAATCGTAACGGAGCTGTATCCGCGGAAACGAGCTCCAAGTTCACTCTGTGTGGGAGGCGCATGGGAATGCAGTCGGCAGAGACAAGCCAGACCGGGCTTCCTTCGCATGATAAACGACCAGTGTCTATCTTCACCTGCCCACGTAACGTTAATGCAGTCAATTACCGACTAAAGTGATTCGGCCGGAGCCATAATTCTTTTTCGATCGAGCACGCCGATCGAAATTACCGACATCGGACGGCGATTACGCGACCGCGCGCAAATATGTTGCATACATGGAAAACTGGGGGTCCGGCGATGTGCGAACTTGCTTGAAACTGCAAGTTCCAGCAAGAGTTATCTTGGTCTTTTCGTATTTACGAAGTATCGTACAGGGATCTTTCGAAAATTCTGTATTAATTTTTTCAGATACCTTCAAGTATTATAGTTTATAATGCAAATGTTCTAGAGAAGTTAAAGATACTTGATATTTATAATTATCTGATGAAATTTTTCGATAATTTCGAGAAAATCTTTGAGATACGTTCGTACGTTGCTGAAGGCTGCGACGTATCCAAATTTGAAAAAAATTCAAAACAGTATTCCGAAAATTGTTCGATTTCGCGCGATATGATCCAAGAAATTGTATCGCGTTTGGACTTATTTTAATCAGAGAAATGTCACAAATATTTTGGTAAAAGTTTCATCAAAATATAAGAAAACCAAAGAGTTTTGTGATTGGAGTGGTATTGTCTCGCGTAGTCGTCGGGTGGCCACTCAAGAAGCACGATCTTCTACATATATAATATGCAAAACTGCATGGGTGTAGCTGAAGCGTGTATGTACAAGTAATTGTGCGAGGCTGCATAAGGTTATGTTATCTGGCCAATTAACATACAGTAAGCGATCAAATTGCTATAGCTACTGTACGAAAACCAGATTTCTTATCCCGTATATATTAACTGCAACGTTGCTAAATCTACATTCACAATTCCCAAACTTGAATCTTTCATAAAAAGAAAGAGATTAAGAATTTAGTACAGCAAAGTTTGCGTTCGCTATTGTTTTAATGTAAAATTGTTAACCCTTTGCACTCGGAGCTATTTCAACTGCAAAGTTAAACATTTCTTTCGATCTAGAATATTTCCATTCTGTATGATTTTTTAAATTTGGTGGATATGAAATTGATGTAATACCTCGTACAATACTGAAATGTTGAGTAATTTATTAGATACCGACGGATCTAGTAATGTAAACAATATTTTAAATAATATTACAGCAATTATTAATGGCGCCTCAGAGGCGTCGCTCGAGTGCTAAGGGTTAACCTATACGATTTATACAAACAATTCGATCAATATAGATCGTATATACTATATACAGTTCGGAAAATGAAAACAACCTTCGATTTACAAAATACCTGTCCTTTAAAATTTTCTATAATTTAGATAACGAAAGGGACTCAGAGTCACTGTGCTACAAATTGCTATACCATTATTCAGAAATCTTGTTTAGACCAGAGGTGGGGAACGTGCGGCCTTCATAAACGCTACATCTTCTATTCATTAATTTAGATTTTAATTATTAAAGATCCAGACGAACATTTATATAGCTTAAACAAATAAAAATACCAGCAGTGAAATATAAAAAATTACAGCGGCCTCCTTTGTAACTGCCTAATTTATATGACCTCTAATGACCTCTAATGGTGAAAAGGATCCTCACCTCTGGTTTAGACTATCTCAACACTAATTTTCCACATTTTTAATTTTACGATTATTGATAGAATAAAAGTAATTTCATAAGAACTGATTGTATAGATATATTTTTAGTGGAGCACATATTACAATAGGAGCTGCACAAAGTCTAAATAAAATCAATCTTATCATTTTTATAAGGGATCAACATGTGCCAGTTTTACTTTTAAGGCTCGGTAGGTTTAGTGTTAATTGTGTTGGTATCTAATCAATTTCACATGCATAAAATGAAAAAAGATTACGTAAAATGGAATTATTCTAAGTCGGAAGAAATGTTTAATTTTCGAGTTAAAATAGCTCGGAGTGCAAAGGGGTTAAGAAATTGTTGCAAGACCTCCGAAAGTCATGAATTTTATCCGATCATGCGCATCGAAATGCAAATGAAAATATTCCTTTTTTGTATTAAGAATCACTCAACTCCCTCGACTGGCTTTCATCGCCATGGGATACAGGGAAGGGAAACCATAGACACTTGAGGGTGTCGTAAATTGGACCTTTCTTGGAACGGATTCGAGGGCTAGCAATGGCCGGTGACTGTTTTGGCAACCGCAACGCGGCATTTGTTCATAGGATCTACAGGGTGGTCCGTGCAGTTCTTGCAGGCCGCAACTCCATTGCAGCAGAATTAAAAGCGAGGAAAGGCCAATGGTTCAAGAAATGTGAATTTTGTAAGGTTATACATCTTTTACTAGTGCAAGAACGCACAATTGTTTCATAGAAAATATTACATACAGTTATGAACAAATATTGTCACAGATATTACAGCTTAGCTTTTAATTACACTTTTCAAAGCTATCACGTCTATAACTAATATTACATGTACAACATAGACATTCGTGCAAAATAAGTTATGCAAATATAACAAATTTATCATACAAGGTTTGTCCCATTTGAAATTCTCAGGGCAAGTATCTCGAAAAATATATATGACGAAAGAATATACAA
>CM052193.1:11195036-11208569 GCA_028455805.1 Lasioglossum figueresi | reverse complement strand
AAATAAGTTTGATCGTTCGTTGAGTTCGGGTGTTCCAGTATGTACAATACCGAACAAAATGATAGGAGATTTGATGTATTTGTATATTTCATATAACACAATAGTATACATGTACATATTACACGCCCTGTATATTAGATATGTCCACGAGACTACCCCCTCGAGGTTTCGTTTTCGAATAAAATAAGTTTGACCGTCCGTTGAATTCGGTTGTTCCAGTATGTACAGTACCGAACAAAATGATAGGACATTTGATGTATTTGTATATTTCATATAACACAATAGGATACATGTACATATAACACACCCTGTATATTAGATATGTCCTTCAAAGTATCCATATAGAATTGCAAGTTTGTATCTTGTACACGAAAGATATTAGAGAAAATAATGTAGACACGTATTGATTTTAGTCGAACAAAATGATAGAACATTATTAAAAAATACAATTGTTCGAACAGAAATATTTTGTTGAATTCCAAATTAATATTTAGTAAAACCACCTTTTCGCTGTATAACATCTACCAAGCGATTAGGAATTGATTTAAACAATTTTTTAATACGTTTTTGTGTTAAAAGACTCCAATTTGTAAGAATACTTTGTTTTAATTCCGTTATATCTTTGTGTATTGTTTTCCATTCTCATAAACGTTTCTTGAAAGTTCTGCCCACATATTTTCATTAATATTAAGGTCGGGTGAACTCGAGGCACGTCACATTTTTAGAACTAAAATTAGTTTTGACGCATCTTGCGATATGTATCGCAGCATTATCCTGTTGAAAAATAAACGTAGTGCCTGCAATACGAGTCGCGTGCTTATTTAACCGATCGTCTATTAATTCAAGATATTTTCTGCTGTTTACACGGCCTGATAAAAAATTTATGTCAGTTTTTCCCCGATATCCAATACCGGCCCAAATAATTACACTTCCGCCACCCATTTGTCGACGGTTTAAATATTGTTCTTCTTTCCTTAGATCGTGGAAATAGCAGTTCCAGCCATCAGGACCGTCCAAATTAAATTTCTTTTCATCGCTAAATATACATTTCTCCACTTCTTTTTCCACAAAACATGATCGCGAGCAAACTTTAAACGAGCTTCTTTATGTTGCTCGCTTAGAGGAGGTTTTCTTTTCAGTTTTTTCGTTCGGGTCGACGGTATCTGACCAATTACTAAACAGTTAAGTATTGTATGAGGTATCGCATCAATTTCATGTCTATCAAATTTAAAAAAATCATACAGAATGGAAATATTGTAGGTCAGAAGAAACGTTTGATTTTCAAGTTAAAATAGCTCCGAGTGCAAAGGATTAATTTTAAACCTACCATCACCGGTTAAAATGTCCGGTTCCAGATTATTGATATAATAAAAATAATTTCGTAGGAAATGATTATATTGATATCTTTAGTGGAGCACGTATGTATTACAATTGGAGCTGCAGAAAGTCTAAATAAAATCAATCTTGTCATTTTTATAAGGGAACATGTACCAGTTACTTTTAAGGCTCGGTAGGATTAGTGTTAAATACATACACGCCTTGATGCTTGTAGGAAAGAATCGGATGTAATTCACGAAAACATTAGTTTCTACTAATTATGATAATATTAATATGGTATTATATGCTGTAACGACGTGACACTTAAACAGTGTATGTAATGAGTTGTCGTAGAGTATTATCAATTTGTTACCGTAATAATTATTTAATGTGTGTTGATATAATAGAATTGTGGTTGAATCTGGAAACAAACTTGTATCGTTTCGCTACGTTCCTAAAATTACAAAATCAAATTGAGCCGGATTAATCAATTTAGTAAAGATGAATATTAGCATATTATTTACCGATGATTAATACATAATTTTGGAAAATTGATCGTTCATAATTAAGAAGATTTTAAAGATCTTTTCAAACATGTTTTCCACACCAAAGTTTAAAGGCTACACACTATCACCCTTCAAGAAATATACATTATACATAAATATGTATTTTTCCAAACATAAATTCAATAAAAATCGATTTGTTATCTGCTCGCTTCATGTAAAATTAAAATTGTCTGCGTCAGTTGTAATAAACGGGGCTTAAATAAACGGTTTAAATACGGCTCTTAACAATTTTAATAAATCAAGTACGACGATAACAATAATCTTAAATTCTTCTACCGTTTTATGCTTCACCCTTTTTGCCATAAGTTCATAAAATCAGCAGTCAACCTATAAGGATAGCTACAATGGTGGCCAGTCGTAAGGTTGGTGGGAAATGAATGACCGATGAATCAGCGCTGTTGAATTTCACATCGTGTAATAAATAATTTATATATGTCGGTCAAAATAATCCCTATTGCAAATTGTACACTTTTCCCTTTCGAGTTACACGATTACTTGTACTTTTCCGTTTAAATTCTCCAACTTTAGGATCAACATAATCTTCAAAATTGTATACAACTGTTGCTCTTGCTCTTGCTGCAATGATTTTTTGCTTAAAGGAATGTACTGAAATGTCAGAAAGGTCATACTCACTCGTTGTGTTTCAAGTGTGTTTTATGTAAGTACTATTTAC
Source organism: Lasioglossum figueresi (assembly GCA_028455805.1). NCBI lineage: Eukaryota > Metazoa > Arthropoda > Insecta > Hymenoptera > Halictidae > Lasioglossum > Lasioglossum figueresi. The sequence goes on along the minus strand of CM052193.1, from coordinate 11,206,013 downwards.
CAATCGATACGCATATGTTTATACTGATTTTATTGAATCAAAGCATCGCAGATAACATTAACCAAATCCCACTTTTCCAATATTATATCTGGAAATATGAAAAATGTTCATGATTTATTCATCTAAATTAATGGTAATAGTTCGTTTTTATTACACACTTAACAGTAGACTATAGACTATCTGCGTTCATGGTAAAAATGAGTTGATAGCAGGCTGAAATTCATTTTGTACAACACTACAAACATTAGACAAGTTCAACAGTATTGCTATACTATCTTCAAGGTATTAAAATTACTAAAAATACAAACAAATTTGTGTGTAACTCATCGCTAGATTGTTGATTTATGCATCTGTAACAAAAATTTAAGAGACTTTAGGAATATCGATATATTGTTTTCGACGTGTTAAAATGGTTAAAGAGAGAAATCAATATCTATTTAACTTCCGTATCCTACAATTAAAGCACAACATTTTCATTTGCATGAATATTCGCTATCTGTTATGCATAGGTACTTACAATGAAAAAAGATCCGGTTTATTTGCAGTAAAGTTGAATTTCTATTACCAGACACTGCGGATTATTATTAAAAATAAAAATAGGTTGCATTACTTGTAAGTTAACTGCTTAGACATTGGTTCTTTTCTTAATAATTTCATTGAGTTGAAAGCATAACTTCGCAACAGTACTTTTAAATTCTTTAAATATTTTAAACTTTACTTATACTTTAAATAAAATCGTTAATCTAGCTATTACATTACAAAGTAGCCAGTATTGTTTTTGATATTTTATACGTAGTTTTCCGAAAGGACCAATTTTTTTACATTCACCGTGTTCATTTCTGAAATTTCGAGACAGTTTTAAATACATGATAGCCATTATATGTTCGTACCGGTAGATTTTCTCACGATCTATCGCACGAGGCAATGGTATTTCGAAATGGGAACGCGATACCTATTGACTCGACGATTATGAATCAAAGCCGGTAAGGAGAAACGAGACTGCACACGATGGATTGAGAAATTCGATCGATACGAAATTCTCTTCAATTCCATACTTGTAAAAAATATATCAATCTGAATCGGCGGAGACCGCAAAACTGTTAGGGTAACTGTAGTACGTTCGGTCAGCCTGTGGGTGACGAGTACACTCTGGTCATTTCTACTCATCTGTATCTTCCACAGATTCCAATTTTCTTATTCGTTCACCCAGGAAGTTCGCATTAAATTTCTATTCTCAGTAAAAAGTGTTCAATCAAATGGTTAAGTCCGATTTACTATTGTTCACCAATTTCGAATTATTTAATAACGATTATTTAATCGCTCGATTTGGTTTAATTTAATGCTAATTCCTAGACCGCAGAACTTTATGCAAAATAAACATTTTCTGCATTCATTCTGAGAAAGAGTGTTTAATGGTTGAATACATACTACTTTTTAAAATTACATCCACCTGTTTTACGCTATAATTACGCTGTCTACTAATTACATATAGGTAATAACTAAACTGCGGATGTTCATGCAATTTTCAATTTGCGTAGACAAATTCAAAGAAAGTGGTATCATGTAAAATCTTATTTTCAATGATAGTCGTATTCTTACTTCCGAAATAAATAAAAAGCTAAACTAAATTCTGTGGAATTTTATATTTCAACCATTTCTGAACATTTTTAGAAGCTATAAATGCATAAAGATCCGCAGTCTAGTAATAACATTTAGCTGCTCCGTTAACTTTAATACATGCCTCACTTCTTTTAATATTCATGATATAAACGAAGTACATACACGCATACTGAACGTATGGTAGGCACTAAATTCAAGTATCTGAAGCATGAAGCATGCGTGCTTCAAGATATTATCGTTGTGTAGACTACAAATTGTACTGCTACAGATGCGTGACTCATTCCTCGTTCTCATAACCAACCGTTCGATTGATCGAAATTTGGATAATTGACGTTAAACGACCTTCTACTGTGTATGAACTTTGAATGTTCGAACAGTTCAAAAACTGCAAACTGTAGTATTTGATATAGCCAACAGATTGTCTCATATTTCTTAAAGTAACGTAAATGCCAATGTCGAATTAGTAAATATCTCTTTTGATCGACTTGTCATAATTTCAATGCATTTATTTGTAATACGTGTTCGTTTATTGTAGTACGAATACATACCACATAACAAAAAGTACAAAAAGGTTTCTTGTACAATCCTAAAATTCCGAACAACTACTTTTTTTAATTATATGGAATATTCCTAACTTTTCTAATATAATTTTTGCTAAGAAAAGTAGTGCAACCATTTCTTATTTGTCACAAACTAAAGTTCTAAAGTATCTATCGAGGTGGACAAACACATATACATGATAACAAGAACTCAGAATAGCATAACGTACTCTCAAAGTAACAAAAAAAGCAATAAATGTCCTAAACCGGTAAATCAAAGCAGATTATTCAACAATTTCAAATACTGCAATATTTTAATCAATATATTCCAGTGCTGGATAAAGTATTATGTACATACATATATGAAATGAAAAATAAAAGCGTGTTTGAAGAGCATTTCCTAAATTCTGTTACATTTACTTTTCGTATTAATATAAATACTATTTGAAATACTTTTTAGAAATAGATTTTACAATATATGCAACAAGTATTTCAATTATGAATTTTCCAGTCAGAACGTTAAATAGTTATTTGTAATAAATATTTCTGTATATACATTTTATGCATCATTGAAATCCTTTTTAGAAGGTACGTAATTTTGTACATCGTAGAGTTAGTTTAAGAACGTGAAATGCTAGTTCAAATAATTATTTTCCATATATTCCATCAAAAGATGTTGTTTCAAATAATTATACATCCTACAAAAAGTACTATTTCATTGAATCACTTCAATTTACACATAATATATAAATATTTTCAAATGTCATATGTAAAACTGCGAATTACGATAATTCATGAAATACTGTTTTATTTAGATAAAAATAGTTCAATCACCATTTTCAATACTTTTTCTTTTAAAGGACCCCAGCTTTGTTATATCGTTAATTAAGTAGTACGACTTAAATTTATATTTCTAACTCTTTGCGAGCTGCAAGGAAATGTGTGGTTAAAGATAGATCTAGTATTACTGACAGTTTGGATATCATTCTGTGCAATATTTTTATCTTGTTGATTAAAAATGTTAATAAAGATTCCATTGTAATTCCTTAATTTCGTACATTTCTTGTAAGTACACATTTCACGGTTGAGCAACGAAGAGGTAAGAGTTTCAATTTCTCAAACAGCAAGTTCGTATCCGAACCAGTATTTGAATATTTAAATTTTTAAAGAGTTAGTTTGTACGGGTAGAAGTATACAATCGAGAAATCCCCGGTTAACAGGTTAAGAATTCCGTCGCGTCGTTCCGCTCGTTTCAAAAGTAAACTCGATCCGTTTAACCCTCGTGCGCCGTTCAGGTAAATTTAACATAAAAGCAAACTCTCCCTTCCCTGTATATTCCTCCTCAAAGAATTCTATAAATTACTTCAGCGCCTACATTTTACCTCCAATTAGACGTTAATTTTAGTGCAATTTAATTCATAAATAACTCGCATAACAATCGCTTGAACAGAGAGATGCGTTTACTTGTGTATAATTCAAACTATGTATTAACTATATGCACGTAAATGAGAATAATCATATCACTGAATATATCGCCAAGATAACGAATATATGTTAGCGACGAAAAAGTCAATATTTAAACACACTAACAAAAATAATTAAGTAAAAGAATAGAAATGCTTTATCTTTAGTATTCCTGTAATAAAAAGGAACTCGGTTTACAATTCCTACTATGTAAACCTTCACATCCTTCCGTAAAATATCAAAAATAATCAAGTAATGTACTATTAAACCAACAATTAATGCCAACAAGCTAAAGTAATAAATTCAGTACTATTTTGAAATACTTTTGTCCTTTGAATCACCCAATGGTCAATTTTCTAATGACGAGTTCCTACGTTCTCGACACAGATTTCGAGAATCGATTGTTGTCATTTGTTTATACCGTATCTGTACTGTGGATGTCACTGTAGCCTCGCCACGGCGAATTTCTGTAGTCGAGCGCGTTTACAATTCATTTTTGCTCGTAATTTATAAACATCGTGCAAGTAAATGATTTCGAATTAAGCCGAATCGTCGCATAGAAAGTATCAGAAAAATTGCATTTGGTAAAAAGAAAATAAGAAAAATGCTGATAATCATTTGTATTTCGATATTACGTTGTTAATATGATACGTTAACCCTTAGCACTCGAATGGTGACTGCGAAGCACCCCTAAAAATTGTTGTACCATTATTCAAAATATTGTTTATTAAATTACTAAACGTTTAGGTATTGTATGGACTATTATACCAATTTCATATCCACAAAATTTAAAAAATCATAGGGAATAGAAATATTCTAGGTCGGAAGAAATGTTTAATTTTCAAATTAAAATTGCTTCGAGTGCAAAGGGTTAATACGATGTTAATGTAATCGACATTACGACAATGCCTACAGAGTTCACTGGTTGGAAATGTGAAGTCTGTCTCAAAAACGCGTTGAAAAATTTAGTGAAATTAAACAAACAAAGGTAATAAAGGCAAATAAGGGTAAACATGCCAGTATTTTTATAGAACGGTGCGATCATCGTAGCGGTATTTCGGTTTCTGTAAGGTTACAAGCGAAAAATACCGGTATTTTGTATTTCGGTTTAAGTCCCTGGTTAACGAGATTACAGAGCGTTCCGCAGTCCCGAAAACCGACGTCTGCGCAGACTAAAGCATCGCGCTAATAACATCGGTACACTTACCTGGCGGTTCTCGTTTTGCCGAAGAGCAGAGGATGATGCTCGCCGATTATGTTGCCGGTCGTTGTAAATCCATTCGAAATCGGGAAAAAGGTCGTGCGTTCGTGGCGTAAACACACTTCGGACCGGGCCACACACAGGCAGAAAACACAGGGACCATTCGTTCGCGCCTCGTGCTTAGATAGTTTTGCGTTCGCTCATTGTTGAATGTGGCCAAGCACGCCCCCTTTGAGAGACCGGTCGACCGAGGAGCGGAGCACAGAACGAGAGAGCAAAAGAGAGAGAGAAAGAAAGAAAGAAAGAAAGAAAGAAAGAAAGAGAAAGAGAGATAGATACAGGCAGAGAGAAAGAGAGTGGATCGCCGAGCCAAGAAAGGGACAGGACGATCGAAGGGAATGCAAGATGAAAGGAGCGAGGACGACGACACACAGGCCGAAGAGCAAAGCCGCGCACGGATTTCTTAACCACAGACGACACTTTCGGTAACACTTTATTCACTGATCTATCGGGATCGATCGGATCACTGTATATCGGACGGGCCCCCGATCTACGGGAACACCGACCACCGGTGACAAATACTCGGCGACGATTGTTACGCTGCTGGGTCGAGCGAGAGCGAGCACCGCGCGTGTCTTCCGACTCGTCCTCCAGGGACGAGGATCGACGAACGATACCGATTTCACACGAAAATCGCCGGTCGGTAAACACTGCTCACCCGGATTGCACTTCGAGTCTCATCGGCACGGCGATCGAGTGTATCGATCGCGGATTCTCAACTATATAGAAACACTGCTCTACTCCGTGATGATCGACGCTGGTGCGACGGGGATGCGCGAACAAGACATTCGAAAAAATACACAGGCGGCACGACGCACAAGTGTCGACGAGCGTGTACCTACGACGGCGAGTTGCGCGGATCGAGAGAGGTTCCCTTTTTCCAGTCCAACACACAAAGCGTTGCTCCTTGGTCGCGGCCCGGCCTCTACTGAGAAACAAGTACGCCAGGGGGCAGTCACGAGCAAGCGGTTCTCGGAGAGCCGGGAGCCTGAAAACCGTCTTCAGAAATCCCCGGTGCCGGTGCCTGTGCCTGTCCGTGAACGCTTTCGGTGGATGCATGTACAGGGTGTTCGACTAACCGTAAGGCAGAAGGAGGCCCTATTTCTACTCGTACTAGGTTAAACAGTTAAGTGTGTTCGACGACTATATTCCGTCGTGGAGATGTGGCAGAATTTTCTGTCGTCACGATTATATCCGCCGTGCGTAAAATTTTGTTCGTTACAATTTGATATTTAAATTGTAATCCTGGCGGAAACTGAATTATATTCGTAAATTTTAATATGTTTTAAATGTTTACAGGGCAAGACGAAATGAAACAGACGAATGAAAATTATAAATAATTTTCGATGGATTCATAACTTCCTGAGAGCTAACTGATTATCGCGACGCACACTGGTGGGCGCTTTTCAAAGAGATCGCCACAGTTAACCGGTTAATGGCAGAGTTGGTCAAAAATTTAATCAACGATTGACCAATACGTTTCTACTTCGATCGTTAATCGCAATTATCAATTAAACTTCTACTTTAGCCGTTGATCGCGGTTAACGATTACATTCTTTTCAATTGTAATCGTCGATCGGATAATTGATTAATGATTAACTGCTGACATTTCGAAATGCAATACGGAAATAGGAAATACGTCTCTCTCTCTCTCACTCTCTCTCTCTTTCTGTTTATTACAATTTATGGAAAGACAGTATTTCTGTCTTTGAAAATCCCAACCAAATATGTTAGTGCTGTATTTGAAAATCCCAACCAAATATGTTAGTGCTGTATTTGAAAATGTTCATTATATTGTCTCAATCTTAGTTTATAAGTTATCTTTGTAAATTCCCTACTTACAATTAGTATGGGCCTCCAACAGCCCCTTAATATAGATAAAATTATAGCAAAGTCAAATATCACAGCCTGTATTAGCATCCACTCCTTCTTCCAAAACTGTAATTTACATTGTATTTACATATTTAAAAATATTTTATTTTAGAAATTGTATATCTTATTTAAAATATACTATTTTCCTTAAGCAAAATAAAATCTAAACTATTAAATAGTATTTGAAATATTTATCTCACCAAATGATGCCCACCTCTGGTTAATGCTAATGTTAAAAAAGCTTATTAAAGGAATATATAAAAATAATCCGATTATTGAATACATAAAGAAAAAGCGAGTTTCAAACGTTTGGAATATTAATAATGAAATATCCAGAAAAAAATGTCCATATTTATACTCACTCAAAACTAGGCATGTACCAATCTACTCATTTATTTCGACGATTGTTTTATAAACTAAAAGTCTCTTCTGTATATCAATGATATTTATTTCTTTCTCTTCTTTTTATATTCTTTTTGTTCATAGAAGTTTATGCTGCCACATTTATCAACCTAATAAAATTTTGAATGAAACACCATTAAAGGATAATACAATTATACGTATAAGAAACCATTGATAAAAAAATACAATTTAAAGATAATAGAATAAAATTACAGTTATGTTCTGATAAATCTCGTTGGAAATTATAATGTATAAAATACAAGCATTATTAGTGAAAAAAAGTGTAGGTATTTATGAAAACACACGAAAAACCAGTATCTAGTTTAAAGTTGTGTCACGTTAGAAAGCTTCGAGTAAAAATTTGTATACATTGGTAAATATGTAGTATGTATATCCTAGTAACCACTCACTCAAATTTTGCACAAAAACACACACAAAGAGCTTTAAATCAAGGTGTTTGGAATACAATTTTAATTTTCCTTGTTAAAAAGTATACTTTCTAATACATTATGGAACTAAAGTTTTTAGTAACATATTGTTAACTTCGATGCACTGTTCTTAGGAGATGCGATAATGCTATATCTGAATGTGCGAACACAAATTTGATAAAATAATGTTTTTTAGGAGGATATTCTGCCTTTTTTAGAGCAGCGGATTAACGCGACCGTCCTAGAAATGTTCAAAGAATTTAAAAAGATTTAAATATATACAATTTTTGTTTGCTTAAATATTTCCAGAAGCGAATACCCAGTAGAAATAGAATAGAATAGAAATAGGATCTTTTACCTTAATCGAAATTACAACGACCGATAAAAGATGGAGCTAAACCTGTTTCGAAATTGCTGTGGCGACCACGGTTTCGGGTTATTTGCGATTAACACATCTCGCCTTCTAAAAATGACAAGATTTAATTTATTTAGACTTTGCGCGGTTCTTACTGTAATATGTGCTCTAATAAAGATATTTAGTAAGTTATTTCGAATGAAAGCATCTTTATAATTTCAATGATTGTAAAATAAAAAATCTAGAACCGGTCATTCGATCGGTCGTGGTAGTTTTAGTATTAACCCTTTGCACTCGGAGCAACTTTAACACGAAAATGATATATTTCTTCTGACCTAAAATAATTCCATTCTATATTATTTTAGCTATATTATTTTTCTCATTTTATGGATATGAAATTGATATAACACCTCGTACACTACTTAAATGTTTAGTAATTAATGAAATACCGATATATTTAATAATGCAACCAATATTTTTAGTAATGTTGCAGCAATGTTTAGTGGTGATTCTGAATGACCATTCGAGTGCTAAGGGTTAAAAATCCCTCTGGATCAGCCGATAAACACGCGCGCAAGTCAGGTCAGAAAGAGCGCAGCTAGTGACGTGTTGTGCGGGAGACGAAGACAGAGATCCGACTCGCGCGTCGCTATTGGCGGAGCTTTGATTGTTGTTAATAACTTGAATATGAAGCAGAAATCATGATTCTGTCCTTGATTGTTTCAGTCTTATTTTGGAATTGTGGAATCGACTGCTGGAACGTCTGATGCATGTACTTAGACACCCTGTATACGGGACCAGACGAATGAGCAAGCGAAGCAAGTAAGTACAATCCGCCCGCTCGCCTCGCTATTCGCCTCCGAAACGACGTTCCATTGTTTCGTTCTGTCCTGGCTCGAGAGCGTGGCACACACACACACACACGGACACGCACACATACTATAAGGGTGAATTATCTATGATTGAAACCGAAAATGTCTCCGTTACCCTGAACGAATCGTACAAATTTTCTAGACATTTTGTTCCACTTCTCTAAGGTTTCAGGATCATCGATCCTCTTTATGTGGGATAATATACTTTCCCTAGCGTTAGATCTGAAACACAAATTCAATCATTTGTAATCGTTGACTTTTACGTGATCCCTGGCAGATTTGTTTTTGCGAGACCATTATGTTTTGACGTAAAGGGAGGATACCGAGCGTATTGATTTATTTCCCTGACATTAGCGAGTGTATAAGAATACGAAACGAAAATTTGTGATCAAAACGTAGGTCACACACTTGAACTGAGGCAGAGCAATAGTTCCAGTACTCTGCCATTTAAGGTCAATAGTTAGCCACTTTAAGTATTTCGTTATTATTATTAATATATTATTTTCTAATTTTTCTATGTGGGGACATCGAGCTAACATATATTAGAAGCGAGGAACAGGTAGGACATTATGTTGTAGTCATTGAAATGTATTAGAGTTTGTTAGTAGTTGTCCATTTTTAAACAATTTGTGTGAGTATTTGGAATAGGAGGATCCTCGCCGATTTCAATGACCTTGAAATATGTTGTTAGGGGCATAATTGGGCATAACAACTTTTTCCTAAACATGTTACCGCCGGACGACCTTCGTTTGCGAGATATTTGCAAAAAACTGTTGCTACTGCACAGAGTTCGATTTCTCACCTACAACGTCACACGTTTCTCGTACACTTTATACATATTATAACGATGAATCCGAAAAGTGGTGCTCATACACAAACTGTAAATCACATTTGGAACCCGAAAACAACATTACGCCGGATATCTACAGTGGTTGTACAAAGTGTTCGTACACCTTTTAAAGCTTGAGTGTTTTCGAGACATTACAAGTATTAGTTTACCAGCTAATGTGCAAATGATTTTTTAAAAATTGTTATTGGCCGCAACTGCGAAGGAAAAAGTAGAGGTCACGATTTCTAAATTGTTTATCCCTGAACTTAAAATAAGGCAGCATTATGGTTTAGTTTGAATAAGTCGGATGTTTATTAAATTGAAGGTAAGTTTAAAAAAGAAAGAATGTGTTTTTCTACTGCCGTATACCTTTAAACATCTACGAACTGATTGAAGGAGGAGACGCGTAAAACAATTAAACAATGAAACGAACTTTTCTAAGCGAAGTTCTATCGTAATTGCATAAAACGCCTCCTCCTGAAGATCAGTCCCACCCAAATAATTCCCGTAGTTAACTTAGCAGTTAACCCAGGCAGTTTTGTCTTTAAAATAATGATAAAGATGGACACAGGGCCACGGTCCATGGATTGTTTTTTTCCATCTGTAAACTCTGTGGCGACATTGGCATAAAGTAGCGGCACTACTACGAAGTGATTGAAGCAGCAGACGCGTAATACAATTATGTACCACCATTTGTTTCCAGGAAGGCTGACTATTAGGCAGAGGATGAAATAAGACGCATTTCTCCTATACTATAATTTTACGTCTTCAAATTTTATATTATTTTATTACCAAGATTTATCTAGATTATGATAATCGTGTCTATTACTCTCACATGTTAAACAGTCAACTTATAATAAGAACACCACCGTTGGTGATCTGAAGATCAACCATTACTGGATTACGCATTTTACTGTTGTAACGTCTTAAACTTTACAAAGTTATTAATAAATGAAATACATTTCTATGTACCTTTGTACTTTGCAATTAATACAGACAATTTTTATTTTGCATAGAGATCCGCAGTCTGCTTAGCAGAAAATTTGTGATTTCGCGCATTTCTGTTAAAAAAGGGTAAATATGGAGTGCTATACTTGTTCTCCACTTTTAAGTATTTTCATGATCAGTAAAAACACGATGAATATTACAATATTTAGATAATATCAAACGTGAATACTTTGTACATGTAAATATATTTTTTATTGATGTTCTATGCCCGTTGTTGTAACAGTTTTCATCATCATATTTATAACCTGAAGAAAGAAGATGAGATTATCATTTTCTCATTATAATAAGTATATTCATTTTTAGTTTAGCATCAGTATATTCATTTTG
>CM052193.1:11178531-11194936 GCA_028455805.1 Lasioglossum figueresi | reverse complement strand
AAAATCTAACCATTACAAATATTCAAATTTGTTTTTCTATTACCGTTAACGTTACAGCAATGAAAATGTTATCTAGTTGAAGAAACACATCGAGGACCTTGAAATTTTAGAAAACATGACCTTGGAAACGGAATTCTTCCAAAGGTACATTTATTTTGCGTAAAAATCTAACCATTACAAATATTCAAATTTGTTTTTCTATTACCGTCAACGTTACAGCAATGAAAATGTTATCTAGTTGAAGAAACACATCGACGACCTTGAAATTTTAGAAAAGATGACCTCGAAAACGGAATTTCTCTCATAGGTATATTTATTTTGCGTAAAAATCTAACCATTACGAAAAATCGAATGTGTTTTTCTATTACCGTTAACGTTACAGCAATAAAAATGTTATCTAGTTGAAGAAACACATCGAGGACCTTGAAATTTTAGGAAAACATGACCTCGAAAACGGAATTTCTTCCAAAGGTACATTTATTTTGCGTAAAAATCTAACCATTACAAATATTCAAATTTGTTTTTCTATTACCGTCAACGTTACAGCAATGAAAATGTTATCTAGTTGAAGAAACACATCGACGACCTTGAAATTTTAGAAAACATGACCTCGAAAACGGAATTTCTTCCATGGGTTTCCTTGAGAGTTCTCTTTTGTCATTAAAAACAATGGGGTTTTCTCGCGCCATTAGAAACGGTGAAGATAATTGAAGTTCCGGATTAGAAAATTCACCCTGTATACGTATATGTATAATACAGACACTCAGAGACGCGGTCGCGATAGCGCACGTGCACGTTCGACCACCACAACGTTGCCTTAACACGTACGAGCAGGTTAGGGAGCCACGCGCGCATACATGCACATAAATAATATGTGTGTGTTACACACATTTCCAGGCAAACACACTCCGCTATAAACCGACCTACCGACCAGTCACGCACGATCTCTCGTTCGTGTATGAATGTCGTAGTCCGGTTACCACCGGACCCGAGCCATCGCACACAGGCTAACTTAGGGCCGCCACACACACGATCTTTCTTAATCCTTTTACTTGTACGGGCCTTAAGTTGTAATGCAAGACGCTCGAGCCCACTTACACATTTTCTTTTCGGTTTTATAAAGGAGCGTCGTTGATGCGAAGACATCGGCGATAGCTATTATCGCAATGAACGGAAAAATGAAAACAGAAAAATGAAGATGGTTGAAACAATAGTTATTCGAAAGGGTGATTGTTGATTTCGATCGAATGTACATAGTCAATTAGACGAGTAAGAGGGAATGCTGTAACTAAGAACTAACACAATTAGGCCGGTCTTATATTATTTTCGAACTGTTGCATGCTATGGGAACGTGAGACTATACACACATTGCAAGGGAGGGAAATAAATCATTATGCGCATTCAATGGTGTAATTATTTGTTAGGTGATATTTAAATTACACAGTGTCCATCTATGATCTATGTAAATTATTTCAGAAAACGGCGTTAAATGCATAGAAAGGCGGTAGGCATAACAAAGCCGTGTTACTTAGTGACGAGAAGATGGATGAGGGTGGTAGAAATATTCATCTCTCCATAAATAATAAAACTGGAATTCCACTGGAAGGTAACGGTGAACACAAATGACGAATACTCTCGTCGTTCACGGTTTGCAAGTTATGTCACGATAGGGAACGAAACGAATCGACACAACCCGACGTTGAAGCCTGAAAAATTAAGTTTCTTGCGATCATTGTAACGACGCTGAGGAATTGACAATACTCGTGAGTACGTTTAGTCGGTCGATTTCAACATACGACACACATTCCGTTTTGCGTTAAAACAATGGACTGTGCAATAGGGTGGACCTTATTTTTCGACTAATTTTTTTCACGACACCCCCCAAAATTGTGCCACTGGACGAAAAAATGATCTGTACGAAATTTGAAATTGATCGAATAACGGGAAATACTTCCGCATCGACGTCAACAATTTTTTAATTTCGTAACTCGTTTTTCTCCACTGCAATATATTATCAGTATATATGTTTATATATCGTTGAATTTTTCTTTTTACGCACCATAACAATATAGAAACAAAATGTAATATTGATTTAAAAAAAAAATGTGTGACCTTGAAATCTGAAAAATTGACATTTCAAAAAATTTCTTTTTCTTTTGCATTATATTTAATTTATTCAACAGTACAACTTTTGTCTAAGAAAGTTTTTTATATTTTTATAAGTAAAAAAGATATATATACATATACTTATACATAATACATATACATTATACATATGCATAATACAGTAAAATCATACAAAAAAACTATTAAAAGTATTTTTATAGCAATAAAGAAAGATATTAACCCTTTGCACTCGAGTGGTGACCCTGTGTCACCCCTAACAATTACTGTACCATTATTTAAAATATTGTCTACAATATTAAATATATGTTGGTAACTAATCAATTACTAAACATTTAAGTATTGTATGAGGTATTACGTCAATTTTATATTCCTACAAAGAAAAAAATTAATATACAATGGAATTATTCTAGGTCGTAAGAAATGTTTAATTGTCGAGTTAAAATAGTTCCGAGTGTAAAGGGTTAAACAATTTCCAGACGTATCGAAACAATCATTAAGAGACACAAAATATTTCAACGAAATTTTCTAAAGAGACCTTTTTTTATTGCTACAAAAATACTTTTAATAGTTATTAAGTCGATGCGGGAGTATTTTCCGTTATTCGATCAATTTCAAATTTCGCATAGAATATTTTTTCATCCAGTGGCATAATTCTAAGGCGTGAAAAAAAATCTGCGAAATAATTTTCGCCAAGTATAACTAAGGTCCACCTTACTGCAAGAGCGTGCGTGTGCGGCGGCCCTTATGGTTGTGCGCCCGCGCGCTTCCACTCTCCGTCGAGTACCGAGTGTTCACGAACGAAAACTCTCTATCGGCGTGTACCGGTGGAAATTTATTGTATGCACCTCGTTTCTTGCCACTTGACCGTTTCCCCTCGACCTTGCCGATGATTTCGGGCAATTTCACCGTCGTTTCGACGGTACATATTTACTATTAGCTGGCCGACACCGCCTGGTGACCTACGATGAGAGGCTGAAAAGGGTCTGAGAGAGAACGGGAATCGAGCTGCTCGCAGGAGAAAGAAGGACGGTGCTCAAAGGGAACTGAAGAGGCCAGGTCGAAGGAAGGGGCTGAGACCTGGGAGCTTGGTGGAAGATCGTGGAAGGGGAAGCCGATGTCGAGCAACCGAACTTGACCCTCGTTGGATCTGCATTTTCGTCGGTTTGCTTAGCCGACAGAAAATCAGTGGCTTTTTTTACCCTGTCGTTTGCGAACGCTTACGTTTCGCGGCTTGAAAAATGAGAGTGCGAGCAGAAAATAGCCCTGGAATTTCGTCACGGAAATTTTTGGGGAATGGAACTCTTCTCATCGTATTCGCCCTAGATATGGATACCAGAAACTGTCAGAGATGAGATCGATGAAAGTATATTCAAATATAATATTTTCAAGTCACTGTACATACTTGTTAACGATACGTTTCTATAATATACAGGGTGGGGCAGTAACTATTAGCTGAAATATTTGCTGAAACAAAATTGCACGGTAAGAAGGTGGCCATCCGGTGGCGATAGTAGTTTTTTTGCAGGTGGACGTACTTCGGACATTTGAAGGTCACCTCCATTTTTTTTAATGGATCGGTATGTTTTGGCTTCCGTATCACGATAGAGGATCTTAAAACGAGTTCAACGACCTATTACATAAGGTCATTCAAGGTCATATAAAGTAAAGAAATGCGATAAGAAATCGCGTTGCGTTTTGTCGATGGGCTATACGTCAGATTCAAAACAACGAGTCTTTTCTTAATACCGTCTTATTTACCGATGAAGCAACATTCACAAATCACGGGAATGTTAATTTACACAACATGCATTTATGGGCAACGGAAAATCCACATTGGCTGCGACAGGTTGAACATCAAAGACAATGGTCTGTGAATGTATGGTGTGGTATCATAGGTGATAAAATTATTGGTCTTTATTTTATCAATGGAAATTTCAATGGCAACATCTATGCTAATCTTATTAAGGATACATTGGGTCTTTTGCTAGAAGAGTTACCTTTACTTACACGACAAACCATGTGGTACCAACATGATGGATGTCCTGCACATTATTAATTGATTGCGCGAAGGGAACTCGATGAAAAATTTCGAAATCGTTGGATTGGACGCGGCGGTTCGATATCGTGGCCAGCTCGTTCACCAGACTTAACACCTCTAGATTTCTTTCTGTGGGGAACACTGAAAGAGAAAGTGTACAAAGAAGTACCAACTACGTCCTACGATATGCAACAGCGAATTATTGCAGCCTGTGCGTCAATAAGTTCTGACACCGTAAGACTTGCAAGTCGATCGATCGTAACAAGAATCCAACGGTGCATCGACAGCGATGGTCAACATTTCGAACACCTACTATAAACATGTTTCATTTACTACCAAAACCATAAGTATTATCGCATTTCTTTACTTTCTATGACCTTGAATGACCTTATGTAATAGGTCGTTGAACTCGTTTTAAGATCCTCTATCGTGATACGGAAGCCAAAACATACCGATCCATTAAAAAAAATGGAGGTGACCTTCAAATGTCCGAAGTACGTCCACCTGCAAAAAAACTACTATCGCCACCGGATGGCCACCTTCTTACTGTGCAATTTTGTTTCAGCAAATATTTCTGTGAAACTTATAGTTTCAAAGATATCTGAGGTGCTAATAGTTACTGCCCCACCCTGTATATTCTAAATAGCGTTATATGTTCATATCTCTCTGTTAAAATACACTGAAATCAATTTTCTAAGCGCGATGTAGACGTTATAGAATATATTCTTTCAGCCCCTATCCAGAAGTCAGCCTTTCTGAAAATAAATTGCTTAATAATAAATATCCACTAACAAACTGCATATTATACTGATGCGTTGATTTGAACTAGCACAATGATAATCCTAGCGCCGTGTAGTAAACTAATTGTCCTAACCTAAAACAAATTTAAGTCGCACCGTACAATATTAAAAGAGTTATTGTTTTTTTAAAATGTCCCAATATTACTGCGATACACTGTATGGATATTCAAGAATCCGTGTTATTAAAACTTAAAAGTTTTGTGCTGATTTTCTACCAAATGAGGAAGCATAATATTACAACTGTGGAAAATAGGAAAATGGCTACCGCGTACACATATAAGGATATCACTGATTGAAATCATAGGCTTTAAGTAAGCCTCAAACGTCTATGTCTTTTACATTTCATAATTTCTGGAATGGTCCTAATAGTTTTATATGTATAAGACGAGTAGAAATAATGAGCTGATGCTGTAGATGCAAAATCAGTAAACCTTTCCCTTAATAATTAAGCGTGTGTATCGCGTAGAAAGACGATAATGTATAATCATTACGGAATTGCTTGCGTAATACCGACAGAAAATGAGACAGAATGGTTGTACATGGAAACGCCGAGACGCCAGGCTTCGGAAGAACGCTGCAAAATGAGGGGAACGCTTCAAATTCTTGTAGGTACACAGAGTTAATACTAACGCCTATTCACGTACTCTTATTTTTATTGCAGTGAAAGGAATGCCGGGAGTGCTCCGTTATGAGCTTCTAGATGCGTTGAATACACGTTAAGGAATTTGTTCTTGCTAGAACCATGGGCTACATACACCACTTTTTCCACGGTCAGGCGCGTGTCTAATTAAACCTGCAGGTTTCTGTACGTTTGTTTATTGTTCCATGTTTCAGTAAACCACACGAAAATTGTTATCTATTACAATTATTATGATTACACTACGTATCTTTATGCAGTCGGTGAGAATTCTGCTGAATAATAACCAGTAAAAATAAAAATGTTCACGAAAATGAACACAGCATTCTGCACCTAGCAAGAGCAGTAATTAAAATTGAAAGTTCTTGTCTTATGACTGCGTTTTCGTGACTTGCTCTTTCACAAGATGAATTTACATAACAATCCTTCCTCTATTTAGAACTATCAGTATTTCTTTTAACGATTCAGTGACGATATCTGTGCACTGATCCTCAATTTATTGAGGAGTTATTGCACGCGAAATGATAAAAAGGTCGGTATTCTATTGGGTTGGCAAGAAAGTAATTTCGGTATTTTAAGGTGAAATAAATATGCCAATTTTTCTATTCAAGCAATGAATTTTAAGGGTGCGTGGGAGCGAACATATACCACCATCGGCGTAAAGGTGAACTAAGAAACAAAGATAGAGAGGCAGATATGTTTCTCGCAGGAAAGACAATGAAACAGCTTGTTTTTTCGATGACTTTACTTCCATTTTCTGAAGCGAAGAAGCAATATTTTTGTATGCTATTTGCGTGGAAATATTCTTCGTATTGTTTCGGAGGGGCTTTCAGAGCCCTTTTTTGCAATTAGTCTCTTGAAACTTTATAAACAATAAAGTTACAATAGCGTACGTTTTTGTAGAAGAAATTTCGTTCAGTACACTTTTCTCAAAAAAGGGCTCTGAGAGCTCCTCGGAAATAATACGAAGAATATTTCCACGCAAAGAGCATACAAAAATATTGCTTCTTCGCTTCAGAAAATGGGAGTAAAGTCATCGAAAAAACCAGCTGTTTCGTATTCTCTGTCTTTGTTCGACGATCTTTTACCATCTTTCTGGTAGCATTATAATTGCGCGCTCATAAAATTTCAAAATTTTCCCAAAATTGGGTTTTATTTCTCCTTAGAAATTCACCGAATCCACCGAAATTACTTTCTTGCCAACCCAATTAAACATGCGGTTCCGAGTGAAACGTGTTCAAAGTTGTAAAACTAGAGAAACTATATAGGGTGATTCTGGGAACCGGAGCAAATTACTGCTCTTCTTTACGTAAAAATAGAAAAAAAAATGATACAGGAGAATGGCAAATTGTGCACCAGAGACAAGTTGCAAAGTTCAAGACTCAGTTGCCATTAGAGTTAAGTAGACACACTTGGCCGCGTAATATTGTTGAATCTTGTATCGAAGTAATTTCGACAAAATATTAAATATATGTATTTTCGTTAGTATTTTGAATTGGTGCAAAATTGAATCAGAAATAAAATATTGTCGCTAGTAAACTAAATGTAACAGAGTTAGAATAGTAATCGTTACTCGAGCTAAAATAAATGTCAAATCATGTGCTTGTTGAGATTTTTGGAACCTTGTCTTAATAAATACACAAATAACAATTTTCTGAGAAAATGGAATGATTGGTTCAATTTTGTTCCTCACTGTATGTATAGATATTCACATTTATGTGTCTAAGTCTTCCAGGGTTGAATATCCAGGTAATTTTGTGGGAGAACGAATTCTTATTTGAAATTTTCAGAAATTAATAATTTTTCAGCTGCAGACACCGGTAAATGGAATTTCTACTGAAATAGAATTCGTTGCCAGTGTAAAACTGTGCCCATGGCAGCACTTTGGACACGAGTTTGCTGTCACGGTGTGATTCGTTTGCTGATGCTCTGGTCACGTGTTCAGAAACACGTGCGAGAAAGATGGCTCGATGCACACGCCTGACAGACGACCATGAAAACAGCCCTGATAAACGTAACCCGAAACGCTATTGATAACGACGACTCGTAGTTAGCGACGAAAAGGGACCAGTCTAACGGCTGAAAGCACTCGTGCATGTATTCGTTTCTTCCATTAACTCGCCTCGCTGCTCGATGCTTTCGAACGCAGCCTTCTTTTGAATACTGACGACGGATGATTAATGACCGCCGAACTTACCATGCAGGAAGAAAATGAACAAATCAATTAACGGATGAAGCCCGCGGAATGTTTTAAGGCCCGCGCGATCTGTTATGTACGTTGACGCTAGATGCGCCGAACAGACGAAGCATCTCGTGCTTCATTTCATGCGAAAGTTCTAAGTCGACTACGGATGTTTACGAATCTTCCAATTTTTGTAGACAAATTTTAACGAAGCGGAATTCAATAAAATCCTATTTTTAATGGGAACAGCCTTCGTAGATCTAAAAACAAATAAAAATTCTACAAAATTCTACCGAATTTTATATTCTAGCCTTTCTTGAACACTTTCATAAGCCATAAATGCATAAAGATCCGTAGTGTAGTTACAAGAGAAAGTATTTATTTCAATTTTAGAAGAAAATTGAATCATTTTCCATGGAAGCATCTTTGTATGTATATAATTTTAATAATTGTACAATAAGAAATATGAGAATAGTCGTTTGACCGACGGTGCAGTGGCTTTAATAGTAAAAGAACATCGAATTTCAGGAAGCTCGCATAGAGAATGACTTTTAGAAATATTTTTTCCAACCATGATGCAGCAAAATGTGTTCATTTGAACCATGTTTACGTAAGTGAAAAGAATCTGCGGGGTTATCAGCCGTCAGTAATCTATCAAGCTATTTTCGTCTTTCAAGGAGGAGATTCAATTCTCTTTCCTTATTCATAATGCTCGAAAGCACAGCTTCTTTTATCTCTATTCTTCTTCTCGCTGCATATTATCTATCGTATAGTTAAAATTGCTGATTGCATAATTGTTGCAATATAGCCAAATTAAAAAGATCTATTTTGTAAACACTTTTTCATGATACGGTATCAACTATGATAAGGTAAGTACATATATATGGAGACGTAACCGCAAGAAGTAGAAATTATCTACATATTAGAGTAGCGACTCTCTCAATGTCAGTATACAGTGAGCTTTGGTATTGTGAACAGCAAAGAGGAATCTCAAATTCAGCATATTCGAAGGAAACTGCAATTTAGAGTGAAATTTCGACTTGCTAAGTAAGTGATAACGAAACACATTTTTCTTAGCGAAAATTATTTCCTTCTCGCGAGCTTCATTTATTTTATTAACAATTTATTGGCACATTAGAAACGGATTTTTAAATGTGTATGGACTCAAAACATCGACTATTCTCCTACCTCAATAGTTCAATAAGTTATTTAAGGTTTAAAAAACAATTTCTCTCTGTCCTATTCGAATTAAGCGAATTGTTTAGTTCCCAATAGATCGTAAAGCCTGTGCCCATTTTATTATCTTAATTTTCTTTAGTCTGACTCATCAGTTTTACAGTGGATGATGGAATTAGTGGAGCTACAGTATGAAAAACAGATATTTTAATCGTGCGATGAAAAATGCAATCTACAGTGCTCCTAAACGTGCATTTGTAATTTGCACACATTAACATTTCATACAAAAATGATACGAATTCAATGTAGCTAGACGTTCACTTAAAAATTGATTATTTCTACAAAAAATCGTCACCTCTTGCAAATGGATCTAATACGTTGATCACATATTTTGATACTGGATTGGCTACTCTACAAATTCGAATGCTTGAATTAACAAATGCAATAGCAAATATAACTTTTACATTTCACTTATTCTGTTTCTCTAGAAGATTAAGTATTTCTGTTGGTAAATGTAAAGAGTTCAATTATATTCGTGTTTCTAATTGGCGTCGTTATTTCTATGCATTCTAGCTTAGTTATTTAGGGTTGAATGACTTACCCAACAAAAGTTTATTTTAAAGTAAATGTCATACGTTTGAACTACAAGCGACAGAACTCACGAATCAATCGAATATTCAAGTTTTAAACATTGTCCAACATACAGATCGTATTCCTCGCAATCTCCGACGAAGAAAAAAGCGTGCGATGAATCGCGAGTGGAACCAGTTCGCCGTACGCAAGGCACCACCGAAGGAACTCCTCACTAAACTCCGGATACCGGTAAAAACGTTAACGGGTCCTGGTCCGACTAATTGCTCGAAGCGAGTTCTTCAGGCCCTCCAGAATCAAGTCGTCGGCCCTCTCCATCCTGAAATTTGGCAGGTAATCGGTTCGCTTAAATCACGATCGTAAAGTCACATTTCAGGTTAAAAGTCGCCTGATTATTATCATTACCGACAATGTAAGCCTTGCCCTGGAAGGAAGATTTAGGCGCACTCGCAATAACCGTCTCGAAAGGTGCACTCTCTTTACGTGTATACCGTATACATAATACAACCACGAGCACAGCGGTGTTTCACCTTAACCATAAGTTCGTGTTCTTTGCCTGAAATTGAGGAACCTTCATCATGCTACATCGGAACACGGATTTTGCACGATGTCGTTATTCACTGTTTATCAACAGGTGCCACCGGAACATTATCTCACGTGTTCCTGAACGTCTTGAATGTTATCTAACTTGAACTCGTGCTAGAGTAGATTCGATACATTCCTGTACGTTTTGTTTATTTTCGGATTCTTTATTGTTCCTCGATTTTATACATTTCTTGATTCATTATTATTAGACCGTGGAGCCTTCTTTTCAGCACGTGTATAGCTACCACAGATCTACAAAACGAATATTTTAAATTTCCATTACGGGCCCGAATAAGAAGGTTATAAAAAGTGCCTCTTTTATCTTTTCTAAAATCTTTTTTGCACGTCATTTAGTAAGCTTCCAATTTTTCACAAAAAATCAAGTTGTTTGATTCGATCGTAAAAAAGTTTTCTGTTTCAAACGGGCGTACGAATACTCATGGAACTGACTGTGTACTCCTCAAATCAGAACTCCTCAATGTGCACTGGGTCTAGACTGGTAGACTGGATTTTCATATACATTCGTGTCAAAATTGTGTATATGAAATACGAAACAGTAAAAACATCAGAAAGAATCGATAATAATTAACATTAGTTGGAAAGTAAATGTAAAATTGTCTGCATCAATTGCACGAAGCAAAAACTGAACAAAAAGTATCTATTCTTTCAGTTAATTTAGAATATTCTTATTTTTTTGTACTTTTAAAATAATTATGACTTAAGATCGGTCTTTGCCGTTACCGAAGCATTAGTTTGAAATTCGTGTAGTTTGTCTTGATACATTTTGTCGAAAGAAATAGCGTTTGCGATCACTGCTTTTCAGATGTTAGACGATATAAAGGCGGGCCTGCAATACGTATTTCAAACGAACAACAGACTCACTTTGGTGTTGACTGCAGCGGGTCATGGTGGAATGGAAGCTTGTTTGGTTAATCTACTTGAGCCCGGTGATAAGATAGTCATCGTGAAATCCGGATATTGGGGTGAACGTGCTGGCGAAATGGCCTCTCGGATAGGCGCATGTGTATGTGACTTACTTTTACAAAAGATTTCTTAATTTCAATAATATTGGATCCATTATTTCATTTTTAATTCGATGTCGCAGGTTGAGTTTATAGAAACAGGACACGAGAGAGCAGCTACGTTGGAAGAAGTAGAAGCTGCGTTAAAGGAGCATAGACCGGCAGCGGTTTTCATGGTTCAAGCTGAATCATCCGTTGGTTTGAAGCAGCCGCTCGAAGGTTTTGGAGATTTAATTCACAAGTATATTTTATACAAAATTATTTGAAACATAATTGTATAATAACACTCACAAAAATCTATTTTATAATCCTACAAACAATCGATGATCTTTGTAGATCTTATTACGCTCCACATGAATTTGAGAGTCATGGTTTCCTGTCATCTTCAATTCTTAATAAATCGAATTCAATAACATTAAATTAAACCGTTTACCTGTGTGAAACACGTAAACGGATAACGAAGAACTCGAGGAGAATTTGAGGTTCTATTAAATCGTCGATTGATCAAATAAATATGCTTAGAATAATATCATATTTGGTCCCATAACGACGTTCTGGAAAAATGGTTTCATTCATTGGTTCACTTTTACTCATCGCTGTGTATCGAGACGTTACTGTATTCCTCGACCGTCGGAATTGGAAATTCGTCAAGTTGACCACTTCGAAATCTTGTTTCAGATACGGCGCCCTCCTGATCGTAGATACGGTTGCATCATTGGCTGGCGAGCCGTTCTTTATGGATTCTTGGGGCGTGGATGCAGTTTTTTCCGGCAGCCAGAAGGCCCTTGGCGCCCCCCCAGGACTCTCACCCATTTCGTTCAGTCCACGGGCAGAGTACGTAATCGTCGTCACTGTCGTCACCGAGTTTCTTTTTCCTACGTTTTTCACCGCGATGGAGACAGAACCTGAGAATCGGGACTCGTGAAGTTATCTACACGGAATATAAATCGAATCCGTGAGGTCATCCCGGTCTTTGCTGCCCATTCGTCGCTCCGTGAATCATAACCGCATGAATGGCCGGTGAATTCTTATTCGATGACACTCTCAACCGTCCTCAAGTGTACCTGGAACGTTTCTCCCCGGTTCTCCCGGTTCGATAGAGTACCTATTAAAGTGTCCACTTCCTCGGCAGAATACCCACCGACATCAATTTGTCAATACCGAAGCTTGTCAGCTTGACGACAACATTACGGTGACCGGTTTGGGAAGTTTATCCGCGTATCGCGTGGTTGCCCTAGATCGGGTTTTTTTTTGCGCTCGCACTATCGTGGGCAAAGTATTATTACTTGTTTTCCGCTATTAACGTCATTCATGTTCCTGCATCTACTCGTTATAAACCAACAAATATTTCCGGCCACTTTATCTATCGAGTCTACCCGTCATTTCGTGCCGATGTTTGCTAAGTCGATGATTGCTGTCATTAGCGGAGGCTGCTAACGTCTACGAGACATCTTTCTATCCCCATATAAATTGCGAGTTTCATGCATTTATGACAAAAATCAATGTACAGAGGTAAAGTATGATACAGTGAAAATTGAAGAAAAACTTAAATGCACCGGTGAACATGCGCATATATTTTTGAAGTATAATAATATACTAAGGGTAGAAATTAGAGGTGATCAGGAAAATGTTCGGGATTTCTTACTCAAAACCAATATTAAAAGGTTCAATATCAGAAATCCCGAAGAGATTCTCGGGAAACCCGAACATTTTCGGAATCCCGTCTCGAACTGATACGCGTCATACCATCCCGTCGCAAGCATCCGGTTTCGAGAAAAACCGGGATCTCGCACACCTCTAGTAGAAATAGATTTCTGTTTAAATTCTGTTTCGCGTGATTGACTTGGATAAAGTGTTTACATCGCATAAAGGTTCGCGGTGTAATTATAACTGTAGACTGCCGATCTTTATGCAAAATAAAAATGGTCTGCATCGATTGCAAGAAATAGGAACTAGATTGAATGTTATTTCTTCCCTTAATGATTTTAATCGAGGAGAAATCATGTATTAACGTCTGCGATTTTTAAAATTTTACAACAATTTTGAATTTCGTCTACTAAATTTCGCTGCAAGTACATAAAAATCCGCAGTCTAATTGTAACATTTGAACGGCTCTACGAATAAAAGATCTTTAGTAGTATATTGGAAATTATTTTAGATATTCTGTAGATTGAATTGTGTGTTTCTTTTGCGACAGGGAGAAAATGTTTCGGAGAAAGACGCAGCAGTTCTCGCTTTATTGGGACATGAGGCAGATCGGTGTTTACTGGAAATGTTTTGGCAACGAGAATAGAGTGTATCATCACACTATAAGTTCTACGCTTCTGTATGGTTTGCGTGAGGCCTTGGCAGAAATCGCTGAAGAGGGTCTGACTGCGTCTTGGGCCAGACACGCAGCCGCAGCTGCCAGATTAAGGAAGGGTCTTGAGTTACGGGGCCTTCGAAGCTACGTGAAAAATCCACAGTATCAATTATCCACGATAATCACTGTAGAGCTGCCACCTGGCGCCGACGACAGGATCTTTGTGCAACGAGCCATGCAGAGGTAAGACACTTTCCCAATTAGGTCTTCTGGTCTGCAGCACCGAGAACGACATATCGTTTTACCATTTTTTTAAACAGATATCCACTTTATGTTCTACGCGCTCGTTCATGTTCGTTTCTGTGAACGATATTTACAATTTATCTTACAAAATTGTTCAACAAGAATGTAAATCAAATCCGAATTCCATATTCTAACAATATTTATGATTACCTGAATATTATTTATAATATTTATTGATCGTTTGCTGCCTCCTATTGGAATTTAAACATTTTCCTCGGATGTCAATGCAACGAATCACTTAAACAACATAATGGATAATTAAAAAGATATGAAATTGATGCAATTGGAAATGATTAAAAATAAGAAGAATTTTTGAACAGTTCAAAATATTAATTTGCTACAAAGATGTGCTTACTTAATCATCAATTATGCAAAAAGGTTCTTATATATGTAGAGAAAAGAAAAATCACTGCAAGCTAATTACTTATATGTACATAGTACATATATTCATTTATTTTAGTTAGAAATGTTTGTTACAACCCCCAAATAGTCAAGAGAAAATATGAAATTGCTACTTTACCGAGTGGAAATGCGGTATCACATTGATGAATATTGTTCTAGATACAAAGTCGAATTCAACAGAGGATTGGGACCAACCCTGGGAAAAATTTTGCGAATTGGTTTGCTGCAATCCAATGCTACGGCTAAAACTGTCGACTTGGTATTACGCGCCCTGGAAGAGGGGCTCAAAGATGTTCCTCGATCACGACTGTAAAATTAAACAAAAATCGAATTTAATTCAAACCGTCAGCAAAGAAGTGCGAGAAATTATTTTTCTAATTTGTACTATTCTGTAATAAAACGATTCGTATATGAAAAGATTGAAGAACTTGGACAATCGACGAGATACTGTTAAAGACAGCCTTATTTATGAGACACGAGACATCGTGGTCTCCCAAAAATGTTGCCGTTTTCTTACGCCCTCTACGATATATTCTGCCCGGAGCACGGACGAGGAACTATTAAAGACTGTCAGCCCCTGTGCTATGCAGCGACATACGCAAGTGGGTACAGGTGGGCACGGAGATAACGTAGAACTTACAGTGATCTGAAATACCACACCGCTAAAAGTTCCACCATTGACAGAGAATTGTATCAAAATAGTGCCAAAACATCGTCTGAAATATGGAGAAGAATGTAACATACTATAATACAATATAATACTATAGTATAGAAGTTGATTTTCCCCATCCATGCGCATGCATATGATTTATGCATATTTTCTTTCTTGCGTCTTTTTTCTATATGATCCCCATGCATTTTTTTCTTAAGTATTATAAATATTTGCGACACAAACAACATATGCGACAAAAGCAAAACATGCAACACACGCGCGATAGATGATAGAACATGCAACCATGCACAGATATGTAACTATTTACTTGAATTGCCGTGCCAGCAATGGAACAAGTGTCTCCGCTGACGTACGACAATACCGTACACAAAAAGAAGACGCATTAAGTTACGTCACCTGTGGCGGTATGCACGACAATGTCATGGTGACCATTGTATTAGCATCTAATGCGATGCAAGCCATGGCGTTGGGGCGTGACTTACGATTCCGGAAATCACTGCAGTTTACCCGAACGTAGCGACGTGTACATTTGGCTGTTTGGTGGTGTGTGAGTGCTAAATGCAGGGAACGTACCACCTCGTTTCTGCAGCATGTATATTTTTGGGACTAATCCCCCACAACGTAGTGGTTCGATCGCGTTAGGGAGACATACACGATGTGTATGTAAAGCGTATCGAACTTCTCGTCGGCCCGTAAGGTGAAAGACGAGGTATCTTTACGTTTAGTGCAGTAGCTTCCCAGATAGCACAAAGTTTTCTAAAAGACGTCTTTTATACGCCTGATGCAAGCTGTAAGTCCGTCTTAAAGACGTACGTAGAGACTTTTTTTCGTCTTTAACTCGTCTTTGTTACAAAAGTTACGTCTTACAGACCGCTTTTATACGACTTTCGCGCGACTTACAGACGTCTTTTTGTTTGACAAAAAAGACGTCTAAAAGATGCAGCTTTAAGACCTCTTTTTGGCATCTTTTTGTGCATCTTTTATACGTCTTTTTAGGGGTCTTTGAGACAGCTTTTCGGCATCTGTCAGGAAATTTTGCAGGCGTCTGTTTTGGGGCCTTTTATGCGTCTTTTACACGTCATTTTAGGTATATCATATTAGGTATTTTCAGGTATATTTTGTAATATATTTTGCAACAAAAATATTTTGTAATATACATATGTACACATACAAATTAATTAAAATTACATTATTAAAGGTAAAATAATGAATTATAATATCTGCGGCTGCTGTCTGGTTCGTTGAGCAGAATCGGCAAAAGCTTCGATGGTCCAAAGCGCCTTTAGCGTAGCATTCTGCCTTGAGTGGCAATTGCAGCAGCTCCTTGACTCCTCTTCCTCCTGCCTTCTTTCACACTCTCTGCGTCTGCTTGTGAGTAGCGATTCCTCGCTGGTGGCAGTAACTGAAAATAAAATATGTTTTATGGAAAAAAGATATACTAGCTAATTACAATAAGATGATGACAAGAGGATGAGATGTACATATGATGAGTTTTCCCGCACTCGTAGCACTTACCACTTACTTCTTCTTGTTCGGCGATAACCATGTTTTCACTTTATAGGTTAGG